>QXTE01000048.1:10849975-10937971 GCA_003942145.1 Platysternon megacephalum
CTAGGAAGCTGATGGGGGTAATCACTCAATCAGGCTGCCTGGCGGAGCCAATTACTGTATCTAACAGGCGGCACAGGAAGGAAGTGCAGAGGGGAAGGGAGGAACAGGGCTAGCTGAGCCTAGCCAGACAGAGGCTCTGTTACCCTTGACCCCTGGTGAGAGGGCCAAAAGTGAGCTGAATATTCTAAATAGGCTGTTTCACAAGGACTGTTATTAAATTAGTGGAGGGAACACAAAATAAATAGATGCAGTGAAAGCACAACCAAAGGGAGTTTGTGCAGTATTTGCAGACAGAAGGCAAGAGAGGGGCCATGTCCTATGACAGGGGCTGAACTACTGGTAACAAATATTAAGAAAAAATCCTAATGTAAAGACAGTTGAATGCGGTCACATGATCTGAGCCATAGAAGTCCACTAGATTCCTTTTAGAAGTCATGGCTGTCTTTAATAAAGGAACTGAAACAACCAAAAGTCAATTAAAAGTAGATCTGGGTGAACTATTTGCACCAACCATTAGTCGTGGTAAGCCCTTTTTCTGTTTGTTTGTTTGTTTGTTTGTTTGTTTGTTTGTTTGTTTGTTTGACTGTAGAGAGATCATGATTTCCTTCATTGTTCAAAATTCCTCAGCACATTTGAGCCATTGGCCACTCACAAATTGTTCTCTGTTAATGTTGCTCCAACGATTCGGCATTTGCATTTCAAAATGCATACCGTTTTGACTGGACATGAACGTCACAATGTTGTTGTTCCCTGTCTGGAAGAACATAATGTTTAAAGAAAGCAGGTTTCTGGTGCTAACAGTTGTGATTACAAATTTGAAAATGGCTTTCCATTAATGTTCTGCAATAATGACTTAAAATTCCGAGTCTGAAAACATCCCTGGCGAGGATGAAGACAGAAAGATGAAATTTGGCCCTTCACATGTAGATTTAGCCAAGCAGCAATATTCTTGGCCTCAGCTCTGGTTGCTTTTTGCTGCACAAGCAGCACAAGGCAGCCCCATAACACTGAATTAACTGGCAGGTGGAGGATTGCTGCAGTCTTGAGGCATTCCCAGGTGGCATAAAACTACTGTAGAAGCTCCTATGCCACTCTCCTCTGTGCCCCCCTGTAGGAGACATGTGATGTAAAAAGGGGTGTGGCTAGTCATCTACTCTTAGCTGCTGGGGTGGCCTCTTGGGGCAATGGATGTAAGTTAGAGCAGCTCTAAAGTTGCTCAAACTTACATTGGGACAGGCACAGTCCCTAGAATCATGGGGATATAAAGCCACCTTAGCCTCCAACCCCAAGTTATCCCAAGTATTGCTTTGACACAGTTCAGAACTGAAGCCAAGATGTTTCAAGAAGTTCATTCATTGTTTAGATGAGCAGCTTTATAATTTGCAACATAGGCATTTTAGCAAGTAAGGCTTTATGGATACTAAAGTACTGTAGGGTAACTTTGGTAATGGAATGTACATTACATTTGTACTACTTTAGAAATTGGGAGGGATTCCCAGAAATTTGTATCTTCTGTCCATTATACGGCCTGCCTGTAGTTTCATTCACTCTGATGTTATAAAGCACTCATCCTTTTACTGCCTTTCACAATGGATACCCGATGCAATCTCCGTGCTACTCTAATTATTCCATAACAATGGCCACATTTCTTCAAAGGAGCATCATTCACAACTGAAGAGTCAAACAACGGAAATTTTTGTTTAAAAATAAAAAGCCAGACGTAAAACAGGATATGGCATATTTCAAGTGTAGCTCCTAGTTGCAAACAGGAACAGGAAAGAAGCAGCAGTTTTTCCTTTTCTCTGAGTCAAGCTCTCAGCTTCCCACATCAGGGGACACTGCTGACAAGAGGATAATTAATGAATATTTGTAAGAAAGCATATTCATGCAGACAAACACTACACACAAGTGGAGGTCTATCAGTTTACACTGATTTTAATTCATACTAGGGCTGTCGATTAATCACAGTTAACTCACGCGATTAACTCAAAAAATTAATCATGATTAAAAAAATTAATTGTGATTAATCGCAGTTTTAATCACACTGTTAAACAATTGAAATTTATTAAATATTTTTGATGTTTTTCTACATTTCCATATATATTGTATTCTGTGTTATATTTGAAATCAAAGTGTGTATTATTTTTGATTACAAATATTTGCACTGTAAAAATGATAAACAAAAGACATAGTATTTTTCAATTCACCTCATACAAGTACCATAGTGCAATCTCTTTGTTGTGAAAGTGCAATTTACAAATGTAGATTTTTTGTTACATAACTGCACTCAAAACCAAAACAATGTAAAACTTCAGAGCCTACAAGTCCACGCAGTCCTACTTCTTGTTCAGCCAATCACTAAGACAAACAAGTTTGTTTACATTTACAGGAGATAATGCTGACCTCTTCTTATTTACAATGTCACCTGAAAGTGGGAACAGGCATTTGCATGGCACTTTTGTAGATGACATTGCAAGGTATTTACGTGCCAGATAGGCTAAACATTTGTATTCCCCTTCATGCTTCGGCCACCATTCCAGAGGACATGCTTCCATACTGATGATGCGTTAATTAAATTTGTGACTGAACTCCTTGTGGGAGAATTGTATGTCCCCTGCTCTGTTTTACCCACATTCTGCCATATATTTTATGTTATAGCAGTCTTGGATGATGACCGGGCACATGTTGTTCATTTTAAGAACACTTTCACAGCAGATTTGACAAAACACAAAGAAGGTACCAATGTGAGATTTCTAAAAATAGCGACAGCACTCAACCCAAGGTTTAAGAATCTGAAGAGCCTTCCAAAATCTGAGAGGGACGAGGTGTGGAGCATGCTTTCAGAAGTCTTAAAAGTGCAATACTCCGATGCGGAAACTACAGAAACTACAGAACCTGAACCACCAAAAAAAGAAAGAAAATCAACCTGCTGGTGGTATCTGACTCAGATGATGAAAATGAACCTACCTTGGTCCGCTCTGCTTTGGATCGTTATTGAGCAAAACCCATCATCAGCATGGACGCATGTCCTCTGGAATGGTGGTTGAAGCATGAAGGGGCATATGAATCTTTAGTGCATCTTGCGACGCCGGTTACAACAGTGCCATGCAAACGCCTGTTCTCATTTTCAGGTGACATTGTAAATAAGAAGCAGGCAGCATTATCTCCTGCAAATTGTAAACAAACTTGATTGTCTGAGTGATTGGCTGAAGTAGGACTGAGTGGACTTGTAGGCTCTAAAATTTTACATTGTTTTATTTATGAATTCAGTTATTTTTTTGTATTCTATTGTTGTTTAACAGCGCAATTACATTTTTTTAATTACGCAATTACATTTTTTAATTGCTTGACAGCCCGAATTCGTACATTATATGGAGCTTACTGGTTTTCTAAAATTATTTCTCAACCAAGGAAGAGAGCCACAGATGGGATTAATCTTTACAGTTTTCAAATGTGATAATACTTAGCGGGGGATCTTTTAATCTTTACACTGCTTTACAATTATTATTGATTAATTATTTATACTACAGTAGAACCAAGAGGACCCAAGTGAGAATGGGACCCATTTGTGCTAGGCACAGTGCACATACATAATTAGAGACACTCCTTGGCCAGATGAGTTTACAATTTATACAGGCAAAGGGTGGGGGAGGAAACAGAGGTAAAGAGAGGCAAACGGAGTTACCTAGGGTCAGACAGCATGTCAGTCTCAGAGTTAGGTCTAGACCCCAGTTCCCCTGACTCCCAGTCCAGTGCTTCATCCACTACCCACACTATTATTATTATTTAATCCTCACAGAGCCCCTGTGAATCCAGCCATTAAGTATTCCTGTCCGTATTTGATGATGAGACTACTGGTCTTAACCCAGGCTGGAGTGAGAATCAATGTCAGAATCAGGACTAGGAGTTAGGAGTTCTTGACTTCCCTCGTGGTTCCCTACTACTTCTTTGTCTAATTAGTTAGCATATTTAGTTGTTTTTTTTTTATTATTTGTATTTTAGAAATGCCAAAGGACTCCTGTCATGGATCAGGGCCCCATTGTGCTAGGCATTATACACACCTAACAAAAAGACAGTCTTGGCCACAAAGAGTTTACAGTCTAAGTCAGGGGTCGGCAAACTTTCAGAAGTGGTGTGCCGACTCTTCATTTATTCACTCTAATTTAAGGTTTCGCGTGCCGGTAATACATTGTAACGTTTTTAGAAGGTCTCTTTCTCTAAGTCTATAATATATAACTAAACTATTGTTGTATGTAAAGTAAATAAGGTTTTTTAAATGTTTAAGAAGTTTCATTTAAAATTAAATTAAAATGCAGAGCCCCCCGGACCGGTGGCCAGGATCCGGGCAGTGTGAGTGCCGTTGAAAATCAGCTCGCGTGCCGCCTTCGGCACGCGTGCCATAGGTTGCCTACCCCTGGTCTAAGTATTTGTCTTAAGCCACGGTGTGAAACATCTCACTGAATTATTTTTGCTCTCATATGACGTTCAAAATCCATCACTGGCCAGGTGTTAGGGTCTGATCCAAGTCCTTTTGAGTCAAGGGAAAGACTCCCATCGGCTTGAATGGGCTTTGGATCAGGCGCCTAATCTGTCAGCATTTGAGGCTGCTAAATTCTGTTTAAAAAAATGACCCCAAATAAATGATGTAAAATGATTTTTCATTACTGTCCTAATAGAACAAACACACAACAGGAAACGAATGAGGCCCATGGATGCAGCTAAAGCCAAGGAGCAGCACTGACAACATACCACATTTGCTGGGGCTATTGCAGTACAATTTGAAGTGGTCACTTTCCCTTTCACATAGTCTGGAGTAAACACTCATCTTACTGAACTACAAAGAGTCAATCAGACGATGAAACACCAATGCCAAAACAGTTCTTAGACAGATGTCATGAAATCTTAGGGCTGGGGATAGGTTTCCTTCGAAAAAAGAAAATCAATAAAACTTTGTTTTAGTCTAGATTTTTGGTTGCCACATTTTTCAAAAATTCCTTTTTGCTTTAAGGAAACAAAAGATCTTATTTTAGGCCCCAATCCTATAATCAGAATGTATTCTTATGATTGTGGCACCCAAGACGCCAATGTAGGATCAGGGCCCTATTTTGCCAGGCACTCTACACACATCTAATAAAGAGATGGTCCCTGCCCCAGAGAGATTGTAATCTAAGTATATGACAGGAGACAACAGGTGGATTCAGCAATGGATAGCAGAGAACAAGGTAATAGTGAGATGATTACGATTTGCATAATATAAGTAGCGATCACAGCTTTGGGGCTGCAAGAGTCTGCCTACGTAGATACAAGTACGGGATGGGAGCCAAATTTTGTAGTCACGTATGGGTCTATTCTGTACTGAATACTCTTTCCCAACTCCTATTTTTCTATGTTCACTTGGAATTTTTTCCTGATGATATGCAACACTGACTGTGTCTTAAAAAAGAAGTTTCATCGTTTCAAAGCTCAATTCACACATGTTGAAACTGTTGAGAAATAGGGGCTTAGATTTCTATTATCCTGTACTGTTGACTTTGGTTCTAATATTTATCCATTCATTTCCCAGTCCTAAGGTTATTTGTTTTCCTTGGCCATCCCTTCCAGTCTGAGACTTCACCAGACCTACACATTGCCACCTGGCTCTCCTTACAGCTTATTTTGCACAATGGGGCCCTAGCTGGGAATATGAATCAAAGACAAGATGGTCAAAGGGCCAGAGTTTTCCCATGAGCCTTCACTCATATGAATAATATAGTTGTGTGTGTGTGTATGTATATATAGTGTGTGTATTACAATAAACCTCTGTTTAAAATAATGGGGTTCATTCAAAATTCCATACAGAATGAAGTTATTTTGACAAATTTAGGTCCGCGTCATCTTTACTGGGGTGAACAGTCCTTATTTGCACATGTAGGCCTGTGACTTCAATGGGATTACGCATGGGACGAAGGACTACACACGTGAGCAAGGGTTTGCAGACTCTGTCCTTAGTTCCTGAAGTTAAATCAAATGATCGGGAATGTGAAAGGAGGCATCGTCCAGTGGATAGGACACTGGACTGGCACTCAGGAGGTCTGGTTTTATTCTCACCTCTGCCACTGAATGCGCGTGACCTTGGGCAAGTCACTCCACCTCTGTGTGACTTTGTTTCCTTTCCCATGCTTTTTCTGGTCTTGTCTACTTAGGGCCTAATCCAAAGGCCAGAGAAGTCAATGGAAAGACTTCCCGTTGACTTCAGTGGGTTTTGGGTCAGGCCCTTAAACTCCATCTATACTATGATCTAGGGCTGTGATTCCCAGCTCCCATACATGTACTCGCGCTAGCTTGATGAGAGCGCCTGTGAGTATAAATACTAGTGTCGTTACAGTAGCACGGACAGCAGCGGCAGCATGGCTGAACCGTGCCAAGTACATCTGCACTGGGTTCAAGTGGGTTTGTACTTGGCAGGGCTATGCTGTGCTGCTGCCACCTGTGCTACTGTGGCTATGCAGATATTTATGCTTGCGCTAGCTCTCACTGAGCTAGTGGGAGTACGTGTGTGTAAATTGGGAATTATACTCTTAGCTCATAGTGTAGGCACAGCCTTAGATTGTAAACTCTTTGGGACAGGGACTGTCTCTTACTATGTGTACATGCAATGCCTTGCACTATTCTATATAGGTTTTTATAGTGCTCCTCACTGTAGTATCTGAGCCTGGGACCCTGACCTTAGTAGGAACCTCTAGTATAGTAGTTCTCAAACTTTTGTACTGGTGACCCCTTTCACATAGCAAGCCTCTGAGTGCGACCCCCCCTTATAAATTAAAAACACTTTTTATATATTTAACACCATTATAAATGCTGGAGGCAAAGCGGGATTTGGGGTGGAGGATGACAGCTCGCGGCCCCCCCATGTAAGAATCTTGTGACCCCCTGAGGGGTCCTGACCCCCAGTTTGAGAACCCCTGCTCTAGTTGCTATTGAAATACAAGGATTAATAATAACTTCAAACAAAATCTGGGGCTGATGGTTCTCTCTCACTGTAGGATGCAGTTAAGTCACTGATCTTGCCCGCTCTTATACATGTGCACAGTTTTATTTTGTGGATTACTCATGTGTGAAAAGCTACTCATGTGCCTAAGTGTTTGTAGGAGCCTGGTTGGGCCATTACACTGCATCTACCTCCACTTTGTTATTCTCTTGTCTGTTCCGATTATGTATTCCATCCACAATTGGTAAGGAAACCTCATGTAATAAGAATGCTTTCCAGGTGTGCAGGACAAAACACAGGCCTGTATGTCAATGGCTATTTACATTTGTGCTAACAAACACTTAAGGAAAGGTGACGTGATTGGACCGAATAAAAGGTTTTGTTATATAATAAGCATAACTTAGTATTTAAATTCTAAAGACACAATATATCGAATCCATAAGAATCTATGTCCCTAACAGTTCTAAATTTTATGATAATTGAACAAATTATCCCCTACAGTGGCTCATTATAGAAGCAGTGACAACCCTGTTCTCTTTTTAAAAACATTTTACTTATATTATATGTGGGCTTTTCCTATCCTTGCATCCCATCTGGCAAACCTGGGAAAGCTAAAAGAGTCCTGGAAATTACCACCAATCTCACATTTCAGTTACAAAACACAGGTGAGCAGAGGTGCATTGTCATTGTTCTATATGAAATCAGAGCTGGGCAGAGCATTCAGTAAACTTGTAGTTTTAATCATTGCCATTATCTTTTTAGGAGCTAAATCCCCACATCCGGTAGTCAGTTGAAAAGAACCTACTCCTAATAAAAAATCATCTAGAAACACTCCCCTAAATATACAAATACAGGCAGTGGGAATCACACAAAAGCTTAGGTTCAGTTTCCAGGGCTGGATGGAATAGATTGTACTCTCAAGAAAAACTCTGGCGGCAAGATCTTTCTTCAAACATAAGATTATTATTAATCACTCAAAAATTAACTATTTTAAAATAAGTTTTTTAAGTTTCTGTTCCACTCAGCGTTGAACAACTTGAAATTATGGGCTAGTCTACACAGGGACACTCAGGAAAATGAATCTGAATTAGCTAAAGGTGTGAATTTATAGTGGATTAGTTAAACTGCATTAAACCCCCATGTGGACACTTTCATTCAGAATTAAACCCCTTCCTCAAAGAGCAGAGAGTCTAACCCTGCAATCTGAACCAGGCACGCAGAAACTTATGTCTGAATGGAAACTCATTAAAAGTCAATGGGGTTCTGCACGGGTGCAGGGGTCACCCATGAGGATTAGATTGCGGGATCAAGGTCTACATTTTAGATGTGATGACGTGACTAGTGAGGGTGAGGGAAATGGGAGTTACAGTGATAATAAAGGCGTGACATGCAGGTGTGTTGATAATAGGCTGGTTTTTATTCCCAGGCCCTGAACATCTGATATGGGTGAGGATTAATGAAAGGTTTATAACCCCGTCACATGACAGGGATTAGTTTCTGCTGATTCCAGTGACTTCTGTTACATCTTCCCCTCCTTTTAAAAAAATCAGATACACTTATAAGAAGAATTAAAAAAGACAATTCAAACGAATACAGCTCAAACTAAAAAAGCAACACACTTTGGATTACATTCACGAACTATCTCTTTCAATGGTGCTTTCCCCCAGCCACTTTAGTCAAGATCAAATAACTGCTTAAAAGTAGTTTCATATTTTTAATAATTTAAGATTAAATATCATATAAAGCGCTGTTTGACCTTAAACAGGAAGACACAAGAATAATGCGAGCATTGGTCACCAAACAATGTATTAAGATGCTTTCCATGGGGGTGTAGTTTCTTTCATCTTAAATTACAGAGATATCAATAAAATGATGATATTATATCTGCTGTGAGGCTCATTAATTAGGATTTACTCAGCAAAAATAAACAGAGCAAGTTAGTTATGGTAATTAAAATCTGATATTACTTATAGTTTTGCTACACAGGATCTGCAGGTTGTATAAACAGCAATACCATCCAGACTAGACCAATTTAAATGCTGTGTTTACACCCTCAAAATGTTTCCTCCTCATTTTTGTAATAGCTTCTTATACTTCTTAGTGACAGGCATGGTATTAAGGACTGGATCCATAAAGAGTCTTAGGATTTGCGAAGCTGAGTGTCACAGGGCCTAACTTTTAGGCGCCTGGAAAAATCTACGAAGCGTAGGCACTCAGGTTCTCTGTACAATGAATGGGAAGAGATATGCACCTAAGTATGGGATCCAAAAAAGCCAGCATGGTAGGTGGGGAGTCACCTAAGCCAGCCAATGGGAGATGCTCATGAGGAGGGTATGCCCTAAGCCCCACCTGTCTCCTGGAGTTAGGTGCCTAAATCCTTTTGTGGATGCGGGTCTAAGTGTTTGCAAACTTGGAAGAATGAATGAGGTATCATTAGGTTTGATTTCTGCCTGCTTCCACGTTATTTATAGTTTATCAGGTATTTGCTCTCTTTCCCTTCATTACATCCACATCCATGAGAACATGTACCTCAGATTCATTATTTCATTGTCTTGAATGTGATATCAGAGGAAACATAGAACTAAGTTGATTAATTTGATAACCGGGGCCCTGTCTATCCCAGAACTTGATGCAGAATCTACCCCATGCCTCAGAATTGTGCTCCAGAAACTAAACTTCCATTTATAATATACAATACATGATTCTAACCCTTATAGTTGCAGAACTGGAGATCAAAGCAGTGGTACAGAGCTCCAGGATTTTCAGCTGCCCATCAATTCTCAGTCCTTCTGCATAGCACAGTACCCTTAGCTCAGTGAGCAATCTGGCTACTTAATTCTATGGCTGCTCCCCTATCTGCTATTCCAGATGGAAAATAAATTTTCTTTTTTTCCCTTTATTTCTGCATTTGTTTTTTTTAAGCATTGTTAGTTTTGATCCTATGTGCTGTCACTGTTCACCAGTTACCCAAGAATAGCTAATTAACAGTGGTAGTGAGATCCATATTATATAGTATATTTATACATTTCATTAAATTTCCATGTCGGATACACAGCAAATATATTAATATTCTGTTGCTGTCATTGCTTTGAACAATTACCATACATCGTTAGCATTCCACATGCTCTTAGAACAATAGAACATTTTTATTGTCTCCCCTCTGCCAAGCAATGATGTCAGGGCTTTGCAAGTCACTTTTTGTAGGAGGAAAGCTGAGCGCTGCAGGGCCTGGTTATTTTATTGGTGCAATTTGTTTATTTACACTATAAACACCAGTCCCTGAACAGACATGGTCACAAACAGCATGCAGGCAAAACCCTCTTTCAGAAATCTCTGCTCAAACACCAATACCTGCATCCCAAGAAGCACCTATGCCCCGTGAATTGATTCCAGTTAGAGAGAGAGAGGCAGAAAATAAACTCTGGATGTTTGCAACAGCTCCCCGTAAAAGAACCTGAATTACAAAACTAACACCAATTCAGCATTTCTTCAAAGACTGGACGCAGGTCAAATGCTCGGAAAAAGAACTCGTATAACCACGTGTAACAGAGCCATCCAGTGACTCCCACCAGAACAATATTTTTATGCCCAGTATGTTTTACATAACGTGGGCTAGATATGGGGCTATGCTATGCCTGGGGGAGGGAATAAGCAGCCTCACTCCACCTTATGTAGTCTGTGTAATGGTCAGTCAGAATCACAGCACAGAGACTGCTACCAAAATACCCCTCCCTGGGAACAACTCACCTGAAAGCAGATAGGGAGAAGGCAGAGTCAAGGCTCTGCTCCCTGCTGGACTTGTCAATTTGCTGAGCTGCACAGCCACATGGGGCAGTATGACGAGCCCCTTAAAGAAGCGTTTCTGACTGTACGTGTGCTTCCCCACAGTGCAATGACAGAACTCCGGAAGGTGCAACTCTGAACAGCCCTTTACTGTGAGCTGTGGCTAAATGCCAAATCTAACCCTGCATTATTATGAGTGAGAGGAAGATGAAAGAGGCCATTTTACAATGCAGATCAGCTGATGCTTTCAGATGCGGATGGGATTCTGTTCCACAGTTCAACATCAGCAAATTATCTCCGGGGCTGTTAAGTGAATATTCCAGTGCATTTCAAATGTCATAACATGTGCTTTAAAAATGGCACCCTTGTCACTCAGTTTTGTCATGTTTTCAATAAATTAGCCTTCTCAGCAAATAGTTTGCATGGTGAGTGTAATACACTCTGTTATACGAACACATACATTAAGCTATATACTACCCTGGCAGAGACATAGACCTGATGATCTAAGACAGGGGTCGGCAACCTTTCAGCAGTGGTGTGCCGAGTCTTCATTTAGTCACTCTAATTTAAGGTTTCGCGTGCCCGTAATACATTTTAATGTTTTTAGATGGTCTCTTTCTATAAGTCTATAATATATAACTAAACTATTGTATGTAAAGTAAATAAGGTTTTTAAAATGTTTAAGAAGCTTCATTTAAAATTAAATTAAAATGCAGAGCCCCCCAGACGGGTGGCCAGGACCTGGGCAGTGTGAGTGCCACTGAAAATCAGCGTGCGTGCCGCCTTCGGCACGCGTGCCATAGGTTGCCTACCCCTGATCTAAGTGGTCTTGTTCGGCTCTGAGCATTACAGTTACACATATTCCTTCCGGGCAAAGACAGAAAACTATGGAGAGAATAACTGAGGGAGAGCAATTAGCTTCAGCCAAGGAGATCAATGAGAGAAGAAAGATCTCAGTCTTGCAATGCGGCTGGTATCAAGCATCTCACTCTTTTCTCTCTTCCTCACCTTTGATTTATGAGGCTACAGAGGAGCTGCACTTTCCCATGGCAGGGTTTGGTGGGATGCAGTGCAAATCTGCCTGCAGTCAGGATGTGGAATGGCTGCTCCAAAAGAGGAAAGGATAATTAGCAAGTGTGAATTCTGAAGTTGCTGGTGCAGATCAGCATCGCCAGTTCATTGCTGTAAATAGCTGGCTGCATCTGCCCCGCCCCCACCGGGTTCATGCAAAAGAACCCACATCAAAAGAATTTTCTAGAGATGCAGGATAACTCCAGGAAATACGTTTTAATAACCCCAAATTATTAGAATCACGGTGCTGCCCTAAATTATAGCCTCATAACTGGTTAGTTTGTGTAACACCTTATTCATTACAATACTTACGAAGGAAGTGGTGTCTCTTAGCGCATACCACTGCCAGTCAAGAGTTTTGGGTTGTATTCCTGGCTCCTCCATCAACTTCCTGTGTGACGCTGGGCCCGACATGTCACCTCTCCATACTTCAGTCTGCCCTTGTGAAATCTGTAAACAATAACGCTGCTCAGTAAGTATATTTATTAGCTTAGGTCAGTGGTGGGCAATCTGCGGCCAGAGGGCCACACATGGCCCAGCAGGGTAATCCGCTGGCGGGCGGCGAGACAGTTTGTTTACATTGACCGTCCGCAGGCACGGCTGCCCGCAGCTCCCAGTGGCTGCAGTTTGCCGTTCCTGGCCAATGGAGCTGCAGGAAGCGGCGCGTGAGCTGCGGGCGACCGTGCCTGCGGACAGTCAGTGTAAATAAACGGTCTCGCGGCCCCCAAGTGGATTGCCCTGACGGGCTGCATGCGGCCCGCAGGCCGCAGGTTGCCCACCACTGGCTTAGGTTGTATTGATCAGATATCGTCACAGCGGTAAAGATTCAGTGTGCCTGGTCCTTTACACGGTCCTTGCCCGTTACAGTTTTATAATGTAATATAATCAATTGAACCTTATTTGCCTTTAGGTAAGAATACATCAAAGTTGCCCAGATTCTGCAACAAGGAAGACCTCATGAGCAACATTGTAAAAGCCTGAGGGTGGCACCCAGTTTGTAGGCAAATGTATATAACGCGTCCTTGGGAGCCAAAAAATCTTACCGCTTTATAGGTGAAACCGTGTTATATCGAACTTGCTTTGATCCGCCGGAGTATGCAGCCCCGCTCCCCCCGGAACACCGCTTTACCACGTTATATCCAAATTCGTGTTATATCGGGTCACGTTATATCGGGGTAGAGGTNTTGGCCAATGGAGCTGCAGGAAGCGGCACGGGAGCTGCGGGCGGCCGTGCCTGCGGACAGTCAGTGTAAACAAACGGTCTCGCGGCCCCCAAGTGGATTGCCCTGACGGGCTGCATGCGGCCTGCAGGCCGCAGGTTGCCCACCCCTGGCTTAGGTTGTATTGATCAGATATCGTCACAGCGGTAAAGATTCAGTGTGCCTGGTCCTTTACACGGTCCTTGCCCGTTACAGTTTTATAATGTAATATAATCAATTGAACCTTATTTGCCTTTAGGTAAGAATACATCAAAGTTGCCCAGATTCTGCAACAAGGAAGATCTCATGAGCAACATTCCAAAAGCCTGAGGGTGGCACCCAGTTTGTAGGCAAATGTATATACACCTCTACCCCGATATAACACTGTCCTCGGGAGCCAAAAAATCTTACCGCGTTATAGGTGAAACCGTGTTATATCGAACTTGCTTTGATCCGCCGGAGTGCGCAGCCCCGCCCCCCTTCCCCCTCCCCGGAACACCGCTTTACCACGTTATATCCGAATTCGTGTTATATCGGGTCACGTTATATCGGGGTAGAGGTGTAATTTCTTTAATACAATTTAAAGGTTTGACCCAAAGCCCAGAGAGGTCAGTAGAAAGATTCCTCTTCTCCCACTGACTTCAGAGGCTTGGGATCAGGCCCTATGTTCGCACAACCGTAATATTCACTCGTATTTGTATCTTCCAGGGTGGATGAACAGAAATTACTCATAGGCTGAGTTCATTCTCAATGAAAACATGCAGATCTACTGTGTCGTTCCCTGATAGTTAAAGTGCCACAGGCCACTTTATTATATTACCCTGTGTGAGCCACTTTGGGGAGTCCCCTGGAGAGACCCAGTCTACAGCAAACTTACTACAGACTGGAAGCAACTGAAAACCATAACTTTTGCCTTAAATTGTAGCCTTGTTCTTCAAAATTCTATAGCAGCAGTCAGCTCAGCATTTCTATAGAACAAGGAGTAATGGTCTCAAGTTGCAGTGGGGGAGGTTTAGATTGGATATTAGGAAAAACTTTTTCACTAGGAGGGTGGTGAAGCACTGGAATGGGTTACCTAGGGAGGTGGTGGAATCTCCTTCCTTAGAGGTTTTTAAGGTCAGGCTTGACAAAGCCCTGGCTGGGATGATTTAGTTGGGAATTGGTCCTGCTTTGAGCAGGGGGTTGGACTAGATGACTTCCTGAGGTCCCTTCCAACCCTGATATTGTAAGATTCTATGATTCTATGATAGCAAGCTCCTATATTTTCATTGGGGTTTAAGTTATAATGCACCTGTAAAAATTTGCTATTGGCAAAGTAACTTGGCAGACAGCATTTCCACTCAGGAGCGATCGGGGGAAAGGGATCAGATTTCATAATAATTGATCCTGTCTTTTTTATGCTGCACAAATCCAGAAAAAATTGAAACTGAAAATTGATAATTTACCCAGAAAAGTGGACAGTGACTTTTCTGATGAGGCACTAAGTGAAGCAATGGAATGGTGACATATTTCTGAGCTAGAGTCCAAGAATGAGGTCATGCTGCAGCTAAACTCCATGAGGGACCCTCATTACAGAGGGAATCAATTTAAGTCATCAGAACCTACGAAAACATCTGCCATCCATAGGGACAACATGGAGCTTCATTCTCCTCTCACTTGACACTAGTTTGAATTGGGAGCAACACCGCTGAAGTCAAATGAGCTATGCTAGGGTAAAACCAGAGCAAATGAAGGGAGACTCAGGCCCATTTGCTACAGTTTGACAGGCTGCTGTGAATCCTCATCAAGAGCTTCAGAATGCTCCTAGTGAAGTGAACCAAAGGAACCAGGGATAGAAGCTGAAGCAGAGGTCCTCAGGGTGTGGTCTGCAAAGCAGTGCCAGGTGATCTTCAGAACTGCCTGTCACCTTGGGGAAGCATACATCAGCCTTCAAGGAATTATGTTTCCTGCCAGTAGCGGCGCCAGCTCTTCCGGCAACCTAGGCGTCGGAAGGTCCCGCCCCTGAAATGCTGCCCCCAACAGCGGCGTCGGAAGGTCCCGACCCCAAAATTGAACGGGCGGCCGGGGCGCCGGCGCCCCCAAAATAGCAGTGCCCTAGGCAACCGCCTAGGTCGCCTAATGGGTTGCGCCGGCCCTGTTTCCTGCTAGTTGGAACATACTCAGGGATCTTCTAGGTTCACCAGAGGCTTTTTGGACCATCTGAAGTGAAAGACACATTGCACAGTCCTTTCATATCTTCACGAGATGTTCCTTTTGTGTAATTTCAGCCATGATCAAATTTGCAGGTGACATCATCACTAGAGGAGTTAGAAACATACAGGGGGACAGGACCAAATTGCAAGCTGACCTGGACTCCTAGAGACATAAGAACAAAGAAAACGGCAGGTAACGAAGAGATACTTAGTACTAATGAATGAGAAGACTGAGAGGAAGGATACAGGAGAGATACAAAATGGCAGAGGAGGGAAGTGGGATTCAATCACTCCTGTTGCATGAAAGTGAGTCTATTTTCACCTTGTCTCCTTAATACTTTTTTCATGTAATAACCAAACACTGTATTTGCCTCAGGGAATTGTGAGATCGGGATTGAGAGGAATAGTGTGGAGTCGGGAGGAAAGGGACGTGTCCACAAGTGAACATGTATCTTGATATACAGAAGAAGTTTAAGAAACACTAGACTAGAGTAATAAACCATAGGGCAGTGGTACTTAACATCAGGTTCCCCTAGCTACAGTGCTGACACCGCAGCTGTCCATTTCAGTACAGTTGATTAATAGGAGAGAGCGTGTCACCTATTGAATCTCCAGCAACTATGTGCTCCTTGNTTTCCCTAGCTACAGTGCTGACACCGCAGCTGTCAGCACTGTACAGTTCAGTTGATTAATAGGAGAGAGCGTGTCACCTATTGAATCTCCAGCAACTATGTGCTCCTTGGAGATTATCCACCCAACCCATCTTATGAAAGCAGATTGGTTTGCTGTGCAAGGTGGTACAGTATAGTGGAAGGCTTCATCAATGGACAATGCTTGAAATGATGTATACGTCTGACATCCTGGCTCTTTTTCATGTACTTCAGATATACATCCCCACTGGACTCTATCTAGACATTAGTTTGGGGCTCATCACCCTGCTATCTGCTGGACAATAGTGCATCTGCATGTTTTCATATCTGCTACAAACAGACTTAGTCCCACCATCAATTTCCCTCCAAGTTGAGCTGTTTACTCTTCAGTCTACAAACTGTTCATCCCCACTCCCAGCTCTTTTCCTGCTCTGATAAGCATCTCTTCCCTATTAAGTCAGATGCAAACACTAACATTTTAGAATGTTCTGCATCACTCCATGTGGCTAATGGCTGCATTTATAATTATTAACTATTGATGGATATTTGGCTCTAATTCATATAATAGTCATATGCTATGAAGGGCCTGATGCTGGCTCCTGCTGAGGTAGCTTTGCACCGCTCAGGCAGCACAAAGCAGGCACAACTGGCTACTTGGAGGTGTTACCCAGCATATGAATTCCCAGGTTGCTGAGGGTCAGTATAGGCAGCATGGCTAGGGAAAAGGGGGCAAGGTGAAGGAATCAGAACTTCTGGCCAGTCCTCAGCTACTGGAATGGCCCATATGGATGATAAGCAGCAGAACAAAATAGTAGTGAGCTTGCTCTGTCTTGTGCCTGAGACCATCCTAGTGTCCAGTTACCATGGGATCAGGGCAATATACAGGTGGCTTAGAGCCATCTTTGTGCTCCCTGAGTTGTGCCAGAATCTGGCCTCAAAATGGTGATGTAAAAAGTAACATCAATATTTAATCCCATGAGAACCCTGTCTATCTGTATTCAGGTGTCTGTTTTCATCCTGACATGGCACACTATACTACTTCTACCATTGTGATCCAGCTTGGGCAAGCAAGGAAGGGGGTTTTCAAAGGTGTGTGTAGTTAGCAATATCTGGACCCAGACTATAGTTTGCATTATGTTTCTCCACACACAAGTTGCAAACAGATACTTTCAGACAGTGACCCTTATTTTAGAAAGAAAGAACAAAAGTAAAGCTCCCCCCCAACTAAACTGAATGCACCCATCTATATGTAACTATGATTTCAAATGTTATACTGCAGTTCTGTCTTTTACATTTTTTTCCTCTCTCCCCTTCTCCACTGAAGCTTGGATCCCAGTTTAACTATCTCCGGTAGGAAAATGAGGATTATGTAGAAGTAACAGTCTTGGCCAAGGTTAGAGGGGAGTAAGAGTAATACAGAGCATGTTGAGATGGGGCTAAAAGTTAGTAACCAGGCAGCCTAATGTTCACACAGCTCCAGTTAGAAGCCTGTGAAGTTGATCTTCTGCGGGTGTTCCCAAAGGCCCCATGGCAGTTGGGGTAATCAGGCAATAGGAATAAGACACCGTCAATGTGGGGACCAGAGAAGTTGCGACATTACTGTGTAGTTTAAATGTCACTGCACATTTTTAATTTGCTTAGCAACAACTAGATAAATCATTCCTGAAGAGCATGTTATTATAGAATCATAGAAATGTAGGGCAGGAAGAGAGACCTCCACAGGTCATCAAGTCCAGCCCCTTGTGTTGAGGCAGTACCAAATAAACCTAGACCATCCCTGACAGGGGTTTGTCCAACCTGTTCTTAAAATCCTCCAATAGTAGGGATTCCACAACCTCCCTAGGAAGTCTATTCCAGAGCTTAACTACCCGTGCAGTTAGAAAGTTTTTTCCTAATATCTAAACTAGATCTCTCTTGCTGCAGGTTAGGTCTGTTACTTCTTGTTCTACGTTCAGTGGGCACAGAGAACAATTGATCCCCATCCTCTTTATAACAGTCGTTAACATATTTGAAGACTTATCAGGTCCCCCCTTAGTCTTCTTTTCTCAAGACTAAACATGCCTCTTTTTTTAACCTTTCTTCGTAGATCCATTTTCTAAACCTTTTATCATTTTTGTTGCTCTCCCCTGGACTCTCTCTTCAATTAATCCACATCTTTTCTAAAGTATGGCACCCAGATTGGACACAGTACTTCATTTGAGGTCACACCAGTGCTGAGTAGAGAGGGACAATTACTTATGGGCCTTACATATGACTTTCCTGTTAATACACCCCAGATATTCTCAGTCCTTTTTCACAACTGCATCACATTGTTGACTCATATTCCACTATATGTGGTCCACTATAACCTCCAATTCCTTTTCAGTACTACCACAGTGCCAGTTATTCACCATTTTGTAGCTGTGCATATGACTTTTTCCTTCCAAAGTGTACTTTGCACTTGTCTTTATTGAATTTTATCTTGTTGATTTCAGATGAATTCTCCAATTGATCAAGGTTGTTTTGAATTCTAATCCTGTCCTCCAAAGTTTTGCAACCCCTCCCAGCTTGGTATCATCTTCAAATTTTACAAGCATACTCTCCATTCCATTATCCAAATGATTAATGAAAGTGTTGAACAGGACTGGGCCCAGGACCGGCTCTGGTGGGATCCCACTGGATACGCTCTTCCAGTTTGACAGTGAACCATTGATAACTACTCTTTGAGCATGGTCTTTCAACCAGTTGTGCACCCCCTCATAGTAATGAGGCTGGCTATTCCTTATAACCCTATTATCCTCTAGGTGCTTACAAATTGATTGATTAATAATTTGTTCCAGTATCTTTCCTGGTATTGAAGTTACTGACTGATCTATAATTCCTTGGGTCCTCTTTGTTCCGCTTTTTAAAGATAGGTACTTTGTTTGCCTTTCTTTAGCCCTCTGAGACCTCACTCATCCTCCATGAGTTCTCAAAAGATAATTGCTAATGGTTTGGAGATTGTTTCAGCTAGTTCCTTAAGTACCCTAGGATGAATTTCATCAGGCTGTGCCCATGTGAATACATCCAACTTATTTACATATTCTTTAACCTGTTCTTTCCCTATTCTGGTTTGAGTTCCTCCCCCTTATTGTTAATATTAATTGTGTTGAGTATCTGTTCACCATTAATCTTTTTATTGAAGACTGATGCAAAACAGGCATTAAACATCTCAGCCTCCTTGATGTCGTCAGCTAGTAGCTCTCTTTGCTTCCTGAATAGAGGACCTACACTTTCCCTCATCTTTCTCTTGCTCCTAATGTATTTAAAGAACCTCTTCTAATTGTCATATCCCTTGGTAGGTGTAACTCATTTTAATCTTTATGATTTTGTCTTACATGCCGTGCTATTCTTCTGTACTTCTCCTTAGCAACTTGTCCATGTTTCGATTTTTTGTAGGATTTCTTTTTGATTTTCTGGTCATTAAAGAGCTCCTGATGGAGCCATATTGGCCTCTTAGGGTACGTCTACACTACCCGCTGGATCGGCGGGTAGTGATCGATCTATTGGGGATCGATTTATCGCGTCTCATCTAGACGTGATAAATCGATCCCAGAACGCGCTCCCCGTCGACTCCGGAACTCCACCACTGCGAGAGGTGGAAGCGGAGTCGACGGGGGAGCGGCGGCCATTGATCCTGCGCCGTGAGGACGCGAAGTAAGTCAATCTAAGTCGATCTCAGATACGTTGACTTCAGCTACGCTATTCTCGTAGCTGAAGTTGCGTATCTTAGATCGATCCCTCCACCCCCCATTGTAGACCAGGCCTTACTGTTCTTCTCCTCTTTCCGTTGCACCAGGACAGCATGCACGTGTGCCTTTAACATTGGCTCATTGAGAAACTGCCAGCTCTCCTGAACTCCTTTTTCCCTTAGATTTTCTTCCCATGGTACCTTACTTACCATTTCTCTGAGTTTGCCAAAGTCTGCTTTTTTGAAGTCCATTGTCCTTATTCTACTGGTCTCACTCCCTTCCTGCCCTAGCTGCACTTGTTGGGTTGCCTGGAGACTGACTCTCCTGCAGGCCCCGATCTCTGACAAGCAGCCAATGGTCAAGGAAATCAACATCATACTAGCAGTGTTTCCAGAATATAGGCTGGGCTTGTCTGATAATTCTGGTTACTCCGCTAATGTGTGGCCCAGTGATATGATCCTGTAGGGTGGTGAAGGTGGATGCAGGTATTTCTGTGCCCTCCAGCTAAGGAGGATGGCTACAAGAGCACACAGCATGTCTCTCCTTTGCCCTGAGCTGAACACAAAACCAGGTACCTGACACTGCAAACGGTAACATTCCTTAGAGATTCCAGGACGCGGAACATAGAAAATAAAGGTATAATCTTTACACGATAGTAAAGTAAAACATATTTTTGAGTGTTCAGATGTTTGAACTAGGGCTGGTCAGTACCCGGAATTCCTGTTCTGCTGGAAATGCTGAAATGTCAAAAAAATGTCATTCTGTGTTTAAACGAAAACTCAGGATTTCAAAATGCCACACAGAATGGGAGTTCCAAAACCACATTTAGGAAAACGTCCCAAACAGATGAGACTCATCAGCTCGCCTGGAGATCCAACAGCCCTGCTTTGATCCCTGCTGCACTGCCAGGGGACTGGCTGTCATTGAAACCCTGAGAGCATGGGGCAGGGGTCGCTTGCTGGAGGATTATCTGCTGCTTGAAGTCGTTAAATCATGATTTGGGGACTTCAACAGCTGAGTCAAGGGTGAGAGTTATTTCAGGAGTGGGTGGGTCAACTCTTGTGGCCTGCATCATGCAGGAGGTCAGACTAGATGATCATAATGGTCCCTTCTGATCTTAAGTTCTATGATTCTATGACGCCCAGGGCTTCCAGAGCTGGACTCTCAGAGCTTCCAGGTTCCCTGCCTGGGGGATCTGCGTGTCTCTGTTGAACTGGCATTTTCCGACAGAAAACTATTCAGCTGGAAATCTTCTGACCAGCTCTAGTTTGAGCCACTCAAAATGCAATTCTGCATATGAGCT
The DNA here is from genome assembly GCA_003942145.1 of Platysternon megacephalum. Lineage (NCBI taxonomy): Eukaryota > Metazoa > Chordata > Testudines > Platysternidae > Platysternon > Platysternon megacephalum. The sequence continues at coordinate 10,870,851 of QXTE01000048.1, forward strand.
AAGACGAGAGAAGGAGGGTGGATGGGAGGAAGAGGAGGAGGGTGGATGGGAGGAAGGAGAGAATGTAGCAAAAGACCAGAGGGATAAATAACTGATTTGTCATGAATGCTGTCATTGCGCTGTTCACAGGCCCAGTAGGCAAAATAGCTGGGGACTCAGTGGTAGTTAAAGTCCCTTAAAGGCTCTCATTAAGTGAGGGGACTGGAACAGAAAGCCTTGGCCTAACTCGTTAACCTGGGAGTCTTACCCCTGTTTATAGAGGGGGGGAGGAGATGAGAGGAAAGGCAGAGAGTGGACACAGTAGCCTGTCATGGGCTGACAGAGTTTTAGAAGAGAGGGGTGAACAGCCATGTGGGCACCAATTTCATCAATCTACCTCCTCTGCTTCCCCCACACTAGGAGGTTCTTGCTACTCATCTCCCCTCCCCATGGCTCTTCATTCTCCCTCACCCCTTCCTTCTGCCCATCTGATAAAGTCAAACGAGCTGTATGGCCACTGCCAACAGCCCCAGCATGTCAGAGCAGTAGAGGCAGCATGGCCTAGTGGGTAGAGTGCTTGATGGGGTTTCTGGCGACCTGGGTTCTATTCCTGGCTCTGCCACTAGCCTACTGGGTGACCCTGGGCAAGTCACTTGCCTCTCTGTGCCTTAGCTTCCCCATTTGTAAAATGGGGAGAATGCTACTGACCCCTTATTGGTTAAAGCTAGGTGCTTTGCTGGATCGGGACCAGAATGCTCTCAGCACCTGGCAGGATCAAGCACCTATTCAGAAAGCACTGGGGACACCTCCCATGAAATCAGTGGGGCTCGAGACTTATTGGTATTGACGTCAATGGAATTACTTGCATGTTTAAAGTGCTTTGAGAGCTACTGATGAAAGTGCTGTATGAGAGCTAGGTGTTGTTATCTGGCTGCCAAAAAGATGCCACAGACAAGGTAGCAAGCACTGTTTCCTGAGACTCAGAAATGATGAAGTCAGCGGTGGCTGTTATGGGCCCATGCAGCCTGTGTATCAGCATTCCCTGGCTCTCCAGGGTACGTGTGCAGCACAGTCAGGGCCCGCTCTCCATCCCAACTGTGCCTGCTCATTCCACCAGGCCGCTGCTGCAATGATGTACAGTTTATTCAGCAGTCTGTAAACAAGGGGTTAAACCCTCCGGTGTAGCAGGTGTCTGGTTAAAAACAGGCTAACTGTGTGCAACTAAAGGGAAGCATAGAGGACGGGGATGAGGTGCTTCTGGTAAGAAGACAGGTTGTAAGTGTTGAACTCAGGTGAAAGGGAATGAAGAGAAGCTGTTTGTTGTGGCCTTTGTTAACAACAGCTGCAGCGTGTTCCCCAGCCATTCTCATCCCCATGGGGCAATCGCTAGGGGGATCAGGCTGAGGGGAGGGAGAATTCGGCTAACCCTAGGTTAGAACCCTAGGTTCTAGATCCAGTCAGTCCGAACTGATCTTATCCACTGCATAGGATCAAGGCCAGAATGTGTACTCTTCGCTTACTTTCCAGCCAGCACTTGCCTTAGAGTTCCCACTCTCTAATGGGACAAAACCCAGCCATCGTAATGTGCTCTATGCACAACACAGAGTGAGAGGACGGTGCTNGAACCCTAGGTTCTAGATCCAGTCAGTCCCTACTGATCTTATCCACTGCATAGGATCAAGGCCAGAATGTGTACTCTTCGCTTACTTTCCAGCCAGCACTTGCCTTAGAGTTCCCACCCTCTAATGGGACAAAACCCAGCCATCGTAATGTGCTCTATGCACAACACAGAGTGAGAGGACGGTGCTTCAGAGGTCCCCTAAGTGAGCTGAAGATCCAAGCATTAGATTGTTCTGTTAAAATCCAGATGGCCCTGGAAACTCTGAGATGGGTGGCCAGGATTGATTTAGGGCTCAGTCTAGAAAGGTGCTGAGTTCTCAACCCACACTGACTTCAGGGAACATGTTCCTTGCACTTTGTGAATAGGTGCTCGATCCTGCAAGCTGCTGAGAGCATTCTGGTCCTGATCCAGCAAAGCACTCAAGCAAGTAAATAGTCCCATTGAGTACAAAGGGCCTAAGGAATGAACTTTGGGACCTGGCCATGAGGTATGGTCCGTATAGGGACCCAAATTCAGCAATAAATCAATTAGAAACCCAGTTCCCAATCCTTCACACAGAACACTGCAGTTCAGTGAGCACAGGGCATTCAGGCTCCAAGAATCTACAGGATGTAGGCCATAGGCATGCACAGCACATTTCATTAGGGTGTGCACCCAGGGAATTCTTTTTTTTTTTAAAGGCGAACAGTTATTGAATACTCAATCATAAAGGACATTCTTTTTATTCATCAAACAAACTAAAGAAACTAAAACTTAACTAAACTTATTTTTTTTTAAATTAACAACTAAACGTTACTTAAAAAATGAGACACAAAATACCAAATTTTTGCTGTAGTGATAACCAGGCGTATACAGTCAATTTTCATGATCTTTATCTTTAACCAGATAATGAGCTAACCCAAATTGACCAAAACAGATTAAGGTTTCTTCATCTTCCTGTCCTAGAGAATGAGACGTCCCTCACCAGGTGTTATGGACTTAAATTTCTCAATCACATCATTGTAATTAACTGACGAAACCAATTCTTGTTCAATGTACAAAATCATGAGTGAGTCGAGGCGCTGTTGGGACATTGTACTTCTTAGTTTGTTTTTTACATGTGCTAGTTTTGAAAAGGCTCCTTCACATGAACAGCTTGTCTGCTCCTTTTCTTATCTTAACAACGAACCGATCCATATTTTAAAACTAAAAGGGGGTATCATACGATTGTATTAAAACGTAAAGCCACGGGCTTGTTATGCTATTTCAGTAGAGTACACACAACAAAGATTACTAACACTGTAGACGCTGCGCTGGGCACGCCTGACGCGGCCACTTATACAGGTCAAAGAATTTTCTAGAATAGTAGTCGGAGGGGAGGGGAGGACCAATGGTAATGCGCCGCAGTAGTGAGGACGAATGCTGCGAGCGAACGCGGGCTTTCTATATAGAGCGTATCATGCGATTAAATCAAAATGCAAAGCCACTTTTTTTTACACTAGGGGAGGCGTGGGCAAACTTTTTGGCCCGAGGGCCACATCGAGGTTCCAAAATTGTATGAAAGGCCAGGTAGGGAAGGCTGTGCCTCCGCAAACAGCCTGGCCCTGCCCCCTATTCGACCCCCACCCACTTCCTGCCCCCCAACTGCCCCCCTCAGAATCCCCGACCCATCCTGCTCCTTGTCCCCTGACCGCCCACTGAGACCCCCCCAACCACCACCCTGGGACCCCACCCCCCACTAACCCCTCCTGCTCCCTGTCCCCTGACTTCCCCGACCCCTATCAATCCCCCCCCTGCCTCCTGACAGACCCCTGGAACTCCCACGATCCAACCCCCCGTTCCCCATCCCCTGACCGCCCCCCCAGAACCTCCGCCCCATCCAACCGCTCTCTGTCCCCTGACTGCCCCCCAGGACCTCCTGCCCCTTATCAACCCCCCGGCCCCCTTACCATGCCGTCTCCCCCCTCTCCCAGAGCCTCAGGGCGCCGCGTCCAGGAGTGTCATAGAATCTCATAGAATCTCAGGGTTGGAAGGGACCTCAGGAGGTCATCTAGTCCAACCCCCTGCTCAAAGCAGGACCAAACCCAACTAAATCAGCCCAGCCAGGGCTTTGTCAAGCCTGACCTTAAAAACCTCTAAGGAAGGAGATTCCACTACCTCCCTAGGTAACCCATTCCAGTTCTTCACCACCCTACTAGTGAAAAAGTTTTTCCTAATGTCCAACCTAAACCTCCCCCTCTGCAACTTGAGACCATTACTCCTTGTTCTGTCATCTTCTATCACTGAGAACAGTCTAGATCCATCCTCTTTGGAACCCCCTTTCAGGTAGTTGAAAGCAGCTATCAAATCGCCCCTCATTCTTCTCTTCTGCAGACTAAACAATCCCAGTTCCCTCAGCCTCTCCTCGTAAGTCATGTGCTCCAGCCCCCTAATCATTTTTGTTGCCCTCCGCTGGACTCTCTCCAATTTATCCACATCCTTCTTGTAGTGTGGGGCCCAAAACTGGACACAGTACTCCAAATGAGGCCTCACCAGTGCTGAGTAGAGGGGAATGATCACATCCCTCGATCTGCTGGAAATGCCCCTACTTATACAACCCAAAATGCCATTAGCCTTCTTGGCAACAAGGGCACACTGTTGACTCATATTCAGCTTTTCGTCCACCGTAACCCCTAGGTCCTTTTCTGCAGAACTGCTGCCCAGCCATTCGGTCCCTAGTCTATAGCAGTGCATGGGATTCTTTCGTCCTAAATGCAGGACTCTGCACTTGTCCTTGTTGAACCTCATCATATTTCTTTTGGCCCAATCCTCTAATTTGTCTAGGTCCCTCTGTATCCTATCCCTACCCTCCAGCGTATCAACCACTCCTCCCAGTTTAGTGTCATCTGCAAACTTGCTAAGGGTGCAGTCCACACCATCTTCCAGATCGTTAATGAAGATATTGAATAAAACCGGCCCCAGCACCGACCCTTGGGGCACTCCACTTGATACCGGCTGCCAACTAGACAAGGAACCATTGATCACTACCCGTTGAGCCCGACCATCTAGCCAGTTTTCTATCCACCTTACCGTCCATTCATCCAGCCCATACTTCTTTAACTTGCTGGCAAGAATACTGTGGGAGACTGTATCAAAAGCTTTGCTAAAGTCCAGAAATAGCACATCCACTGCTTTCCCCTCATCCACAGAGCCGGTTATCTTATCATAGAAGGCAATTAGGTTAGTCAGGCATGACTTGCCCTTGGTGAATCCATGCTGACTGTTCCTGATCACTTTCCCCTCCTTTAAGTGGTTCAGGATTGATTCCTTGAGGACCTGTTCCATGATTTTTCCAGGGACTGAGGTGAGACTAACTGGCCTGTAGTTCCCTGGATCTTCCTTCTTCCCTTTCTTAAAGATGGGCACTACATTAGCTTTTTTCCAGTCGTCCGGGACCTCCCCCGATCGCCATGATTTTTCAAAGATAATGGCCAATGGCTCCGCAATCTCATCGGCCAACTCCTTTAGCACCCTCGGATGCAGCGCATCCGGCCCCATGGACTTGTGCTCGTCCAGCTTTCCTAAATGCAGCTTTCCCTGGACAGTGCTGCAGCGGCGTGGCTTTGGCGGGACCTGAGGTCCTGCCGCTCGGCCCGCCGGAGCTCACAGCCCCGCCCCCTTACCACGCGGCTCCGAGTGGCAGGAGCTCAGGTCCCGCCTGAGCTACGCCGCTGCAGTGCTGTCCAGGGCCGCTCCTGGACGCGGCGCGCTGAGGTGCCGGGGGATGGGGGAAGGCGGGGCCGGGGGGAGCCTTCCTGGCCGGGAGCTCAGGCGGGCCGGGCAGGACGAGCTTGCCCACCCCTGCATTAGGGTGTGCCTGGGCACACCCANGCCAGATAATGAGCTAACCCACTTATACAGGTCAAAGAATTTTCTAGAATAGTAGTTGGAGGGGAGGGGAGGACCAATGGTAATGCGGCGCCGCAGTAGTGAGGACGAATGCTGCGAGCGAACGCCGGCTTTCTATATAGAGCGTATCAAACAATTAAATTAAAACGCAAAGCCACTTTTTTTTGAGACATTAGGGGAGGCGTGGGCAAACTTTTTGGCCCGAGGGTCACATCGAGGTTCCAAAATTGTATGAAAGGCCAGGTAGGGAAGGCTGTGCCTCCACAAACAGCCTGGCCCTGCCCCCTATTCGACCCCCACCCACTTCCTGCCCCCCAACTGCCCCCCTCAGAATCCCCGACCCATCCTGCTCCTTGTCCCCTGACCGCCCACTGAGACACCCCCCCAACCACCACCCTGGGACCCCAGCCCCCACTAACCCCTCCTGCTCCCTGTCCCCTGACTGCCCCGACCCCTATCAACCCCCCCTGCCTCCTGACAGACCCCTGGAACTCCCACGATCCAACCCCCCGTTCCCCATCCCCTAACCGCCCCCCCCAGAACCTCCGCCCCATCCAACCGCTCCCTGTCCCCTGACTGCCCCCCAGGACCTCCTGCCCCTTATCCAGNCGCCCCCTTACCACGCGGCTCCGAGTGGCAGGAGCTCAGGTCCCGCCTGAGCTACGCCGCTGCAGTGCTGTCCAGGGCCGCTCCTGGACGCGGCGCGCTGAGGTGCCGGGGGATGGGGGAAGGCGGGGCCGGGGGGAGCCTTCCTGGCCGGGAGCTCAGGCGGGCCGGGCAGGACGAGCTTGCCCACCCCTGCATTAGGGTGTGCCTGGGCACACCCAGCACACCCTGTGCGCACGCCTGTGATGTAGGCACAAGGGCGCAAGAGAAATTCAAGGCACAGGGAGGGAGAAGCTGCATGAGGGAAGGAAGCTGAAGAGATAGCAGGAGACAAGGGGTAGAAAGAAGGGTTTCCATGGAGGATGGGCGGCCAGCCTTTCTAATAGCCCTCAAATTATGGTGACTCTGCTTTGACCTTAATCCACCCCTGCGACCATTGCTCATAACAATTTTTTTTGTGGATTGCTGTAACACTAAGTTTGGCAGAACTGGGCATCTTTACTGAAAATTAATTTTCATGATATTCTTGGATTTGAGCGGGGGGCTGGGACCCCAGATTAACTCATAGCCCCTATTTCTCTCCGCCCAGGACTAGCTGCAAGCATGAAAATAATTTAAAGTGACAATATGGACAGCTGCTGGCACTAAATCAACAGGTCTCTTCGGAACAGCCCGGCTGCTTTTTTTATCTCCGCCTGGGTTTCCCCTCTCCCAGTTGCATAGCGGCACAAATAAATCTCAGCCCCCAAAGCTATGGGTTTTTTTTTTTTTTTTAAGGCATGTAACAGCTCTCTCCTTTCCCCCTGCTTTATTAACAGTCCCTCCCTTTGAGGAGACACAATTTGCAGAGGATTTCAAAATACTGCTTCTGGAGAGAGAGACCACAGCCAGGAAGAGCTGCACAGTCTAGGTGTGGCCTTTCTAAAGCTGTTCTGTGCAAGCAACTAGCCCAGCCCCTCTGCATGTCTCCTGCCTGAATCTTTAATGGAGGGAATGAATGGGAGCCTGCCTGACTGCTACTGATGTCAGCAGCTGGAAGAAGCTGCTCTGGTGATGTCACTGGAAGACGCTAGCTCCACCCCTTGCTTCAGCCTGGGCTGCCCACGTGGCCTGGGACGTCAATTTTGCATGGCAGCCTCCAGGAAGCAGTGACAATCCCAGGTGAGGCAATTGAGGGGTGCAGAGCCCAGCGGCATCCTTTGCACGCAGGAGACAGGGCACCTTTTGAAGCCCTCCGCCAGGTGCAGAGAGGGGGAGCTCCTTCACTAAGAGGGCTGCGGGGGAGGGGGGAAGAACCTGATGGTGCTAAACAGGGTGACAAAGGTAACGATTAGACAAGATCCAGTGCAGGGAGATGTGTGCAAAAAGCCCCAGGGGTGCTGCCCTGTGGGGTGCTTTCGACTTTTCATGTTTGCACAGCTGGCTAGATAAATCCAGCTTCTGTGTGTCTTACCCAAACAGAGCCTACTTCAGACTGCAGCATTTCAGGCTCATTTGCCCAGACACTGAGTAACAGGAAAGAGGAGCTGAAGCATGAAGTCTTTATGTATGGGATCCTGTATGGCTTAAGAAAGCAGATGCTGTGCATTGGGAAGTCTGGAATATGTCTCTGTGTATAGGGTTTGTGTGTGGGGGAGGGGAGGGAGGTGTTGTAACAGTTGCTGATAACTTTGTCAGTTTCAGCTCTAGCCTTTTTTTTTGGTTTAGCAACGTTCTATAGAACAGAGAAGGGATATTAGATTTTTGTCTTTTAAAAGAGATTGCTACATTTTATTAATATATAGCCCCTTTTAATACCAAAGTTTTAGACATCACATGTGCATATCGGTATGAAAGTAAATGTTAGGCATAGGTGGGCAATCTGGCACCAATAATCACACATCGCTGATACATATATTTTGTAAGCTTAGTGCTAGATATCGATTTTCTCTAAAGGGCTATAGTCAATGCAGATCCCAGGTATGTCCCTGCCCCGTGGAAGAATAGCAGCCTTCCATTTAGAGTATGACAAACACTATCCCTGAGGCTCAGCTATCATGGAGATGAATGTGGTGTGAATTATTAATTATTATTACTATTAGTATTTATTTATTTACTATTTGTATTGCCATAATGCCTAGGAGCCCCAGTCATGGAGCAGGGCTGTACACAGAATAAGAAGACAGAATATCTAGGGCATGGAATAAATACACCATTTGAACTGACAATGGTAATAGTCCCAGAATTATTATTTGTAGACAAGTATCAGAGGGGTAGCCGTGTTAGTCTGGATCTGTAAAAGCAGCGTCTGCCTTGGAATCTGAATGTCAATATTTTGTGTGCATTTCATTTTTTTTTATAACACACAGATTATACCATGTCTTATCAACAATCCTAACCCTCTTCCATGTCCCAGCTTCTCACAGCTATTCATTAACATAAAATTGCTACTCAGAAAAAAAACATACATGGTTTTTAAACTGGTAAGAGCGGGCTGTCATTTGTTTTTAATTTCAGATGCATTGGCATAAAACAATAATAAAAGGTAAGTCGCGTGGTGTACATTTTCAAAAGTGACTAGTGATTTTGGGGTGCCTAAATTTTTGGGTGCACAATTTGAGATCGGGGGGGCGCTGGAACAATTTTTATAGAGGGGGTGCTTGGAAGCCCAGCATTTGGTTGCTATTATTACTTCAAGCCAGGGTGGAGGGAAGTGCTGCACCCCTAGTTCCAGTGCTCCTGCTTGAGATGGTTTAAAGCAGCCTGATTTTCAGAGGGTTGGCGGTCAGTGCCTTCTGAAAATCTGGCCCCTGTAAGGGGTCTTAAGTAAGGCACCCCAAAATCACTTACCAATTTTGAAAATTTAGGCCCACCTCTAACCTATGTGCTATTCGGTAGACACATGAGAACTTATCCTCTGCTTCTACAACCCTTTACATGTTTAAAGTGGAGCGTGCACAAAATGTCTATAGGATCGGAGTCATAGCGACAGACCTTTCCAGCTGTATCATGTGCATTTGTGCAAACAGATACTGTTACATTTTGTCTTGCACACAGAAAATACTCGATAAATCAGAGTTGCTGAATAGAAATTAAAAACAAATCTTCATAATATTAGATTTATTACATGACCCATATATTGGGGCTAGACATGCAAGATTGCAATCCAAACATTACCTGCGTAATGTGGTAGGATAAGTTATCTCTGCACAATAGAGCCATTGGGTACTGTCTCTCATTTTATGAATGGTTTCCTGGTGCTGTCAGTTAAGTCCATTCTGTCAGGATAGGAAAAGTCTATAGATGACTTGACCAAGGATAATATTAGACTAAAATCTTTTATGATAGGAACATATGATTTGTCCCAATTTTCTTTCTTCCTTTCATCCAAAAAAGTTATTTCCAAAATAAAGCTGTATGATATAACCCTCCATAGAAGCCAAGCACCTGATCTGCCATTTTTCTGCACAGAAACTTGCTTTGTATGTTTAAGCTGTCAGTGCATGTTTACACACACATTCTAAACGAGAGCAGGCTTAATAAAGCAGAAATCTACTGCTGAACATGGATTAGAGATATAGGCTTAGCATTTTGATAAAAGAGACGTGAGTCTATTTGATGATTTAAATTAGAAGAATGCACACTGCATTGGGCACTAGGAAGTCCTGAGATCTAGTCCTGACTGCCACTGACTCACTGACTGGCCCTACTGATGTTACTGCAACTCTGCCGCAGTTTCTCCACTGTAAAATGGGGAAGGGAACACTAATCTACCTCATGGGCTTGCTGTGAAGCTTAATGTCTATACAATGCTTTGAATGTGTAAAGCTATATCTGAATGCTGAGGATTAAATTATTATAGCTTGATGACTGAATACATTATCTGTGGGGTCCCTGACATTACATGCTGCACCAGCAGTATACAGTGTATCCATCAACAGATTAACACAAGAGACGTATAAGAGAGATAGCTAGCACAGGGTGTGTCATACTTTTCATAGGGTCGAGACCATCTTAATAGAGCTCATGTCTCACGGATGTGAACTTCCTTCCTTCCTCACAATCACATAACATCTAAGTAATAACTGCAGCAGTTACTTACATGGGAAAGGAGTATGAAAAAAGTGTTGAAGCTGAGACTGAAATTCAGTGGGTGTTGGGTGTCTTTGTTTCACTAAACTCTTTTGAAAATCCCAGTCTTAATGTATTTTTAGCTGCTTTTCTTGCAGTATAATAGAAGATGGATCTAAAGAGGATGCATCTTCTGAGCTTCCAGCTGTCCATGGACCACCATCAAGTGCTATGCAGACCACCAGTGTGCATCGACCACAGTACGAGCATCTCTGGTCTAGAATCTTAGGTGGAAGTTTCCTGTACTGTAACATTCGTGCCTTCAAAGCTGTGCATTGTGGGATAAGAAAGTTTATTGTGGCCAAAGTCTGGTAGATCATTAATATTTGCCCTTTGCTTTCTCAGGCACGGCGGAGCTTGTTAAGGGAGAGCAAAGGGCCAACTGGTGTTTGTTTCATCAAAGGCCAGAGGAATCAGGACTTGAGGGGAAAGCTACAGAGAGCAGGTAATGTGGCTATGGTTATTTGATGGCTTTGAAACATCAAGGTGGAGGATTTGGTTGCATCTTTCACTAGTGGGACAATTACTTTAATTTCAGTGCCACTTGGTTTTAATCACAGAGAAGTGATTTTAACTTAACACATGATTATATTTACTGCTGAGGGGAAAGGTCAGCTATGCTCTTAAAAATACAGAGTGACCAGGTTAAATGACCCTCCAAGGAAAAGAATTCTACTGGAAACCTTGGGGATACTTTAAAATGGTTACTTAGAAAGCAGGAATTACTGATGACATCCTTAATATGGGTTTCACTGCTAATAGATCTCAGTTTCTAATATTGCACTGCAGACTTTTTATTAGGGTCGTGCTTGGGGACAGTCCTTCCTGCCTTCTTCAGAATCTTTCACTTGTCACTTGCGAGATTCATTAGCAGTTAATCAAAACCTTGTTCTTTGCTTCTGTAATCAGTGTATCACATCAGTTTCTGTTTCAGGCTTGTGGGGACAAAGCACATGCCTAGAAAGGGAACTGTGTCCTTAAGAGTTAAGGGAAGGGTTTCCTTTCTTTTTCTAACTGACCGTCAGATTGTTTCTGTCTTCTTGTGGACATCTATCATCAGTGAAGGGAAATGATCAGCTCATTACATGGGACAGAAAAGAGTGATCAGAATAAGACACTGTACACCATCACGTACAAACAGTATATAGCCTTGGAAGCTTGCTGTGGAAATAGCTAGAGGGTGAAATCCCGGCCCCATTGAAAGTCAATGGGATTTTTGCCATTGGCTTTGTTGGGGCCAGGATTTCACCCATGGTGTGTATTAGCATTTGGGGTTTGTTTTCTCTTTTTTCCTTCCAAAATATATTTGTAGAATAAAAATACAGTGCTCTGCTGCAGACAGGCAGAAGAACAGCTCACAAGCACCACATGTGACTTGTTCCCATTGGTTAGGAGAGGAAGGATGATCATGTGATTAAGGTGTTGGAGTGGGTTCAGAAGATCTTGGTGCAAGTCCTGACTCAGCCACAGACTTCCGGTGTGACCTTTGGCAAATCACTTAATCTCAATTCTCTCTCCGTAAAATGGAGATAATACTATTTCATTTATCCTTTTTTTTCTGTCTTTCTATGCAGCTTGTAAGCTCTTTAGGGCAGGGACTGTCTCCTCTTATATGTTTGTGCATTGACAAGCATGGGGCCCTGAACTCAGCTGGGGTTTCTAAGTGCTACTGCAGTAGAAATTGTACATTAAAATAATAAGTGTTTGGGACTTCTAAAAATAGATTGGGTAGACAAAAACGTGACTAACGAAGACCCATCTCTCGTGTGCCATTATTTTCAAGCAGGGATTCACTGCATGACACTCCCTGCACTGGCCCTAGGGAGATGCACTGTATGAACTAACTGAAGTTAGAGACAGAAATGACCTATGCAGAATTCTATGTCTGTCTCCGTTTCATAGCTCAGATCTACTACCCACTTACTTCGGTATAACTACGTCACTCAGTGAAAAATCCACATCCCGAAGCCATGTAGTTATACCAACCTTAACCTCCCCGCCCCGTGTAGACAGAGCTATGTCGGTGGGAGAGCTTCTTCCGCTAGGGTTGCCGTTGTCTAGTTTTCGACCGGAACACCTGGTCGAAAAGTGACCCTAGCGCTGCTGATTGGCTCGTTAAAATTCCGGTTGGCAGTGTAGCGGGGCTGGTAGGGGAGTCCCTACCCGGCTCCGCGCAGCTCCTGGGAAGCAGCAACATATCCCTTCGGTTCGGGGATGGTCACGGGGGTTCCGCGCGCTGCCCCTGCCCCGAGTGCTGGCTCTGCAGCTCCCATTGGTTGGGAACCATGACCAAAGGGAGCTGAGGGGGTGGTGCCTGTGGGCGGGGGCAGCACGCAGAGCCACCTGGCCGCCCCTGAGCCAGAGGGACATGTCGCTGCATCCCAGGAGCCACCTGAGGTAAGCGCTGGGCTCACCCCCTCCAAACCCCCTGTCCCAGCCCTGAGGCCCCTCCTGTACCCAAACTCCCTCCCGGAGCCCACAGCCCTCCCGCCACCGCGCCCCAACCTTCTACCCCAGCCCTGAGTCCCCTCCCACACTCTGAACCCCTCAGCCCCAGCCTGGAGCCCCCTCATCCCTGGCCCCACCCCAGTGCCTGCACTCCCAGCCGGAGCCCTCACCCTCTCCCAAACCCCTGCCCCACCCCGGAGCCCCCTCCCAAACCCCTCATCCTCAGCCCCACCCCAGAGCCCGCACCCCCGACTATACCCAAACCCCCTGCCCCAGCCTGGTGAAAATGAGTGAGTGAGGGTGTGGGAGAGCGAGCAACAGAGGGAAGGGGGATGGAGTGAGTGGGGGGCAGGGCCTTGAGGCAGAGGTAGGGCAAGGGTGTTTAATTTTCTGTGATTAGAAAGTTGGCAACCCTACCTCCTGCCCACATAACTACCGCCTCTCACGGAGGTGGACTTATTAAGCTGACGGGAGAGCTCTTCACCAGAAGCGATACAGCGGCACCCATGCACATCTGTAGTGTAGACCTGCCCACAGATTTCAAGGCCAGAAAGGACCCTTATGATCACCGGGTCTCACCTTTTGCCTAACACAGGCCAGAGAACCTCACCCAATAATTTCTGCCTCAAGCCCGTAACTTCTGCCTGAGCTGTGTTTATTTTTGCTAACACAATAAAACAGGTGGGGATTCACTGCATGACAAATGCTCATGACAAGTTGGCAACGGGGTTGTCTGGGCCAGAAAGGATGGGTGCCCATGATATGAAAAATCCTGAGCTATTAGTTTTTTGGATGATAAATCTTTTTAAAATGTCCTTTAATAGGGCTGCACGAAATAGAATGTGAGGGTAAATAACGCACCAACGTGAGTGCCTTGGTGGATAACCTTTTTATATTTAATGGTCTGTGCTCTCATCTACTTCTTGACTGGGACCGGCAAGATATCGTCTCCCATCCCCCCCCCCAATTGCCCCTCTCTTGTCCTGCTATCCCCATTTGAGACCCTGTATAGCAGCCACTATGCTTCTGGTTAATGAAAGACTAGATGGGATTTCCTTCACGGTCCAGTGACATACAAACTGTGACTATCGCCACTGCGCTGCAGCTCAGGCCAGAAAACTGCACCCTTAGGTGATACATATGGGTGCAGCAAATGGACAGAGCCACTCAGGGCAGTCCGTGCTCCTGTAGAATATAAACTACAATGTCTGGTCACAGCAGGGTGAGGTAAGGACTAAGGGCTCATTCCTGCATGTGTAACAAACCATGGCTGCGTGCAGACACCACGACCCACAATGGGAATTGAAGCTGGAAACGTTGACATCAGAACTGCCGAGCTCTACCACCGGCGCTAAAGGAGAAGGTACATAGGGGCTGGTGCCAGCCCCTAGAAGGAGTGCAGATCATACATGCTAGGCCAGTATATCGCACAATTACACATGAGTAACTTACTGATGTGAGAAAACATTTGCACAAGTGTTTACAAGATCTGACCCCAATGGATTAAGCCTCATCTCTCAGCCTTAACATTGGCCAAAGAACCAAAATGGGAGACGACAAGGAAAACAAGAGGGCAAGAAGCTGGAAACCGGAATTATGGGCCCTGATCCTTGCCCTGTTGACACCAAAGTTTTGCCACTGAGTTCAATGGGAAATGGATCAGGCCCTTGCAATCCACAGGGGCTGGTGCAGAAGTACTAAGACAGTGTGCTTAATTTGTATTGCAGGTAGGAATATGAGTCCCAAGATGACTACAGAGCTGCTCAGGCAGCTGCGACAGGTGATGAAGAACTCCAGGTACGTCGCAGAGCCCATCCAAGCCTATATCGTGCCGTCCGGAGATGCACACCAGGTAGAGATTTCAGTATTAAGGATGTTTCCTTCTAGAGGAAAAGTAAAAGTCTGTAGATGGCCACGGTCACTTTTTGGTTTGCTTGTTTCAATAATTCCAATATAAAAGCTTTGGTGAGCCGGGGAATGATGCACAGGAGAGCTGTAGATGGAGTTTCTAGAGTCTTTTTTTCTGATGGTCAGTGTTTGTTTTTCGGCAGGAAGTCAACTTTGCTGGTTCTGCTTTCTCCAGGGAAGCCCATGGCCTACAGAGGGGAGCGTACCAAAGAAATGGCTGCTCCCATCCTGGCCCTTGTAGTATCTTTTCTAGAGCTAGAGAGCCCTAACCTGCAGCTCTCACATGGAGGGGCTTCTGGGGTAGCAGTAGGGAGGGCAGCATGCTGCAAAGGCCCAGGTCCCCTCCCATCTGCAGACCTGGGATCCCTGTGTGCCCAGAGTTACTCCTCTCTGCGCCAGCCGGAGAAGGTGACCCTGGGGCCCGCTGCGTGGGTGTTTCATTGTCATGGTTGCGGTGATACTTGGCTCTCTCCAGAATATTAAGATTGTCTTGATCTGCTGTAGTTGTTTAGCCCAGGGCAACTTTAAAATGTTGAACCCCCTCTTGCCTGCATAAATGTGTATATGTGGTGTCCTCAGTCTTCGTCTGAGCTCTGTTTAGAGAACATCAGAGTTCCTGGGGGGCGGAGGGGACCTTCTTCCCTCAGCCATTTTCAGAGATAGAGGGCCTGACCTCTCTCACCTTCCCACACCTGGGGTTGGAATTTACCCCTGTGCAAAGTGGGTGTGAAATGCTGCCGCATCAGAGTGTTTCACACCCCTTTTGCACAGGTGCCCGTGACGACACAATGTGCAAGGCAGTGGTGAACGTGGCTGTGCCCCGGGAACACGTTTCCCTTTAAATAGATCAGCTCCTCAGTTCTGTGCGGTGGGTGAGGGGCTCCCCTGCAGCTGCTACAGTTTGCGCCTGAAGCTACCTCTCTGTCCGTATGTAACTCCAGTTACATTTTGCTACCCTGGAACTGTGGTCACGTGAGTTAAGGAATGTGACCTGCAGGATTCCTGATTTTTTTTTTTTCCCCTTCTCTTTTGGTCTTTGCTACAGTGAATGCAGTAATGCAAACAACCCTGCATCCCTGCTTCCTGCTGGGCAAGTTCATCAGGTTTCTACACAGAACTAAACAGTCTGAATGGAATTGATTAATGAAAACAGCTAATTATACAGCTTCATGACTCGCATGTGTCATGGTGGGTTGCCTCTGCAAGGTCTTGTCTGCAGTGGGGAATTGCCCCAATTTCAGCCATTGGTGAGTTTCACCGGTACAAACCCCCAGTGCAGACCAGGTAAACCACCCTAAGCTGCAGTTTCCAACAGCACGGTATAGCCTGAGTCAAGCAGGGTTCACAGCATCCATGCAAATACTAGCTTTGCTTTTCTACATTCGGGACTCGCACTTGTGCAGCACCACCAGCGACTGAAATAGAAGCAAATCAGTAATGCGGACAAGGCCTAAGACGGGGGGAATTTTATTCCATTTCTTGGTTGCTCAAAGTACCTGCATCTTGCTGACATTTTAGGCCCCTGATACTATGACATGCTGAGTGCCCGACCTCTCCTGGGCTTTGGTGTGCATTGATGTCTCTCAGTAGGTTGCAGCAACTTGTCCATGTAAGCTCTAAGATCCCTGCAGTGCTTTTAATGTCAGGTTCCGTACCAAGGCTAAAATATTTTTTTTCCCCCATTGTATTATAGACCTAATCAGATCCCCTAGCTTTCCAGGTTTACTTGTCCTTTCAGTTCCATAGACACAGAAGCATATAAACAGAGGGCTGGAAGGAACCTCAAGAGGTCATCTAGTCCATCCACCTGCACTGGTCCCCCTAGACTACCTCTGACATGTGTTTGTCTAACCTGCTCTTAAAATCTTCCAACTCCAAGGATTCCACAACCTCCCTAGGTACCTGTTCCAGCGCTTAACTATTCTTACAGTTAGAACGGATTTTTCTAATATTGAACCTAAACCTCCTTTGCAGCAAACTAAGCTGATTATTTCTTGTCCTGCCTTCCGTGGACTTGGTGAACAATTGATCACCATCCTCTTTATAAGAATCTTTTACGTATTTGAAGACTGTTATCCGATCTCCCCTCAGCTTTCTCTTCTCTAGACTAAACTTGCCCAGTTCTTTCCTTGTAAGTCATATTTTCCAAACCTGTTATAACATTTATTGCTCTTTTGGACTGTCTCCAGTTTGCTCACCTCTTTTTTAAAGTGTGGTGCCCCAAACTGGACGCAGTACTCCAGCCGAGGCCTCACCAGAGCCGAATAGAGCACAGTTACCTCCTGTGTTTTACATACGATACTCCTGTTAATCCATCCCAGAATGATATTTGCCTTTTTCACAGAAGCATCACATTGCAGAGCTCTTAAACAGAACCATCTTTTCCTAGAATCTTGGAATCCAATTTATATCCTTTTCAGAGACTCCCAATCCCCTGGATTGGTGTCTGCTTTAGCCAGTGCTGAATACTGGCTGCGCTACTTACATTGATTTCCTAACATGTATTATACACTGAGCCTGACTTATATCTCTAAACCAGTGGTAGGAAGTCAGAGGGAATGGAAGGGCCTCTTGTGAACAAGGTAGCGCAGTGAGGTGTGATCACTTCGCACGGGTCTCCCACAGCTAGTAAATGTCTGCCCAGCTCATACCCCCACATTTGGGTTGGCTGGATCGCCACTCTCTGCTCCAGACTGGAACAGCATGAGGTGTGGTTGTTTAGGACTGATGAATGGGCAGAATTGTGGAGCAATGGAGGAGAGGAATTTTACACAGCATCCACCTGACCTGTTCCAGCTCTGACCAGTGCAGGTATTATTACTGCTGGGGCTCCTGATGCACCTGCCAAGTAAGTGGCAGGGTTTGTTTGAAATGCTCAGAGGATCAAGGTCACCTCTGTAAAACCAATGGGCTACCCACCTAATTGCTGCTGTACGTTACAGCTGGAATGCACCTGCAGTGCTGCCGAATGCACGCCACACAATAGATTTGAGTGCTAAAGGGCCCGACCTTGCAAACGTTTACTCAGATGAGTAACACCATTAACTTCAAAGAAGTTAAGCAAAGAAGGCTCACTTGAGTGAGGGCTTGCAGGATGGGGCCCTAAAATTCCACAGGTGTGGACAGCAGCCCAGCAGGTGTGGTGGGGAGCCGCTTTAGGGTCTGAGCTGGGATGAAATCCAGTCCAGTTGCAAGAGGAGCTCCAATTAGATGGGTTGTTTCGACCGTGCAGTGGCTCACGCTCTGTGCAGCATTCACAGGTGCACAGTGCTAATTTTAGCACAGGTATGATTATCACAAAACACTGGGTAATCTTAGCACAGTAGGGATTGCTGTCTGGAACAGGAGATGAACTGCTCCTCAGATACGGTGATGATGCGGCTCTGTAAGAACCTAACTAGATAGATAGCTACAAAGGGCTTTTGCTTACGTCATCTTCCTTCCCCTGCAGCTCAAAGCCACTCATTGTACTTTAAGGCCCATCTATCCCTTTGCTTAGTTTCAACCCTCCCCTCTCTCCCCTTTAAATGTTTCCTGCATGTTTCCCTGTATGGGACACTGTCAGGGAAGATTTCCCCCCTCAAATTAAGATTCTTATTTTTTTTAAATAAGGTTTTACCAAAGCTAAGACCAATAGAAATATTCCCATGGGGGGGAGGAGGGGTTGTTAGAAAAATCACGGTAATTTTTTATAAAGCCATTAAATCTCCGCCTGTTGTGTTTGTCACCCAGACATTGCAGCATTATGTTAGTGCGTAAGACCCGGAAAGTGAAATTAACTAGATAATACCTGCCCATGTAAGCGAAACAGACTAACGTCTTTCCTCATTGTGGGAGCTGAGATTGAGGGAAGAGAAGTAAATAAACCATGGGTGGGATCTTCAGAAGTGTCCGTGACTTAAGAGCACTGCAAGTCAATGGGACTTATGCTCCCAAATCACTTAGGTGGTTTTGGAGCTGCCCCAGATGAATAGAGAGGAATAGATCCAGATTTTAAAAAAATCTTTTATATTTAATAACTAATGTTTGAAACATAGTTCAGGGCAGATTCCAAGCAGAGATTAAAGGAGTCCCAAGCAACTCAGTGATCGCCTTCCATTCTGCTGCACGCTCTGGAAGCTAGACACAATAGAGGATTGGGCCCATGAGATTTAATTTGACTGTAACCCTTCAGTGTTTCTGATTTGTTCATGGCTATTCAGTGCTGCAGCAGAATCAAGGAGGCAGGGAATAATCCTATGCTGATTTGCAGACTTTTGTCTTGGATCACTTGCCTGGGACTCTGTTGAGCCAAGGTTTTTAAGGCTGGCCAGGATTAAGTTGATTTGCTGAATTGTGCTGATAATTAGAGGCAAGTTTAGCAATCCTGACCTCCGATCTTGGTTGAACAAGATCCCAGAACAGGGTGTGTTGGCCATTTCAAAACGCAGGAACACCTTGGCTAACAATTTTTCTTCTTCCATTTTGGCAACAGATTGTGGACGTTGGGAGTTTCTGTGTCCCCAACCTATTCAGTTATTTAGGGTTTTTGCTGAGACTGACGACAAAGGTGCCAATTAAGATGGTTTTATGATGTGGACACTTTGATCTTGACAGAAGTTACCCATCTCTCTTCCTTCCCGCTCCCACTTGTTTCACATAGGGAAGTAAGCACTCATCCAATGGTAACCAATAACTTCTGGTTACTTCTGACCTGGGCTGGATTTGAACAGGTAAAGTAGAAGTAAAAGACTTGGTACCTAATTACAAATCTCCTAAAGGCTTAAAAGTTTTATGGCCTAACAACCTTGACTTTCTCCATTTTAATGGCATTGTTGTAGAGGAAAAATTCTAAAAGGGCTTCTTGTAAACTGCAGTTGGAGGACATAAATAAATATAGTGGCATTTAAAGATTTAATGGCCCGTATACTTTAGTTTCCAAGATCAAGGAATGCTTGTGTGTTCTCTTCTTCTCACTTTGCAGCTTCAAAGGCAGGATCTGTTTGTTGCCAAATGGGAGGTTGAGTGTGAAATAAATATCATCAAACTGCAGCACTTCACTGTTTACAGAAGTTGGTGGGAGAAAAGTGCCGGAGGTTTAAAAAAACAGGCAAATATAAATACAAAGTAATCACAGATACTTAAATGTCCCAAAGGAACAATTTTTAAACACTTGTTAGGACTTCCAGAAGAGCAGAGCCCAATCTTGTAACTTGTTTGTTTCTCTTGACAGTGTCCTTCAAGAGAAATGGAGCTTTTCAATGTACTTGTCATCAGCTGCTTTTGTTGTTGCTGATGTAAATAATTAGCTGCGTCTTCTGTATTCCAGAGTGAGTACATCGCGCCCTGTGATTGCAGCCGGGCATTCATCTCTGGATTTGATGGCTCTGCAGGTACATTACCAGAACCTCTTTTGTTGTTTGAACCCATATTTCCCCTGAAAAGGAGTGATCTGATTCACAACATGTATGCTGGATGACAAAAACCTAACCAAAATGTTTGGACTGTTCCCTTCCCATATCAGCATCTGCAAAATTACGTGTTGGCTGCCAGCTGAAAATTATGTAAGATCGATGCAGTAATGGGCTTTCACAAAAGATTGACCCCTGAACAAACCTCCCATAAAGCAAAATCCTGTTAACCGTTTAATGCAGTGCTCGCAGCCTGCTTTTATGTTGTCTAACGTGAGGCCACTATGAACAGATTGTACGTTGCCCAACAGAGCTGGGATTAATGGTAAACAATGTTTGTCAGCCACTTTCAATCATCTTAGAATGAAGCTAGTGCCAAAAATACTGAACTGTGAAGCTGAGTTTATGGAAAAGTTTGCTTATCTCACAGAGGCACGGGATGTTCTTTTGGCTGAAGCATAGGACTGGAAGTTGGGAAGGCAGACTTCTATCCCAGGCTCTGCAATGTACTTGCTGTGAAATTGCGGACGAGTCACTCACCCTTCCTATGCCTCCCATCTCCCAGCTGGAAATCAGGGTTAATAACAAATACTGACTTCCACACAGGATGCTGTGAGGCTTTGTGGGTCAATTTCTGTAAAGTGCTTTGAGACCCTCCTGTGGAAAACGCTCTATACAGAAATGCAGAGCAGCGCTGTTCTAGAACACGAGTCCTGCATCCCAGCCTTCCTTTCTTCAGCCTGGCGCCTCACCCTGCGGTCAGACGGGCGGTGGTTCCACCGTCAGACTGGGGCAGGATTTGCCCAGGCTTGGGCTCAAGCAGTGTTTGCTGAATGAAAACTCTGTTTTTAAATGGGTTCTGGCTCCAACAGCGTCAGTGTGTGTTTGGCCAGAGGAGAGGAGGCTGAACCGGAGTTTGCGAGCCGTGCTGCAGTAAGATAGACCTCTGTCACTGTAAGAGAGAAAATAGGTCATGTGATATGATGCTGGATTGGGACTCAGGAGATCTGGGTTCAATTCTTGGCTCTGCCACAGACACCCTGGGTGGCCTTGGGCAAATCACTAGATCCCTCTAGCTTCAGTCAGCAAGTTAGGTAAGCACATGCGTAACTTAACCATGTGAGTAGTCCCATTGATGTCAGTTCCCATTGCTTACGTACCTGGCTGAACCAGGGCCAGCGTGCCTCAGTTTCCCACTGTAAAATGGGGATAATAATGCTTCCCTTCTCTCACTCTGTCTTTTCTGTTTAGATTGTAAACTCTTTGGGGCAGAGACTGACTCTCTGTTGTGCAGTTCCCGGCTCAATGGGGCCCTGGTATCAGTTGGGGCTTCTGGCTGTTTCTCTAGTAATGATAATTTGTAAGCCAGGCTTTAGCTCCTCTACGCTGACTGGCTGAGCTGTGTTTAAACTGAATTAGTCTGAGGAGATTTAAAAGCAAGTTCAGCAAACCCGGTTCCTGGTGTAGAATGGCCTGGCCAGAATTGCAAAGGAGTTTGCCTCTTAGTTGTGGGGAACAATTAGTATCTCCATTAATACCCAAGTGACGTTAGAACTGTGACCTGAGCTTTCATACGGACTGTCCGGCATCTGTGTACATTTCAACCAAACCCTGTGCAGTCCATGTAACTGTGATGCACCCAATACCTCTGTATCTGCCCCTCTGTGTTCCGATGAACCACAAACTGACTTATCCCTTTTGCTTCCTGGCCAGGTACTGCCATTATAACCGAGCAAAAAGCAGCCATGTGGACGGACGGACGCTACTTCCTGCAGGCAGCACAGCAAATGGATAGCAACTGGACGCTCATGAAGATGGGTGGGTGGCCGTCCAAAATATTGCTCCACTAATATATAGAGAACTAAATAGCAGGGTATGGGGGTGCTCTATGCACGCAGGTTAATTGATTGCCAGGGCATGTGAATGAACTAAGATCAGGATAGTGCCTTTCAAAAGGAAAATCAAAAAGGAATAGGAGGATCGGCATCTGCACAAGACGCTGCTGCTTTAAGATATGTCAGGGCACTTGCATTTGAGTGTGACTTATATGTTAGCTTGTGCTGTAATTTAAGGGTCTGTGTGAAACCTCTTCTGCATGGTTTTTTCTTTGCTCTTGGAACTACATTTTACCCCCTTTTCCACATCCAGGTCTGAAGGATACGCCGACTCAGGAGGACTGGCTAGTGAGTGTGCTCCCAGAGGGCTCGAAAGTTGGAGTGGACCCTTTCATTATTCCAGCTGGTTAGTTTATTTTATGCTTTCCAGGTTGGGTGATGAGATTCTGCCTACCCAAATTCCCCACCCTGTTTCAAATGGGCAGAGGAGCCTTCTTCGCTTTCCATGTTACAGCCAGTAGCGGCGCCAGCATTTCCGGCGCCCTAGGCGGCGGAAGGTCCCGCCCCTGAAATCCCGCCCACAACAGCGGCGGTGGAAGGTCCCGCCCCCGAAATCCCGCCCCCAACAGCGGCAGCGGAAGGTCCCGCCCCCAAATTTCTACGGCCGGCCGGGGCGCCGGTGCCCCTCAAATGTTCGCGCGGTCGCCTAATGGGTTGCGCCGGCCCTGGTTACAGCCTATTACTGCTACACAGCTAAGAGAGTTCTTCTTTAGCTCAAGCATTAGAGGCCTGTGCTTTTGGTGCTGTAGATCTCTGGTTCATTTCCCACTGGTGACTGTGATACCTCTGTCAGTATGTCACTATGGCTTGTTACATCTGGATGTTGCTTTTTCCCCCCTTCTGCTTCTTCTTCTCCCCCCCCATCTTTGAGACCAAGTGGAAGGGGCAGGGGTGGAGAAGAAAGCTTAGACTTTTCCAGCATCCCCTAGCACAGAGGGAATTCCTGTGTTTCAGACATTTGTGGCCAGTGCTCTTAGCTCTCTCCCCTTTGGCAGATCAGTGGAAGAGGATGTCTAAAGCACTGAAAAGTGCCGGCCATGTTCTCGTGCCGGTCAAAGAGAACCTGATGGATGCAATCTGGATGGATCGCCCCCAGCGACCCTGCAAACCTCTGATGACCCTGGACCTGAGTTACACAGGTTAGTGGGATCTGGCCCTGAATTGAGTGGATTCATTTTCACTCCTCTCCTCTCTCTTCCATTCCCTTTATAAAGTGACAGGAGAAAAATAACTGCAGCCCAGCGTGATGTGCTGTTTGATTAAATTAAGGATCTAATTAGACTCTGTTTATTCTCTTCAATGATCTTTTTGTTTTGGAAACCAGACATAAGCACTGATTGTGCCTAGATACTACAGCAATGGGTTTATAATAAATACACACAGATGTATGTTTCTGGAAAAAGGAGAAAAAGCTTGAAGCTGGTGGTGTATGTCATAAAGGAGCAGTAAGGAAGACAAGCCAGAAATTGCGTGTTTGGCTTCTAGGAAATTCTAATCTCATCACATTAGGGCTTCATGGCTGTACATCTCTGCTGTTAGTCAATAAATTAGGTGGTGATAGTATTTGCAATTAAAGAACCAAACCCATCCACAGTCAGCAAATGTATTGTATTTCACAGGGATAGGCTGGAAAGAGAAGATTGCAGCTCTGCGTGCGAAAATGGTTGAGAGAAAAGTCCTTTGGCTTGTGGTTACAGCCCTGGATGAGGTATCTTGTAAGTATCCTGGCTGGGTGGGTTATCAGATCTCCCTGTCAGTACAACAGAACTTTCTCTCATGGCTGGGAAATGGGAAATCTACCCAGTGCCAAGAGGCACGTGGTACACCAGAGGGGTTTGTTATAAGTCGATTAACCTGTATCAGAAGCAGCTGTGGGACAGGGTCAGGAGCAGTCTCCATTCTTTACTATGAGCCAGATTTTGCTCTCATTTACACCTGTGTAAATCCAGAGCAATAGAGCAGATTTAGGCCCAATCTATACAACAAATCACCACACTTGAAAAACAGGCAAAGAGAAGGAAAAGGAAGGTGGTATATAAAACCGAGGCAGCTCGAGGAAAGAATTGACAGACAAAATGTTCTAGCATAAAATATCCTTACACCCTCCCACCCCCCACCGGGAAGCTGAAGGCTGTTTTAAGCTGTGAAGTTTTGCCATCACTGAAGCACTACTGTATGTGGCTCTGGGTACACAAATAGACACACCACCATTTCGTATGCAACACTTGTGATTTCTAAGCATGTGTGTATGTGCCTAGTTCCAGTTTTCCGCAAGCCTAGTTCCAGTTTTCATGCTTATTAAAAGGAGTCCCCCGATCTCCTTTCCCCTACAGTCTGCAAACTCCCGTAGCAAAACAAGACTGCAGTGGACCTCATCCTAGTCCCCACCCGTTCCCCTTTGCACTGGACTGGCAGCCAAGGGAGCTTAAACAACCCGCAGGAGAGTCTCCAAGTAGCAAAACCAATGTAGCCAGCTCCAAGCCCTGTGATTCTGGCCTCCCGCCCCAGCATAGTAGGCATTCCCAGGGTGGGTGGAGGTCAGGCCAGAGCTCATGGAATGGCCCCGGGGCACTGTTGCTCTGGCTCAAGATAGATATGATCTGGGTTGCTCTAAACCTCAGAGTAGGTCCGGATGACCCATTGTTGACCACACCAGAGACCTGTGTGCACTAGCATTCCTGCTGCTGCACCAGTGGGGCTGCGCCTGTGTAGGAGATGTCCCAGGAAATCTGAGTGCAGGACAGGCTTGGGTCTATGATTAGCATATGCTGTAGAATCCGCATCACCTGCTCCAGAGTGTAAATGATCTTGACAAATTCCCAGTTTGGAAATCAGTAACTTGGCGCCAGCAACGCGGCATAGTCAGGGTCCTCGGTATTCGCTCCTACAATTGTGAAACCAAGCACAGCGCTTCCTGTTTCATGAAATAAATACATCCAATAGCAGCAAAGGGGACTCTTCTCTGGCGAGACCTGCATTAGCAGAGATGGCTGCCCTCTGTCCTTATCTGTACAGACCCCACGGCGTGCGCGCCACTTTACAGACAAGTAAAACAATGCTTGATCCCTGCTCTGAGGTGGTTACAGTCTAAGTACACCTACCGGTGCAAGGGGTGACCCATGAACAAAGGGGTGAGGAGGGGCTAAGGACAGCAAGAGATTGTGAGAGATGTTTATTGCTAGGTGTACATCTGGTGCCCCTTGCCTTTATGATAGATGGAAAAACCCATTCATCTTATGTTTTCCCACTAGATGTTGCTCTAATTAAAATCTGAAAGGGCATCTGGGGGGAGGGTTGAAGAGGAGGCCAGCACCATTCCACGGCATGGAGACCCTAATTTTGCTCAGCTGGCAGATTTCTACGGCCCCTTCCTGGAAGCCCAGTATGGGTCTTTGTAACTTGGGAGAAGCAGGGTCTTTCCCAGGAAGCATACACATACCCCACGAGGTCCTACCTGATGTTGCACGGCCCAGTGGACCCAGCCCCAGACTCTTCCACCTCCGCCGGCTGGCTCGCCGCGTCACCGGGAGCCGCTCTTCCACGAGTCCCTGGGTTTCGGGGGGCTCAGCTTGACTCCTGAAACCCAGCGCTCAGAGAGGCCGAGCGCCCGCCGCTTGGCATCCCCCTGAGTTGTGAGCGACCTGCGCGTTTGACAAGCGAGGCCGCGTCCGAAGCCGAGCAGCCACAATCAAAGGCCGTTTTGTAATATTTTGGCCTTAACTTCTCTGTGCCTCCCTTCCCCCGTGGGTCCCATGGCTGACAGGGCTCTGTGAGAGCAAAGGACTAAAACTTGAGCACTCTCTGGAGAGCGAGGGGTGATCTGCTGTCACGGCAGAGACTGGGAAAGTCACTTCCTTGCCATTCTGGTATCTCCACTCTAGTCTAGCTACTGAGCCAGAGCCTGAAGAGATTTTTCGGGCATCATTTAGTACTCACAGTTTTGGTGCCATCTAGTGGAGAAAGCAAATTACTGCCAGTAAAGCTCTGGGGAATTGCAACAGCTGGACTCTGGCTTAAAGCCCTTGTGTGAACCTGCTTTCGAGCCAGCTGAATTTGGTTTTGTTTTTCTTCTCTAATACTGTTGAATTTAAATGATGAAACAAGACTGTGATTCTGGGCTCTCTTTTCTTTCCTAGGGCTGTTTAACCTCCGAGGCTCAGACGTTGAATACAATCCAGTATTTTTTGCTTACGCTGTCATAGGAACCGACACAATCAGGTCTTTACCTTGCCCCTTCTTTATCGTTACCAAGTGTTGCGCCGACGTTCCAGGCATGTTTCCTCCGAGAGACTGGCTCTCGCGCTGTGTGTGTCCTTTTAAACTGCGTGGGCCTCGGCCATATTAACGTCCCTTCCTAGCATTTTTATATTCCATGATAATCCATTTATCTCCCCCTGCTCCCCTCTCATCATTGTGGTGGTGGAGTCAAGAGCTTTTGCTTCTGTTGCCAGGTCTGCTACTGTGTGACCTTGGGCAAGTCCTTTCACCCTCTCTGTGCTTCAATTTGCCCCTCTGTAAAATTGGGATCATGTAAAATGCTTTGAGATCTTTGTACCAAAGGTGCTATAAGGAGCTGCTGATGATTTGGCATCAGCAGTGGGGCAGGTCCTGGAGAACTTTATCCATTGAGGGGTTTTCGAGGGGTTAACTTAGCTAAAGATTCCCTTCAAAACCACAAGTAACGGTTGCTGCTGTGCTCTGGGATTTTGGGGCTTTGGGTGCCAAAGATCCTTCTCTTTTTGTTTGGTGCAACAAGCTTCGGTAGGACACAAGAATCGAGGCACACGAAGGTACTAGCCAAACGTGTGTGATCTAGTGGGTAGAACACAGGCCTGGGGGTTCTGTTCTCAGCTGGGTGATGACTAAGGCTAAGATTTTGTCACGGATATTTTTAGTAAAAGTCACGGACAGGTCACGGGCAATAAAGAAAAATCCACAGAAGCCATGACCTGTCCCTGACTTTTACTAAAAATATCTATGACAAAATGGGGATCTGCAGGTCCCCACCCCACCTGCAGTGGGGCAGCTGCGCAGTGGCTAGGAGTTCCGGAGGCCCCACTGCGGGTTGGGTGTTGGAGCTCCAGGGTCCCCCGCCAACCACAGCTAGGAGCTGCAGGACCCCCGCCTGCAGCAGCTGGGGGATTTCAGGGTACCCCTGCCGCCTGCAGCTCTGGGGGTCCCCTGCCACCTGCGGGGGGTGGAAACTGCGGGGTACCCCCACTGCTTACGGTGACTTGGAGCTCCGGGGGCTGCCAGAGGCGGCAGAGGACCCCACAGCTCCCAAGCGCCACAGGCTGGAGTCACAGAGGTCACTGGAAGTCACGGATTCCATGACTTCTGCGATCTCCATGACTAAATTGTAGCCTTAGTGATGACATGCCCCCCCTGTATAACTGAGGGTAACTACCTCCCAGGGTGGTTGTGAGACTGAATTTCAATGCAGGGTGCAAAGTGCATGGAGATCCTTGGATAATATGGTCTGGATCAGTGCACGGTATTATTCGTAATAATAGCCTCTCTCCGTTAAATGTGATTAGAACAGTGTGATTTCCACCCCCTCCCACTTCCATCAGGCTGAAGCACAAGTCACACTCACGTGCTCTCTGCTGATACATTTCTGCAGGCTGTTTATCAGTGGCGACCGCATGGCAGACCCGTCCACGAGGGAACATCTGCTGCTTGATTCCGCCCTGGAGGCTGAGTTTAAAATCCAGGTGGTGCCATATGAATCTGTCCTGACGGAGCTGCAGGCCATCTGTGTGGGTCTCTCCCCCAAGGAGAAAGTGTGGCTCAGTGACAAAGCCAGCTATGCCCTTACCGAGGCTATCCCCAAGGTTGGTGTGTCCTGGCAAGGAAAAGGACTCCTCCTTCAAACCCAGTCCTGTGATGAGTGTTTTTAATTAGGGCACCTGCTCTCAGCTTCCCAGCAGTGCTGGGTGCTGCAGGTCTCGTTCTCTGCTGGAGGGTGGCTTTGAAGAAAATGCCAGACTATCAGAGGGTTGTTTAATGCGGGCGTAGCTGTCCCCAGGGAAAGCATTCCAGCTTGTTAAGCCGATTTACCCAAAGAATTCTCAGATTCAGGGTAAGACAAGAACAGGGGAGGCAGAGGGTTGGGGAGATCTGGATAAACTAGGGTCATTGCGCATGGATCTTGTGAATGTCCCGTGCATGGCATAGATTAAATACACCCAACTGTTCAGGTGTAGAAAGAACCCAGGGGGTGGGGAGGGCTGTGCTTGGTGGGAGGATCGAAAGATGGCTCCCCTTATTTATTTCAATGGCTTGTGGTAGAGGGGCAAAAAGCAGATAGTCAGGAGATGCAAGAGCCAAGGTAGACTGGGTTTGTGTCCACTCGGCGAGGAATATTATGAGGATGCAGATTGCATGAAATGGCTGCTTGTCTTTGTGATGGGTTAGCATGACTGCACAGGGACACTGTTGATATCAGAATTGTTTTGTTTCCTTTGTACTTGATACACCTCAGTATTGTGCATGTAAATGTGTATTCTGGGGCTCCTGAAGAAGGCCCTATTCCACACTGCTCACTGTTCTGAAACAGAATATAACAGTCCTTTCTAAACAGGAGGCACTTATTCAAAGGAAACATACCTAAAATATGCTCTAGGAATTATTTTGGGGAAGTTCTATGGCCTGTGTTATACAGGAGGTCAGACTAGATGATCACAATGGTTCCTTCTGGCCTTGGAATCTATTGAAAAAAAGCTATAACTACAGTCAAATTAACAGGCTTCCACACATCTTGAGTTCCAGCTGTCTCCCCCTTGTTTACCAGAGACTACACACTCTCTGGAACTCCATACAGCATAGGGAGACATCTAATGGCTAAATAATACACTGCAAGTAAACATTACACTCTGCACTGTTGGTGAGAGTAAGGACTTTTGGGCAATTTCCAAATATGAATGTGCCACGTGGGATGGGGTTGGGAGGACCAGATGTATTAATGCAATCACAATGGTTCTGGCTTCTCATTCGCAGAGGAGAAGTGGTTGCACTCTGCCCCAGTTCAGCTGGACCTTAGCTGAAGACCTTGTCACAGGTGTCATAACCAACCAGTACAAAGAGTGGGTGTAAAAAGCTCGGGAGAACACAAGAATCAGGGATAGAATGGGACGTGTAAAGCTCTTTTGTAGATTTACCCAGTTGGATTAATTACAGTAAGGGACCTTTGGGGCCGAAACTACTGGGTGAAGATTTAAAGAAGAGTAATTTTCATGATGGTGACAGATACCCATCTAGGACCTGGATCTTCAGAGAGGCTGAGCACCTACATATCCATAGAGCTAGGGCAGCTTCCTCCACTCCACCCTTTGGAGGTGCTTTAAACCTGTCAGAGGGTACTTCAGTCCTCTACAGGCCCACACAATCCTCGGTCCCCTTTCCTGAGTCTGCAAACAAGGGTGCCATTGGGGAGAGCGATTTGCCATGTAGGCTCTTGCCCATCAATACGAGAAGACACCCTCAGCTCACTGCACGTAGGCCACCAAACAGCCACTGATGGCAACGGTGAGGAGCCATTATGGATTTGTGCTAGTGACCAAGAATGGAAAAGTCTCCATTGCCACCCCATCCCAGCCTTTGTGTTCCTTTAAAACTACTGTGCTCATGCTCTCCCTTATTAAGGCTGTCACTTGGACAGGCTGTGGCCCTGTCCGCGTCAGATTAAGAGGCATTGGAATAATCAGCTGCGTGGAAGGGTCACTCGTGGAGGGCCTGGGTGAAACCTTGGGTGGGATTTTCGGAAGTGCTCAGTCCTGGCCCATCTCTGCTCCCATTGAAATCAATCGTTTCCCAGCACTTCAGAACAGGCTTGGGACATAGCAGCAGAGTGGTCAGGGAAGCTGTCACTGTTGTGTGGCCAGTAGCGGCGCCAGCGCTTCCGGCGCCCTAGGCGGCGGAAGGTCCCGCCCCCGAAATGCTGCCCCCCAACAGCGGCGGCGGAATGTCCCGCCCCCAAATTTGAACGGGCGGCTGTGGTGCCGGCGCCCCCAAAATAGCTGTGCCCTAGGCGACCGCCTAGGTCGCCTAATGGGTTGCGCCGGCCCTGTGTGTGGCTAGAGAGATGCTCAGAATCACTGAGGTGGGCATCGTTCACCAACATAATCACTTGATTTAAAAAAACAATTGCGTAGTCGTCTAGGTCCCAGCCATCCCCTTCCTGTAACTAATCCCACGGGATAATCTACAAGGCAGCTCTACATTGACCACTGTGTCGCTGAGCCGTTGTGCTCAACAACCACCACTCTGGGTGGGTGTCATTTTTAATTCTTGTCCTGCAGCCACTCTCTGCTGTGGGTAGTTCCCAGTGACTCTAAAGGGACTACACGGTGTAGTGAGCATTTGCAGGGTAGGGCTTAAAGTTGCAGTTTGGCTGAGACACCAGGGTTGAGGGCCCTTTTCCTGCAAACAGTGCCATGGGATTTTTAAGAACAGCCTAGGTTTTATGTCTTCTGAAAGAAACCTCTCCAGCTGCAAAGGCTGTTTATATATCCGCCTGTTGTCTGTTTAGTTATATAGACAAGCTAATATCTGCCCTGTTCAACATGCCAGTTACCGCGGCCAAGAGAACAGGTATTGTGTATTATAGTTTCTCTAACGATGACATTTGATTATGTATGTTGGCTGCATCTCTGCTCTTTGTGCCTTAGTACAGATGGGGAGATTGTAAAGCGTTATCATTTATACAGCAACAAATCTCTTCGATATATGATGGAGCTCTTTGTATCTTTCTGCCAACTCTTAAGAAACATGTGTGATTTGCCTGATACAAAAACAAATCATCGGGATGTAGAACATGTGTAACCCAGATAATCTCTCTGCCTCTTTCCTTAGTCAAACCTGGCCTCCCGACAGCGTCAGATACATTGCTCTGTGCCTATTGCTGCTGCCCTGAAAAACTGCTGCAAAGTACTAAAACTCACACCAACACCTCTTCTTAGAATAATTGGGTTTATTAATTTTGGGCATTAGAAGCAAGGGGTCAACTCTTCATCTGGTGCAAACCAGTGTACCTCTGTTGACTTTAGTGAAAATCTCTTCTGCCAAATAGTGGAGCAGAACCTCATCTTGGATAAATTGAAATAGCCCAGTTGAAATCTGTAGCAGGGTGCCATCCCAGAGCACCCCCCCAGGGCCTGGCATGGCCCTGCAGGCAGCTTGCCTTCAGTTTCCCCCTTTAGTTCTTTGCAATGATTGAGACTCAGGCCAGAGTACGCAGGCCTTTTTGTGGGGCCTTCATTCGTTCTCTTCCAAATACAGAGACTTTAACCCTTTTAGTCCCATCCCTCTTCTCCTTTGATCAGGAGTCCCACAGCCCTCCTCCTGGGGTCCGGCTGATTGTTCAGGCAGGCTTCTCCTCCTGGGCTGAGGAGTCCCGCAGCGTCCCTTCTCAAGGCTGTGCTCATTTCAGTCAGCTGCAGCCTTAAACCAGCTGGCCCCTTTTCCTCGATAGGCTGGGAGCAGTCAGTAGGCAGCACTCATTCCCCTGCCGGTGTCTCCCCTATTATCAGAGAGGAGGCAGCATATATATGCTGCTCTCCTTCCCAGGGCTTGTCCTGGTTGGCTGGGAGAGAGGGGATCCTTGCCCCACCTTGCACTACAAGGGTCCTGGTCCCTTGAAGAAACAGTACCCTGGGTTTCCCCCTAGGACAAACCACCTCTCTCCCAGTACCTGCCTCTGCCCTTCCATAGGCCTTTGTCCACTCCAAAATCCCAGGAACCTTAAAGGGACATGCCTTGGAACAGGGGTTGGTTGAACCCTAATTTGTACTATACTTAAAGGGGACAGCCCCCCTGTTGCAAAGGCAGTGCAGTTATGGTAGTTTATACAGCTGAGGATCTGGCCCGTAATAAGTAATTTAGGATGATGATTATTGATTATTAACTTACGTTATCTTAGCGCCTAGAGGCCTCAGCTGAGATCAGGGCCCCGTTGTGGGAGGCCCAGTGCAAACGTATAGTGAGAGACAGCCCCTGCCCTGAAGAGCGTACGGACAAGACAGGCAAAGGGTGGGAAGGGGAAGAAGAGTTAAGTGACTTGCTCAAGGTCAGTCTTCAGGTGCCTGGCATAGAAACCTGAGTCCCAGTCCTGTGCGACTTATATCAGCTGAACGTCCAAGCAAGGGTACTGTAAAGCTCACTGACGCTCCTCTATCAAAGCCACATATTGCTGGTGTAGGCAGGAGTCCGACAGAGTATATAACACAGACCTTGCAAACCCTGTATAGATTTGCTTGCAAAGGTGCATAAATATACTTTTATCGGAAGATAAATATACCCCGACGACGTATCTAAAAATGTCAACCGATGTACTGCATAGATTGGAGACTATCCTGACTGATAAATGTAATTTCATAGGAGCATTCGGCACTGTATTTCCTCAGAATGTAGCAGTCGTTCTCCTGCTCCTGTAAAGTGTTTGGAAATGGTAAATCATCTAGTGGTCAGAGCAGAGGACTGGGAGTCAGGAGACCTCGGTTTTATTCTTAGCTCTGCCACTGGCTTGCTGGGAGACTTCAGGCCAGTCACTTCTGACAGAATTTTTTAAAGGCTCCATTAGTCCCGGGTGCCCAGCTAGACTCTGATTTTCTACTATGGCCAAGCATAGATCAGACGCAGTGGAGACTGGCAGTGGGAGGGAACTGGTTGTGGATCCCTGATTCAGAGCCATCCGGCCCTGGCACAAGTGAGATCCGCAGAGGGGCAGTCTTTACTTGGCATCGGTGTAAAGTCCCTTGGGGACGTTGTGCCAGTGGAGGATTGATCAAAATAGAGCTCTCCTCTGCCACACCTTCTCTGGGGTTGCCAACCCTCCAGGATTGTTCTAGCGTCTGCAGGAATCAAAGATTAATCTTTAATTAAAAATGATGTCATGTGATGAAACCTCCAAAAATACGTCCAACCAAAATTGGCAACCCTAACCCCCTCCGTCTTCTAGTCTCCCTGAACACGCCTTCCCCTTTCCCCTTCTCTGAGGATGGGTGGCAGCTGGACTAGGAGGTGATGGAGCCACCTCCATCAGTTTTATGCCAGCGGAAAGTTCTGCCCAAGGGGGGATTCTCCACTGGCCACCTCTGTCTGCTTTAAGGCCACTTTATGGCACAAGACCGGAGAGTCAAACTGTTAGGGCCTGCTTTTTAGGAATGCAACTCACCATAGACTTCAGTTAGAGCAGCAAATGCTCAGTCCCTCTGAAAATCAGGTCCTATGTGTCTCAACTGGTGCACCCAAGATTATAGGCGATCGTTAAAAATTTGGGCCTAAGCCTCTTTGTGCTTTAGTTTTCCCATGTGGAGCTCAAAGCTAACAGTTCTGACGTACTGCATGTGGCTGTCATGGCTCTTCGTTCTTTCTCTGAGTTATAATGAAGGCGGTAAACTCCTCAGAACAGGGACCATCCCTCTGCCGTGTTCTGGCCAGCGCTTAGCAAACCAGCAGCCATCGGCACAGAACAAGACCGTTCGCTGAAGGCTATTGTAGAAGTACAAACTGTGGTGATGCTAAAGTCCAAGATATTCCACATGCAAGATCGTGCAGTTTGAATAATCAGGATGTAATCCCTGCCTTTGTGCTCTAGGCTCACCGCTACCTCACCCCGTATACCCCCATATGCATCGCGAAAGCCGTGAAGAACACAGCCGAAACAGAAGGCATGAGAAGAGCACATGTAAGTGAAGCACTGAGTGCATTTCAGATCATCTCCCAGAGCCGGGGATTATGTTTCCCTTTCAGGGTTGGGGGAATGTTTCAACTGGACTCATGTCTCGGATTAAGAAGCAAATAATGCTTTGGATGTTTTCTTTCCTAACCTTCTGTCATGCTCCCGCTGCTATTAACTGGGTCTTCTGTCTATTTGGTGCTCTCTTTAAAGCTTTCTGAATCTGAATCCTTCTTGTGCTCTCAGACATTGCTTGGGACACAGACAAGGCTCTGGCATCCCCTTCTATCTTGCTCTTTGCTGCAATGGCTGCCTTGGTGCATTTCTATACCCTAACTTTTTACAAGGACTGGGGGTTGGCTGATCGCCCAACCCCCAGCCCGGAAGAGCAGTGCACTGCTTTTTGTCTGGTCCCTTCCCTTTGGGCTGGGGGACCCTACCAGGTGTTGAAATGCCCATCGGCAGAGCTCTCAGGGTCATTGGAACACACAAGCCTTCCCACCACGTTTAAAGCCCCAGCGAAGGCTTTAAAGCTATGAACAATATGTATAGCAGTGCTAGTCACCATACATGTTTTCAGTGGGAACTGTACAGAGTACCAGACCCCTGTTTAGCAGGTGAGCCCTGCAAAGCATGGATTGTCCCTTTGCTACGTCTATACAATGGGTTGTGAGTTCAATCCTTGAGGGGGCCATTTAGGGATCTGGGACAAAAATCTGTCTGGGGATTAGTCCTGCCTTGAGCAGGGGGTTGGACTAGATGACCTCCTGAGGTCCCTTCCAACCCTGATATTCTATGAACCCATAATGCCCAGTGCAATGAGGCTCTGATCTGTACTGGGGTCTTAAGGCATTACTGCTGTACAACTATGAACTACTAATATCGTGGGGTAGAAATAAGGAACCAAAAGTATACCCTCTAAACCAGTGGTCCCCAACCTTTTTGTGGCCAGTAGCACATTCATGTTTTCAGAAGAGTGTGGTGGGCGCCAACAATTTTTCAAGGCTTATTTTGTATTTGTACATTAAATAATATGAAAAACATCATATTTAATATTACATAATATATGAATCGAGAGAGAAGAGAGAAGCCGGAGAGAAGCCACGAGGACAGAGAATACCGGCACCTGCAGCCCCGGAGTACTCTGTCCCCAGCAGGTGTGGGGCCCCGGCTTCTCTCCCCTGCTGGGCACTAGGCGGGCCCCGCGCCTGCCTGGGACCGAGAACACCGGCGCCCACAGCCTGCAGCCCCGGAGTTCTCTGTCCCCGGCAGGCGCAGGGCCGCAGCTTCTCTCCCCTGCTGGGCACTAGGCGGGCCCCGCACCTGCCAGGAACAGAGAACACTGCGCCCACAGCCTGAGTTCTCTGTCCCCGGCAGGCGCGGGGCCGTGGCTTCTCTCCCCTGCTGGGCACTAGGCGGGCCCTGCACCTGCCAGGGACAGAGAACACTGCGCCCACAGCCTGAGTTCTCTGTCCCCGGCAGGCGCGGGGCCGTGGCTTCTCTCCCCTGCTGGGCACTAGGCGGGTGCACATAAATGCCCCGGCGGGCGCCATGGCGCCCGCGGGCACCACGTTGGGGACCACTGCTCTAAACCATAGTGCTGAATACTCTGGCCCAGACCATTACAAGGGGCTAATCATCTTGGATGCCTCCATTTTTGGGTGGCCAAGTTGACGCACCTGAAACGGGGCTCATTGGCCGAAAGTGCCGAGTTCCCCGCCTTCGAAAAAACAAGGCCCCCTTTAAGGTGTCTCATGTTGGGCCCTTAAAATCGCTGTAGCTGCTTTGGAAAATCTTGTTTTTCCAGTTCACCTTCTCATCTATAACTGTCAGGCATCGGGCATCAATCTGCTTTATTTTATGCCACTTTGGGCTCCGGGACCCCAAGCTGTAATGCCATCCAGGATGGACTTGGAGCATCCATGCCCGTTTTATTATTCTTATTTCCAGCAGTGTCCACAATGTGCTAGGCACTCTCCAGACATAGCTATGCTTGCTGTACGCACTGCCAGGCAATCCCATGGCCTTCATGGCTATTTCACATTTGCAAACAGGGTATAGTATTCCAATAAAACTCTTCATGGGTTCGGTCTTCCAAGGTGCTAATATCTTCCTGAGAGGCATGGAGCCCTCATCTCCCAGCTCAGAAGGGATGCTCAACATCTGACAGGAGCAGGCCATGGAAGCAGGTGGGACCTGCTAACACAGAGCGGCTCTCGATCCCCCTCAAGTGGCTAATTTGTCTATGGAGGTTTATGAATCTGCTGCTGCATTTGAGCTCCAGCATGTGACTCCTTTCGCTCAGGCAACAGAGGACCATTTTAGATCCAGAGGTCCTCTGTTAAATCCTTGCTACTGATAACCCATCCAGGGTGGTTGCAATGGCACTCGAAATGCAGTCACTTGAATGGGAAGAGCAGGAGTGGGGTGACATATACCTTGTGTGACCAGATAGCAACTGTGAAAAAACCAGGACAAGGGGTGGGGAGTAATAGGCGCCGGTATAAGAAAAAGTCCCAAAAAACGGGACTGTCCCTTTAAAAACGGGACATCTGGTCACCCTACATATACCCGAACATCAAAAGAGAACAATAAAGGAGCAGCTACAGCAGGGGCACGAGACTAAGAAAATCTGTGTTCTAGTCACATCGTTGCTGCTGACTCCTCTTGCTAGTCTTGGATGTATCACTTCATCTATCTGTGCCTCAGTTTACCTATCAGCAAATGGGGATAAATATACTCAGGCCCATACTTCACAGCATGCATGTTGCAAGGCATAGGTAGTGTTTGCCAAAGGCTTCACAATCCTTGGCAATGAGACCCTACCCACCTGCAAAGCTTTATTAATGTTTATTTTACTGATCTGGCACATTTAATCAAAGAATGTAATCAGAAAAATGTGAATTATAATTGTGAATTGTTTAAGAACCACTTTGCTAGATGCCCCAAAAGCCACAATTGAGGAAGAAGGTTGTATTGGTTAAAAAATTGACCTGGTTTAGAGGGGAGGTGAAGACAGCTATACAAAAAAATAATATGTAACAAATGGAAGAAAGGGGAAGTTGATAGTAATGATTATACATCAGAAGCTAGGAATTGTAGAAAATTGATAAGGGAAACAAAGGGATACAATAGAGACATCAGTAGCCAACAGAGTTAAGGACAATAATAATGAGTTTAATTACATTAGAAACAAAAATAATCCTATCAATTGTATTGGTCCAATACTAGAGGAAATGATAGAATTATTAATAATAATGCAGAAAAGTCAGATGTGTTCAATAAGTATTTCTGTTCTATACTTAAGAAATGTTCTATAGTAAAAAAAAGATGATGTAGTCATATTATATGATAACATGCTTTCCATTACACTAATATCTCAGGAGGATGTTAAACAGCAGCTAATAAAGTTAGATATTTTTAAATCAGCAGGTCTGACTATCTAGCATTTAGAAGAGCTGCCTGAGGAGCTCACTGGACCGTTAATGTTGATTTTCAATAAGTCTTGGAACACTGGAGAAGTTCCAGAAGACTGTAAGAAAGCTAATGTGCCAATATTTTAAAACCTGGGTAATTATAGACCTGTCAGTCTGACATCGATCCTGGGCAAGATACTAGAGTGGCTGATATGGGACTCAATAAAGAATTAAAGGAGGATAACAATTAATGCCAATCAACATGGATTTATGCAAAATAGATCCTGTTTAACTTATCTTTTTTTGATGAGATTACAATTTTGGTTGATAAAAATAATAGAGTAGATGTAATGTACTTAGGCACCTGTAAGGCGTTTAACTTGGTACCACATGATATTTTGATTAAAAAACTAGAAAAATATACAATGAATATGGCACTTATTAAAAGCTGGCCAACCGATAAGTCTCAAAATGTAATTGTAAATGGGGGACCATTGACAAAGGGGAGTGTTTCTAGTGTGGTCCTATAGGGATCAGTTCTTGGCCCTCTGCCATTTAAATTTTTTTGAATGACTTGGAAGAAAACATAAAATCATCACTGATAAAATTTGCGCATGACCCAAAAATTGGGGGCGTGGTAAATAATGAAGAGGACAGGTCACTGATACAGAGTGATCTGTATGGCTTGGGAAACTGGACACAAGCCAACAATATGCATTGTAATATGGCTGAATGGAAATGTATACATCTAGGATCAAAGAATGTAAGCCATATTTACAGGACGGGGAACTCTATCCTAGGAACAAATGACTCTGAAAAAGATTTGGGGGTTGTGGTGAGTAATCAGCTGACCATAAGTGCCCAGTGCAACACTGTGGCCAAAAGGGGTAATGTGATCCTGGGATACATAAACAGGGGAATCTCGATTGGGCGTAGAGAGGTTATTTTCCCTCTGCATTTGACATTGGTGTGACCGCTGCTGGAATACTGTATCCACAGTTCAAGAAGGATGTTGAGAAATTGGAGAGGGTTCAGAGAAGAGCCATGAGACTGATTAAGGGATTAGAAAATATGCTTTATTGCAATAGACTCAAGAAGCTCTGTCTGTTTAGCTTAACAACAACATAATGGCTCTTCAGTCTGACAGAGAAAGGTATAACATGATCCAATGGCTTTAAAATTCAGACTGGAAATAAGGTGTATATTTTTAACAGTGAGAGGAATGAACCATTGGAACAATTTACCAAGGATCATGGTGGATTCTCCACTGCTGACAATATTCAGTCAAGATTGGATGGTTTTCTGAAAGATCTGCTCTAGGAATTATTTTGGGGGAAGTTTTATGGCCTGTGTTATACAGGAGGTCAGACTAGATGATCACAGTGGTCTCTTCTGGACTTGGAATCTATGTATGAATTTCTGGTGCTTGCATTAATCAGAGAAGTTAGAGGCTAGACAGACTGCTTAGAGATCACTTACCTCATCTCCCTGTCAGTGTACCCTGTGTTAATATCTAATTGTCTTTGCATAAAAAAAGACTGTTTCCATTGCAGCTTTATAAATCTTACATGCACTCAATTACTTTTTCTTTTTTACCCATTTTAATATAGATTAAAGATGCTGTCGCTCTGTGTGAGCTCTTTAATTGGCTAGAGAAAGAGGTATAGTATTGATTTCTCATGTTTTAATGTAGGGATTTTATTACATAATAACATTTTGCATTAGCATAAGCTTTTCAATACTATGAATATTCTTTTGAGTAGTTCTGCTAGGAGAGGAAGAAAAAGCGCCTGTTTTTCTCTGATTTTCGGGCTGTGGATTTGATTCCGGTTTCCATCAAAGGTGGAATGAGCTTTTTGAATCATGCTCACATTTATTAAATGCGATCAAAAGGCAGATTAGGCAAACTCACCTAAGTGGGTGAGGAAGGATCTGTCCAGGTCTAATATCGGAGATACTGTCTGCCTGCTGACTTGATGCAGTAAATGGTAGAATAGTGTCGCCTGTTACAGTTCAGTGTTACAGGAACATTCTCAAGATAATCTGTATTGCCCAGTGGCTAGGGCAGTTTAGGTGTCTAAGTCCCACCGACTTAACCTGTTTCGGTGCTTTTGGGAATCCCACTAGGTGTCTCTCTGCATCTGTAGATGCCTAAGGACCTTTGTAAACCTGGCCCTAGGTCATGTGACTGGTTTCCTGCTCTGCCATTCGCCCACTGTGGTGTGACCTTTGGCAAATCACTGCATCTGTGTCTCAATATGTGACCATATATTTTGTGAAGTGCTTTGAGCTCTGTGGCTAAAGGCGCTCTCTGAGCATGGCTAGCTTTTATATATAAGTATTGTATGTTTTAATAATATGTCCATAAGTGTATTATTAGCATCTTAGATGCAAATAAGTATTAGTGCTAAAAAACACAGATTATGGAAAGAACTGGTTAAATCTAGTTTGATTTTCACCATTATTTGTTCTGAATTTGTACATTTCAGCGTAGTGTCCAATCCCAGAAACAGCTGCTGCCATGTGTGGCGTTATTCCTACGCATAGTCTCATTGAAGTCAAGACATGCTGTAGTAGCTGTTTGCAAACTGGGGCCTAAAACTCTCTGATTCTGCACTGGTCAGTTTCACTTCCTGGCTCTGGCACTCTTAGTACAGTGCTGCTGAGTTTGGGTTTCTATCACTGCAGGGGGACAGTGAAATAAAACACCAAAATGTGAATGTCCCTGTAAGATTAGGTTGTGTAAAGGCTAAAGATAAAGCCTCTTTAATAGTTTTCTGGTTTCCTTTGCTAGTTGGCTTCTGAGGCGCCGACTTCCCCAGTACCTGGGAGGTGCTTGATCCCCGCTCCGCCCCTTCCCCCAAGACCCCGCCCCCACCCTACCTCTTCCTGCCCCTGCTTCTCCCCCTCCTGCCCCCAGTGCCTCCTGCATGCCACTGAACAGCTGATCGTGGCAGGTGGGAAGCGCTGGGAGCAGTAGCGGCACCAGCTCTTCCGGCGCCCTAGGTGGTGGAAGGTCCCGCCCCCGAAATTCCGCCCCCAACAGCAGCGGCGGAAGGTCCCGCCCCCAAAACTGAACGGACGGCCGGGGCGCCGGTGCCCCCAAAATAGCAGCGCCCTAGGCGACCGCGTAGGTCGCCTAATGGGTTGCGCTGGCCCTGGCTGGGAGGGATGGGGATGAGCTGATTGGCGTGGCTGCTAGCAAGCCGGAGGAGCTGATCTGCGGGGCTTTGATGGGTGTTGAGCACCCACTGTTTTTTTGTCTGTGGGTGCTCCAGCCCCAGAACACCCACAGAGTTGGGGCCTATGGTTGGCCTGATAACTTAGCCCAGATCTTGTCCATTAGGTTCCAAAGGGATCTGTTACTGAAATATCAGCTGCGGACAAAGCAGAGGAGTTTCGCAGGTAAAAAAACAAAACCAAAACCTCAATCAGGGTGTTTTCTGGGTGGCTTTTTGATTCTTATTCTGTGTTAATTTACCCTTTCCCTGATGCATGTTATCTGAGGACAAGTCGCTTTCCTAGGGTTTTATTTGGGCACTAGAAAAAGAGGGTTTGTGTCTGCTGGGTTAGGATCTCTTGGGAGGAGCAACTCCTGCCTTGCTGGATCCCATTTGCCACCTTTCCCTGCCTTCCTCTGCTGCTGGTTGCTGGCTTCTCCCTTAGGCGGGCTGGGTCATGACATTTGCACGGGGAGGCAGGAGGCTCTTGTGAACTTGCAAGATGGAGATGATCATACTTCCCCAATTCACAGGAGAGTCGTGAAAGAAAATTCATTAGGGCTGGATTCTCCAGACTCCTAAGGCCAAGTTGTGCCTCGTAAGCAACATGCACATAGTGGAGAATCGGGGCCATTAATGTCTGCCAGGTGCTTGGACACTGCAGGGATGGTGCTATAAAAATGTCTGAAAATAAATAATGAGTAAGAAGCAGGCGTGGCGTCTGAAGGCCGAGATTTGGAGCTGGGGAGGATGTTGGCTCCCTAGCAGGTGCGGAGGCCAGGCGATTTGGGAGAAGGCAGGACTCCAGCTAGATGGGAGGCTAGGGGCTGAACTTACTTGACTCCTGTCTCACAGTAGAGCCACCTCTAAGCTTGTCCTGATGGCTGCGGGACTGACCTGATCTTTCTATGGTGGGGAAGGGTTTGAGGTGAGGTGAAAGGGAGGTGGGGAGGAGGTTGGCTGGCTAGCTAGAGACTGTTTTATTATCTGAGCTGTGCTGGTGACACCCACCTGCTCTGGTGCGTGTCTCTCACTCACATGTGCATGTTCACGGTGTTTCCTTTCAGCCAACAGAACGGTTTTGTCGACTTGAGCTTTGCTACGATTTCGAGCACGGGTCCGAACGGCGCCATCATTCACTACAAGTAAGAGAAGCGCAGCCCCTGTGCTCTTCAGCAAACACACTTCCAATAGCCTGCATTGCTTCCCTACGGAGCTACGTCCGAGGACAGAAGAGTGAGGTTATTTGGTTCAGACAAGGAAAAATATATCCCTGTCGCTCACCTTTTTTGCTTTATATTGGCCCAGCTTCCTTCCCCAGTAGATACGGATCCCAGCGCACCACTTGGGATGCTGGCGCTTTGATGCCAATGTTGTACCAGGACTTCATGGCCAGCAGAGGACCATCCCAGGTGGTGGCTGGCTCAGCCTATCCAGCTGGCTCCACTCCAGTGTTTGAGTTGGAATTGGAGGTGAAGGCAATAGATAATTTAACCCATGGCATGGATCAGTCATCATGGCTGTGCTGGGGCAATGAAGAGGTTGTCTGCTTCCACCATAGCATCTGCCAAACCTTGGCCTGCAGAGTTTTTTCTGAGGGGAGGGCGGGTTGGCCAATCCTGGCTGCCTCCTCCTGGTGGATGATTTGGATTCCTTGTGTTGTGAGGCAATTGCTAGTTATTTTGCAGAGCGGGATGGCTCCTGACAACAGACAGGGAAGAAGGGGTGTGTGTGTGTTTGTTTCATTCTGACTTCTCAGGAGTGCGGGGAGATGGGTTACCTGCAGTGTCTAGGAACTTGCTCCTTCTGAAGAGGGTAAGGAGTGGGGGAGGCAGGGAACTGTGCTGAAATGGGGCCAGGGATGCATGTTGAAGAATGGGCAGAGAGGAGCACGTGCCATTCACTCGGCGGAATACACTCATCCACATCCCGTGGCTCAGGCGCTGTGCAAATTCCAGCATTCAGAGAAGAAGTTGGAGCCGACCGATCTGAACTTGCACCTGACGTTGTCGTTCAACAGCCGCCTTGGGCCGGAAATGTTGAAATGACAGAACAAACAATGTTTCATTTAATTCAATAGGCCGGTTCCTGAGACCAACAGGGCTTTGTCTGGGAATGAGATCTACCTCCTGGATTCCGGCGCTCAGTACAAGTAAGTGGAGGAGGGTCGCTGTAACTCTTGTTTCAGTTAGAATCAAGAAACGTTTAGTGCGTAATCTGCAGGGCGGGAATCTCCATTGCTTTGGTGAAGGCTGCAAAGGGCTAGATTTGGTGCTGACTAAACAACTTGACGCGCTGTTATTTTTAAAGAACACCTGTAATGCAGGTCTTGTCTCTGTGCCCTGAGTGTAGCAGTTGGTGGGAAATTGCACCATAATGTTTAAAAAGAAAATAGTTTCTAGGCCACCACTGTGACTCTAGCTGGGGTCACTGGGCTGTGAAAGGAATAGGTGGCCTTGCTGGCATTCGTAAAGGGGCAAAGGATTCAATGGGCCGTTATCGTTATTAGGGCTCGCTGGTATGACGTTTACAGAACTGTCGTCAGGTCGCCAGCCCCTGGGCACCGCCTCACGGCAGGGTGCGGTGCTGCTGTCGCTCTGCCTCCGGGTCCCTGATGCTCTGGTGGCTTACGGCTCGGCCCTCTGGCTGGGTCACTGTGAAAGATCAACCCTCCTCCCGCTTCCTGGATAGCAGAGTCTAAAGTCACCTTCCCAAAAGGAGTTAGCATCCCAGCTGGGAGCCCCCCTGAGGTTATCCATCCACCTGACGTCTGGGCTCAGCTTTCAGGCCCCTCCCTTCCCCTCAGATGGGGCACCCCTGCCCTGGCCTAGCTTAACAACCATCGGTAGGTCCCCAATGAACCCAAACAGTGCGATGCCTGGCCTGCCTTCTCTCCAGGGAGACTCTGATTGGCTGCAGTCCCACTCCGTTATTGGCTTCAGCTAGACTCCTCTCCCCAGGTGAGAGCGGCTGGTCTGCCCTCTTTCCTAGCCAGCAGCAACCGAGCGAGCTCTCCCTCCCCTTTCCAGCCCCTTCCTGCAGCCCAGGTCCGGCCGATTGTGTTTGCCACAGCTCGTTAACCCTCCCCAGCCCATGTGGGATTTATGTACCCCATCACAAGAACTGGGCAGGGAATCCCTCTTTGTCCAAAGAGCTTGCAATAGAAAGGCAGGATGGTGCCAGTATAGTCTGGCTGGGCCAGCTCAGGAGCAGACCAGGGAGGGGGATGTGACTTATAGTTACAATTGATCTTTGGATTCCCCTGTAGGCCCAGCGAGGATGTCATCTGCTAATGCTCTTGGCCAGCAACAGGTTACTCCACCCTCCAAGCTGTCTCAGCTCTGCTAGCTGGTGCCCTGGGGACAGAATCAAATCCCTGTCCGTTCCCCACTCACATGCATGGGAGGGTGGAGTTACATCCCCGCCGACCTGCCCCTGCACTTCAACTAGTGATGCCAGCATCCGTAAGGGCATGTTGGGCAAGTAACTGTGCTGCCCACTGTTAAGATGATGCCAACAGAGGGCCGTGTCCGGGACAAGGGCAGTACTATTGTGCATTCACTCTGAAACCTAATGTTTGCCTCTTGATGACCCATGGAGTCATGGAGACCGAATTCCTGTCTGATCCCTAGAGGTAGCTCAGGTACGAGCCATACTGCTGGGGAAGCTTAGCGCATGCTGTACTTGTTTGATAGATCAAATTGGTGGCCTACGGCTCTGCGGCTGTTACACCGGGACCTTTCACAAGCACTAACTAAATAGATTAAAGGCGTTTTGTTCAGCAAGGGAGCGGGGTGGACCTGATCTCTCCTTTGAGAGGAATTGTCTCTTTGGCGCTTTGGCTATTGTTAGCAGTCATTTATAAAGGGCTTTGAAAAGGAAGCGCCTGAACATACTTTGATATGATTTTTACGAGTTCTTTTTCCCCCGCGGCGGACTAATTAACCATTCCTTTAGTGTCACAGTGAAAAGCAGCCCCTTGAATAAAATATGAGTTAGACATTGATGGTATTTAGCACAGTATTGGGGCAGAGATGCTGAGTTTGCCACTGCTGAGAAGTTAAATCCTGAATGCTTTAGGAGTACGACCTGTGTGGGCCAGGATCAAATGTATGCGTACGGATTGACATTTCAGAAATAACTAGTGATTTGGGGTTGAATGCCAAACTTGAGATT
Source organism: Platysternon megacephalum (assembly GCA_003942145.1). Taxonomy (NCBI): domain Eukaryota; kingdom Metazoa; phylum Chordata; order Testudines; family Platysternidae; genus Platysternon; species Platysternon megacephalum. The sequence continues at coordinate 10,915,165 of QXTE01000048.1, forward strand.
CCTTATGGGGTCTCATTTTCAGAGAGCAGGACTTCAGTGCTTTCTGAAAGATCAGGGTTGTTTGAGGGTCTCAAACTGGGCAGCCCCAATCATTACTCACTAAGTATTTATCACGTGGTCAGAGGGGATTTACGTGTCTTTTTGCAGCCATTAGCTATCATGTATGCATCTGTTTTTCTTAAAGAATGCAGTTGTGGATTTAGTCTGCTTCAAAACCACTATTGTGCAGCATGCTGTGCATGAGTTTTCCACTCTAGAATTAGTTGCATTTTCGTGGCACTCCAGATGTATAATTTGAGAAATGCTCTGGGATGAAAGATGACATTTGAATGTCAGTCAATACTGTTCCATACCAGGCATCAGTGTGTTCAGGAACTCCTAGATAAGGACCACTATGATCCTCTAGTGTGACCTCCTGCATAAATTGGGGTGTAGAACGCTTTGATTCAGTTACTGGAAGTGACTAGCATTACAGCTTTGTTATTGGGGTAAGATGTACTCTCTCCATTTGAGCTTGCGTTCTGTGACTTCATTTGCTCTTGTTTCAAAGGGATGGCACGACGGATGTGACTCGGACAATGCATTTCGGCACCCCATTGGCTTACGAAAAGGTAATTGGGCATCTTGTGTTTGGAGAGCAGGCTCACGGCATTAGAGATATTTAAATGATCGTTACTTTTTAAGGAAAAAAAAAAGGTTAAAAATGATATGAAAGTAGTAACTGTGGAGTCAAAGTGGCTCACTTTGTACCATCCATTTGCTAATAAAATCAATGAGGATTCTTAGATTCCAAGGCCAGAAAGGACCATTGTGATCATCTCGTCTGACCTCCTGTGTAGGCCATAGGAGTCCCCGGAAACAATTCCTGGTTAAAAAGGAAGCTGTCAGGATTCAGAGCTACAAAATTTAACCTAAGAAAATATAAAGAATAGCACCTTCCCCATCTCAGAATCCACACTTCCCATCTGGAAAACGATCTGGCTTCCCCCAGAAAAGTTCAGTGGCAATGTGCCGAAACCTCAAACCACCTTTCTGGGTAACTGACCCTACAAAAACAAATGGTGAGGTGTGGCATCAAGGGCTTGTCTAACAAAGGAGTCGCACTGGTTTCACTTAAATCGGTTTAAAAACCAGCTCTCTGTGTGAATGCTGTTACAGCACATCCTCAGCAGAGCACCCCGTTTCAGCATTGTGCGGCACACTATCCACGCAACCTCAGGTTCCCAGCTGGTCTTCCCCTGCTCCGCCCAGCCTCCAACGCCTTCTGGGGGGCAGAGATTTAGGCCTGGTCTACACTAGAAAATTAGGTCAATTTAACGACATCGCTCAGAGGTATGAAAAATCCACGCCCCTGAGCGGTGTCGATAAGCCGACCCAAGTCCCTGTGGAGACAGCTCTAGGTACAAGTCCCTGGCCTTAGCCAGCCTTCTGTCCACATCTGCTCTCTCTCTCCTGTTCCTTCCCCAGCTGAGCCTGGCTCTAAACCCCTCCCTGGAAGCCTGACTCCTGCCTCAGGTGTCTCCATTTGGGCTGACGACGTTTTCTGGAACCCATTAACCCCATCCTGCCATCCATGGAGACTTGGGTCCCCCATTGCAGAGGCTCTTATATCGGTTTAAAACTGGTGTATGCTGTTATAAGCCAGTTTTAAACCGATATCAGAGAATTCACACTGGGATTTCAGCGGTGCCACTAAATCTGTTTAAAATCCCATCGTTAGTTAAAATGAATGCAACTTTGCATTTATACCAGGCCTGTCTGTTTATCTGTCTAGGTACTTACAGTAGAGCTCCTGTTCTATGAACTATTCAGGCATTCATATAATCAAAAAGTTCATAAAATAGAACATCTTAAAATTACAGTGGGTACAGTGCAAAAATTGCCATATGGGTGCAATGCATCACTTCTTGTCTTTCAAACCACTGGAAAGCTATTTCCAACACGCTGAAGGCATAGGACTGTCAGGGGATGTCAACTTGTTCTTTGACATCATTTTCTGTTATGAGATTTTTTTTTTTTTGCCTGGTGTTGGGAAAAATGGTTTGTATAACTGGTGGTTCGTAAGAGTGTTGTCCACCTGGCACTCGGTTTGGAAGGCTTCAGTCCAGTCATTATTAGGGCCCTACCAAATTCACGGTCGTGAAAAATGCGTCTCGGACCGTGAAATCTGATTTCTCCCATGAAATCTGGTCTTTTGCATAGGGTAAAAGTATACGGTGTTTCTGAAACTGGGGGTCTTGACCCAAAAGGAGATCACAAGGCTATTGTGGGGGGGGAGGGGGTGTCACAGTATTACCACCTGGACTTCTGTGCTGCTGCTGGTGACGGTGCTGCCTTCAGAGCTGGGCACCGATCCAGCTGCCACGGTTCTCCAGCCGCCCAGCTCTGAAGGCAGCGCAGAAGTAAGGTCGGCAATACTGTGACCCCACCACAATAGTCTTGCGACCCTCTTTTGGGTTGGGACCCTCAGTTTGAGCAACGCTGAGTCTTAAGGAATTTACGTGTTTATATTTTGCCATGTTTTGTCACAACACAGTGAAATTTAAGATTTAAATATCTGAAACCATGAAATTCAAGATTTTTAAAATGCGATGTCCATGCAATTTATAAAAATGGACCATGAATTTGGTAGGGCCCTAGTCATTATTGATTCTCTCAGTCTGTATCTTTGTTCTCATGCTTTGCTATAGCATCACCTACTTTATGGGTCTTAGCTGAGCCTCTGTAACGCTCTGCTGACCTAGAACATGCAATCCTGTTTTCAAAGCGAAGAGGGAGGTTGCTTTTTATCTTCACATTAGTGAGCAGGTGCTTTTCATTGGCAGGAATGCTTCACTTACGTCCTGAAGGGTCATATAGCTGTGAGTGCAGCCATCTTCCCTAACGGAACCAAAGGTTAGTCGCTTGCTTTGTCTCACTTCATTCTGCAGCTGCAGATTGTTCTGAGCAGATGGGAGCCCAGACGACTGAGGTGTTTGGAGAATCATGTGACCATTTACAAGAATATTATGCTTTACAGATACAAATGAAGTCGGCAGACATAGAAGTCTTGTCTTTAGTTGTGTGTCTCTGTATAACCTTTACATTGCATCATATTTATTGATCTAGCTCCTTTAACACCGTTTGGCAATGAAACTCTTGGACTGGAGTGAAGGGAATTTGTATCACTCTCTAGTTCCACGGGTGTAATATTTTTATTGCTGAGTTGCATAGGAACAAATCACTGGCCACCTAGAACTTTACAGTTGTCTGGGTACCGTATAACGTGGCCACAGCCTCAGCAAGCAGAGATCTCACATACCCTGCGTCAAAGGCAGAGGTGTTCATCTCAAGCTAAAGGAGAATCTCTTGTGGGTGTTAGCAGTATAGGGCCTATGACACACAAATAAGATATTCTGATTCCATCCAGTAGAGGGAAGTGGTGCACACACACACACAGAGCAGCCAGTTCCTTGCAGTGTTATTCTGTCGCACATAAGATACTCAACAAAGATGTCTCTTTTTCAGTTGGGCTCAGTTTGCATTTCTGATGCATTGCAAATACAGGCCAGATTTTCGCACCTGGATGCTGACATTGGGCAGTCAAGCCCCAGATTCTGGTGCTCTAGGGAACTATTAGGCATGTGTGTACCAGGGTGAGGGAAGGCCATTTTGTCCTCTTAATCCCATCCCCAATTCTTCCTCCTCCAGTATACCTGGAGTGACCACCTCGGAGGATGAGCATTCTGCAGGGGCATTCAGAGAGCCGGGGCGGGTTGTTTTTATGAGACAGACACTGTTCTGAAAGGCCAGGGATGTCGACCCTGGAATTCTGTAGTTGGGAAGAGACTTGGCTTGTTACCTTTGATGGTGTGGGTGGTGGTCTCACTGCCCTGAGACACACTCTCCTAGTTCACAGTAATGTAAGCCCTTTATATTTACCTGGTCCAGCTCCCCCTAGGCTGGCTGCAAAAATCTTTCACAATGAAGTTACCTCAAATGCAAAAAACCTGGATTGCAAAAGTCCTTCCTCCCAGTGCTCTTCTGGAGGCAAGGGGGTGGTTTCTAGCTATTTTCCCCAGCCTGGGAAGGGCACTCCGGGTCACCTCTTTTTCTCCCCGTATTGAAGGTCTGCTGGCAGACACGCCCTTTGTATTGTCACCTCCGCGTAATGAGAACAGGGAGCATTTTGTCCCCCTCGCCAGGGTTTTTGTCTTGACTGGTTGGGTGACTGATTGACTGGGAGAGAGAGGAGCCTTACCCCACCCCGCCAGTAAAAGCTCACCTCGGGCTCTTAAATAGTCATCTCTTCTCCCCAAGACTCAGTCTTCCTCCAGGACCGTTTCCTCTCTCCTCACATCGGCCTTTGCTGTCCCACAGGGTCTTTGTTTGGTTGAGACTACTGTATTTGGAACGGAATAGCCTGGACCCTATCCCCCATTCCTCTTTTCCTTAAAGAGCCACTATACCCCATTACAGGTCTGTTTTATAAGATGGTGACTTGGTTCTCTCTTTCATTTATGCTCTGGTGTCCCGTGGTAAGATCTGCAGGTGCGATCGTCAAAGACTGACTGTGCGCAGCTGGTTGGAGCCCTCTCTAAATGTCTCTCTCTTTCACCGGTTTGCAGGTCACCTTCTGGATTCTTTTGCCCGCTCTGCATTGTGGGACTGTGGTTTGGATTATCTGCATGGCACAGGACATGGAGTTGGGTGTTTCCTTAATGTGCACGAGGGTCCATGTGGCATCAGCTACAAAACCTTTGCAGATGAACCCCTGGAAGCCGGCATGATCGTTTCTGATGGTATTTAGTGTCCTTGACTATATTCTGTAGTCAGATGAGGACCGCTGTGTTAACAAGCTGCTTAGGGAACAAATCTGGAAAGCAATGGGGGTGGAGGGATGTTTCCTGCCTTTCCATTTGCCAGGTAATTCCTTGTTTAAGATATGTAGAGAGAGACCACATCCGGTTATACCTGGGGTCAGGTGTCTTAAGACCCCGTCTTTCTATTGTGATACTACAGGCCTGATTCTGCTCTCACTTCCTCCTGGTGTACACCAATATAACTGTTAAAGTCAATGGAGCTATTACTGGCAAACCAGTTTGAGAGGCAAACCAGAGCCTCGGACATATTTTCTCATTCTTCAGGGGAAGGATGGTCTTATAGCGACCACATAGGAATGGGCAGCAGGACTTGTAGGACCTAATCCACTGACTGTCTGTATGACCTTGCGGCAGTTGTTTAACCTTTCTATGCCTCAGTTTCCCCAGTGGTAAAATGAGGATAATACTACTTAGCTACCCTGCCCACGGGGGTGAGAGGGTTTGTGAGACTAAATTCATTCAAGTTCGTTAAGTTGAGATCCTTACATGGAGGGCACTGTGTACAATGGGCACCCCTTAAAACAGAGTGGGATGTTTTGGCCCGTGGTAACTGGATTAGTAGTGTTTGCAGAATTCCGGTGATTCACACAGACGTGACACACACTTTGTATTCTTCTCTTGAGGTTGGAAGGTGACTCCCTAAACTGGGGCAGTCTGTCTCTCTGAGAGAACTCAGCCTGTCACCTTGCTTGGGCTGTGCATGCAGATTAGACGGAATGGGAAATTTGTTCCCCTCCGTGGGTGCCAGATGTCCAGACTATTTAGCTATGCAGATGAGCTAAAGCCCCAGGAGGAAATTCACCTGTTGTGATAAGTGGCTGTGCTACACAGCAGGGATTGGCTGATTATTGTCTGTCTCTGCAGAGCCTGGGTATTATGAAGATGAGTCTTTTGGGATCCGCATAGAAAATGTGGTACTCGTGATCCCTGCCAAAACCAAGGTGAGTGACTTCTGAGCATGCTCAAGAAGCACCTTATCACTTCTCCATGAGTTGGTGGTTGTAAAAACACAAACGTCTCATGGATTTTGAATGAAAAGCCTGGAACTGGAAGCAGGTCAATATTGCAGGCAGTTGTACCCACAGGTCTGGTTTTCCCACAGGGCTGGGCTACTGCACTTATATATTTTCCCTGAGTGAAACATTTGTGAGGACTTTTCTCTGTAATGAAGACTGAGTCCTGGTCTCTTCCTGTAAACAGATATAATGAGGACGATGCTGGTGCTGCTGTGATCTGCACCGCTCACTAGAAAAGGTCAGGCAAGGTTAAAATCTGTGCAGCAGAATCCTCCTAAATGTCCTGTCTCTGCTCCGGAGATGCAGGGCTAGAGTCTCTGCATTCCAGCCTCTGTGTGTCACTGGGGGTTGTAAAGCTAATGGGTCGTCCCCGTCCCGCCCCAGCTGGAGATTCCTAGGCATGGCAGAGTCTCCAGCTGGGGTAGAGCCAACATAGTCTGCTTCAACACCAAAACCTGCCTGGCTGGGGGGATTATGCTTTCATTAAACACAGGTGATTTCAAAAAGGAACATTTAATTGTCTGCTAAATTTATTTGGGTGAAATGTCACTAGAAATGCCAAAATGAGCAATTCCAGGTAGCTGCCCCTCTACAAGACGATCTCAGATTTGGGCTTGAGGGGTCTGATCTGAAGCCCAAATGGAGACTTCCATTGACTTCAGTGGGCTTTATGTCAGGCCTTGCCATGTTTGGAACGCCAGCTAAATGTTTTCCCTTCTGAACCATGCGTAAGCCATGCCAAGCACCGGGGTTGTACAGAACACTCCTATCCAGCTGGAGCAGTTTCCAATGACTAAGGATGTCTTTCCTCGTTCCTCTGCAGTACAACTTCAGTAACAGAGGGAGCCTGACTTTCGAGCCACTAACCCTGGTTCCGATCCAGACTAAAATGATCAGTATCCCTTTACTGACACAAAAAGAGGTAAGGGAAGTAGTAGATGGAGGGGAGCAGACTCATTCTAAAGGGCTGAAGGATCCTGGTCTCGTAGGGCTACCTTCCTTCTGACGATGATGTGACTTTGGCAGGTCACCTAAACTAATCTCTGCTTGACTCTTACTCCCTACGCTACCTGCAGCCCTATCATGTTGCTACCCCCACTTTGTTTCCTTTGCTTCAGCCCTTCTATCATGTTGCCCCCGACACCTAGAATAGCCCCCCCCCCATCTCTTTTCCAGTACATGCCCTCTCCACTCTTCCTTCCTACCTTCTCCTGACCAATAGCCCCACCCACATTCCCTTTTCTGCATGCGTGTTCCATGCAGTATCTTCATTGGCCTTCGGGCCCAGAATGGTAGCCCATACCTAGGTGTATAGTCCCATTCAAGGCAGTGTATGTAATGCCCAAGTATTAAAAAGTGGCCACTGACTTTGTTGGAGACACTCATTTTTAGAGATGCTAAAATAGCCACGGATCCAACTGAAGGCAAAGGGAGGAGCCTCAGCACCTCTGAAAATCAGGTCCTAGGTGCCTCAGTTTTGACACCCACAATTACAAGCCATTCCTAAATATATGGGCCTGACCCTTTTGCCTTCTGCTCTAATGACCCGGTCAGTCCCCCACTGAGAGCTGACGATGTTGCCCATGCAAAGTGCAGGATGAACAGATCANCGACACCTAGAATAGCCCCCCCCCCATCTCTTTTCCAGTACATGCCCTCTCCACTCTTCCTTCCTACCTTCTCCTGACGAATAGCCCCACCCACATTCCCTTTTCTGCATGCGTGTTCCATGCAGTATCTTCATTGGCCTTCGGGCCCAGAATGGTAGCCCATACCTAGGTGTATAGTCCCATTCAAGGCAGTGTATGTAATGCCCAAGTATTAAAAAGTGGCCACTGACTTTGTTGGAGACACTCATTTTTAGAGATGCTAAAATAGCCACGGATCCAACTGAAGGCAAAGGGAGGAGCCTCAGCACCTCTGAAAATCAGGTCCTAGGTGCCTCAGTTTTGACACCCACAATTACAAGCCATTCCTGAATATATGGGCCTGACCCTTTTGCCTTCTGCTCCAATGACCTGGTCAGTCCCCCACTGAGAGCTGACGATGTTGCCCATGCAAAGTGCAGGATGAACAGATCAACCTCCGCTCCCCCGCTTCTTGATTTGCATTAAACATTGCTTCTGTCCCTTTCTAGTGCGACTGGGTGAACGATTACCACCGGAAATGCAGGGAGGTGATCGGGGCAGAACTGAAGAGCCAAGGACGACATGAGGCTCTTCAGTGGCTCATCAGGGAGACGGAGCCCATCACCAAAATGCATTAAGACCAACTTTTTTTTTTTTTTTTTAAACAACAACTTTTTACATGGTGACAGTTAGAATCATTCAACCTTAAAATCCTCTATTCCCCCACCCTTTGTTTTGAAAAATGAACGTGGATTGAGGAAGAGCCTTTGATAACCATTTGGAAATAGTGGAGGGAAGGGGGCTTTTTGTTTAGCTTTTGTTTTCCTTTGTGGGGGAACAGGAGCACACTCCGTCTGTGAACAATTTTTCTGATAATGAGCAAATCTCGTAAGTGAAGTCTTTTGCTTTTGCAGTCCGAGCCTTGCTGAAATAATCATTCGAGGAGACAATAAGTGGAGTGTTTTATACATTTTGGTTTATCACTGTGAAAACCCAGTGGTTTTACATTCTTGGGTTCCAGTTGCCAATACACTGCTGACGTTAACTGTTATGCTGATGAGCCTATGTTTCTGATCAGCTAATAAAAGCTTCAGAGCCCTGATTTGCTCTGTTCCCTTCAGTCTCTCTGGTCTCTGTCAGTGGTGTAACTGATTTAATTGGCCTTTAAACTCAGAGCCAAGCCCAGTCTTCACCCACCATGGGCACACCTGGCTTGAAATACATAGACACGCCTTTCCCTGTACTCGGAGTTGGAGAGGTGTTAAGAAACATCATAGGAGTATTCTGCTTTGTGGCAGATCTCTGCCCAGCATTGCAGACAAAACCCTATGGAGGTGTGTGCATGCAAAAGGCCATGGCTGAACCGCCTGCCCGTAGGCTATAGTATTGTTCTGTCTACTTATATGGTGCCGATCAATGCAGTATATGAGAGTACAGTGTCATGGAATCATAGCCCTTCCTGTGGTAGGTGTTTAAAGCAAACAGCTAAGGTGGACACAAACCAAACAGGCATTCACAATACGTTGTGTTCATAGCTCAAGTTCCAGCTTAGTCTGCCTTTGTTTACCAGGGACTTACTCTGTCTGGATCTCAGTACAACACACAGAGACATCTAGTGGCTAAACAATAGACTGCAAATAAACATAATTATGCACAAGTGCCCTGCACCCTGCCTCCATGGTGGAGAAAAAATTCCATCCTCCACAACCCACTTGTAGATCCCCCATGTAAAATCCCGGTGCTCAGTGTTTTTTTAAATGAAATCAGAGTTAGGCCCATAATGTGTAATGATATTGTGACAACGTATTCACTAAAGCACTTGAAGTAACAGTCCAGCCTCTTGATGGAAACAAACCTTCTGAAACCTCCCTTAGAAACTTCAGGAAAACCAACGGTTTTTCCAGCCAGACAGTACGTCTGATGTTGACGAGATGCTGCCAAGCCCTCGTAGCTCAAATGTATTTCTGTAATTTTTTTGAAGGTGAAAACAGTAATTAAGCCACATTAAATGGCATAAAGCTTGTTTTAAATATTCCTCAGCAGGAGGGAAACCCAAATGTGGTGCAGGTGCCTGAGAACCTGCAAGTGAAACTGACTAGAAATAGGCAATGAAACCAACCAGTCTCATCATTACACAATCCAAGCTGAGGAAAAAACCAAAAGTCAAACACAAACATTGAAAAAGCCGGCCACTCAGATTTCTAAATTCACTTTATCCAAGGCATAAAAACTCAGATGAGTGGTTTTTTTCTAAGTATTTCTTTTATCTTGATTGTGTCCCTGTAAGGTTGTGATAATATTTCAGTGCAAATCAGTGTTATGTTTTTCTTGTGTGCACAGTTTTAGTGCTGTTCTAATCCTGGGTGAGAAGTGTCTTGCTTCCCTTTACTGGGTGCTTCTTTGCCAAATACCTGACATGTGATAGGACATGCTCAATGTTCGTACAAGTGCTTTCTCAACAAATCATCACATGGAGATGAATCTGTGTTAATTGCCATCCAAATTAACTTGTGGCCAGCTGGGAATGAATGATCAGAGAGGGACCAGTTCCATGCCTGCAGCCGTACTGCCTCAGGTTGTGATCTCGTCTGATCCCAGAAACTAAGCAGGGTCAATAGTTGGATGAGACACTTTTAGGGAAATCCCAGCTGTAGAAAGCAATGACCTTGTTAGCTGAATTAGGTATCATGCACTGAGCCAGTATGGAGATAGGCTGCTGCTGAAGGACTAAAGACTGAGATGTAAAATGAAGATCCTAGGCACTTGTCATTGCTAAACCTCCCAAAAATAAGGCTTTTCAAGGCCTTGGAGTCCTGCTCAGATTCCAATCTGCATTAGCTACTTCCTGTCAACTCCTTGGCTTCAGTTGATTACTCTTCTTCTTTACTTTGTCTCTTCTGCTCCATGAGTAGAAAGACAGACATAGGAGCCTTCACACTGATAGCAGACTACCAAAGGTTAAATATAGTAGCCAAGAGTGAGGCATGTCCCCTGTCCTGCATTGATGGGAAATTGTCCCTCTTGGGTCTCTGTTAGATACCAAAAGTAGGTGACAGGAGGGAGAAGTGAAGTCTTCTAGCTGGAGCTAGCAGAAAAATGCCAATTAGCTTTTCACGGAGAAATTTTTAAAAACTTTGGGGTTTTTTCCTTAAAGTTCCCACAATTTCCCCCCAACTTTTCAGAGAAAACTCAAAAGTGAAAATTTTTCTGGTTTTTGCTTTTCAGTTTCTGCCTCTCCTCCCTTTTCCAGTGTCACAATGTAAAAGGTAGAAAAAAAGGAAGAGCAGGGAGTGGGAAACAGAGGGAAAGAAGAGAAAAGGCAAGACCCTCCCCCAAACTCTGAAAAACAATTAAAAACACTTTTGATAGACAATCAAAAAACCTCCCCCAAAATGAAAATTTCACATGGAAATTTTTATTTCATTGGAAAATTTTCCATGGGGAGGTGGGAAAAAGGCTAATTTTGGTAGAAAAATTTGATGGCAAATTTTCAACCAGCTCTATTTCTGAATGCATTTTCTACCACGTTGGGCGTATGATCATTTAAGATGGTGCCACAAGGCCAACTTTTGTTATAGTCCAGCATGTTACTGCAAGAGTTATGGCAGGAAGAAACCTGCTGTTCTGATATATCATTATATTGACTCCCCGCTGTAACGTCATGCTCAGGACACCCAGAACTGTGAGCCACTATGTTACCCCTCTGCCATCTCAAGGGAGCACCTTGTTGCTGCTAAGCTCTGGGTCAGCTCCCTGACCAGCGCCGGCTCCAGGGTTTTTGCTGCCCCAGGCAGCAAAAAAAAAAAAAAAAAAAAAAAAAAAAANCAGTAGCCCTAGCCTGCCAGACTAGGAGAGCCAACTTTCATAGACTCAGTGTCCCCTCAGTGCTGTATAACTAAAAGGTCCTTTAGCTCCCCTTATATTACCCAAAATCCAATATCTCTGCTGCAAGAGTCAGGAAGGCTTCCTAGGGTGCAGATTCTGTCCCCTAGAGTGAGTGTTAAACTCACTTAAACCTAGGTATAAATAGGTAAGATATAGGTACAGATTAAGGCAGTAATGCAAAAAGCCTATGGGGCCCAAGCCTGTAAAGACAATAGCTTAGCCAAACTAACTAACGACAAAGGCCTAATGACTTGACATTAGGGTGACCAGACAGCAAGTGTGAAAAATCAGGACAGGGGGTGGGGGGTAATAGGAGCTTATATAAGANAAACTAACTAATGACAAAGGCCTAATGACTTGACATGAGTAACTCGTATATGACTCTGTAGCACGGCGTGAGGTTATAAGTAAGTGTTNGTCCAGTCCTTCTCACTGGACGTGCACAGAAATGATTAAGTTTGCTTCATCCAAAGAGACAGAGCACTTGTCAGCCTATAAGGTTAGCTGAAGACTCGCACGTTCTAATGCACAACACTGAGATGGTTTTGTAATAAAATAAGAATCAGTTTGTTAACGAAGAACAGAGATTTAGGTGATACACCTCTACCCCGATATAACGCGACCCAATATAACATGAATTCGGATATAATGCGGTAAAGCAGCGCTCCGGGGGGCGGGGCTGCGCACTCCGGTGGATCAAAGCAAGTTCGACATAACGCGGTTTCACCTATAACGCAGTAAGATTTTTTGGCTCCCGAGGACAGCGTTATATCGGGGTAGAGGTGTACCAAGCAAGAATAAAAGACAGGTATGGTTAAAAATCAACCAAAGCACACTCTCTAGTGATTAAAATTTTATCTTAGCAAGTTACAATCTTTGCCTAAGCAGTTTCCTTACTGACATCAAGTTACCAGTAGCCCTAGCCTGCCAGACTAGGAGAGCCAACTTTCATAGACTCAGTGTCCCCTCAGTGCTGTATAACTAAAAGGTCCTTTAGCTCCCCTTATATTACCCAAAATCCAATATCTCTGCTGCAAGAGTCAGGAAGGCTTCCTAGGGTGCAGATTCTGTCCCCTAGAGTGAGTGTTAAACTCACTTAAACCTAGGTATAAATAGGTAAGATATAGGTACAGATTAAGGCAGTAATGCAAAAAGCCTATGGGGCCCAAGCCTGTAAAGACAATAGCTTAGCCAAACTAACTAACGACAAAGGCCTAATGACTTGACATTAGGGTGACCAGACAGCAAGTGTGAAAAATCAGGACAGGGGGTGGGGGGTAATAGGAGCTTATATAAGAAAAAGACCCAAAAATCAGGACTGTCCCTATAAAATCGGGACATCTGGTCACCCTACTTGACATGAGTAACTCGTATATGACTCTGTAGCACGGCGTGAGGTTATAAGTAAGTGTTGCTAAACTGCTGACCAGTAACCACAAGTTGTCATTTGGTATCAGCGTTAGCTGTGTTAAGTTAGGAACATCAGCAGATGTCTGCCCACAAGCATGACATAGTAACTAGCTGCCGTATATGCTAATAAACTTGAGGTGAAAGGCCCAGTAACCTCTGGGTAAGGTTAAGATTCTGTCATGGATATTTTTAGTAAAAGTCAGGGACAGGTCGTGGACAATAAACAAAAATTCACAGAAGCCCGTAATCTGTCCCCGATTTTTACTAAAAATATCTTGGGGGGGGGGGGGGGGGGGGAAAAAATATGATGAAATGCAGAGAAGGCAAAGGGACTGAATCCCCTACTGACTATGCATTTGGCATAGTGGGGGTCAGTGTAACGCATTATAAAAGCTGTGTCCTAACCAGTGTGCCTGGGGAGACGCCAGGATGCCGACCACTGGTGGTGCTGAGAATGATGACTAACACATCAGGTTTTTCCACAAGGGCTGGTGTGAGTACATGGATGCTTAGAGGCGGGACAGTTTGACCATTCTGTATTATCTCTGTCTACTTTTCTGGGTTGGTATGTTTGTGCTTTTGCTACCTGTGCTAATAAAACTATTACAAGGCCAGAACCGATTTCCTAAGTGTGATTGTCTCTCGTGTACACAGGGTCCTCGTCATAACTCGAATACTGCTGGGTCTGATCACGAGGCAGAACCCTGCCAAACTAAGGAGTGTTAATTGGCTTTTCTGATTCATCACTATAACTAATACACAACTAGTATATTAGCCAGCATCTTCCCCGTGTGTTTAGCTTGATGGCTTTACGTAAATGCACTTTCATTGTCCTCTGCCAATAGTCAAGCTGGTCAGACAGGTAAATACACATTCCTTTGTCTAGGGCCGGCTGGCTTTATGCACTGCTGCCCAAATGCATTTTTCTAACATATTTCCAGCACACATCTGTAGCTCTTTGTACACAACCAGTACATACAGCACGCAATGACTTCTGGGACCAGCGTGTCCCAGAACACCTTGGAACTACATATTATGGCAACAGTGTGTTGGGGCTATGGCCTGGTCTACACTGGGGGGGGAGGAGGGGGGGGAAATCATCGATCTAAGTTACTGTAGCGGAGCGGACTCACCCCTGCGGCGCCTCCTGCTGGTCGTCTCGGGAATTAGCTCTTCCAGCGTCCTGGAGCGCCCCCTGCAGGCTGGTGCTCCGGGTTGCCACTGGCCCGTGTCCCTCCCAGGACCCCGGTGCCACTTTCTCTGGGTCCCCCCCTCCCAGGGGAACCCCCACCCACTATTCCCACCTTGCCTCAGTCGTAGGCTACTGCCAGTCACCAACTAGCCCCCACGCCCTGGGGCAGACTGCAGTGTCAGCCACTCATCATAGACCAGGTTGGGTTTGGACCTGCTGCCTTGGCCTACCCTGGGCTGCCCCCTGCAACCTCCAGTACCTGTTGGCCTTTGCCAGGCCGCAGCCTGGGGCTTTCCAGGCTAGAGCTCCCGGCTCCTCTGCCTTTCCCCAGCTCTGCTCTACTCTACTCTACTCTACTCTACTCTACTCTACTCTACTCTACTCTACTCTACTCAGGTACTGTCCTTAGCTCCCTGCAGCCAGGCCCTTCTCTCTCTGAAGGCAGCGAGAGACTCACTTTGGGCCTCTGGCTCACAGCCTTTTTATACAGGTCAGCTGAGGCCTGATTGGGGCATGGCCCAGCTGCAGCCACTTCCCCAATCAGCCCAGCTTTTCCCCTGCCACAGCCCTTTCCCAGGGCTGTCTTAAGCCCTTCAGAGCAGGAGCGGGGGACCACCCCGCTACAGTTACGCAACTTCAGCTATGTGAATAACGTAGCTGAAGTCGACCTACTTAGCTCTACTTACCGCAGTGTCTTCACTGCGCTAAGTCGACGGCTGATGCTCCCCCGTTGACTCCGCCTGCGCCTCTCGCCCTGGTGGAGTACCGGAGTCTACGGGAGAGCGCTCGGCGGTCGATTTATCGCGTCTAGACTAGATGCCCGTCGATCCAGCGGGTAATGTAGACAAGCCCTATAAGTGTGTTGGGCCTGATGTGAGTAACAGTATGGGGCGGGGGAGGAGGGAGTCCTCTACCATTTGGCATTGAGGGCATCTCAGTATCACACCCATTGAAGTCAATGGGTAGTTTTGCTTAGCCACCGATAGCACCGTACGACTCAAGCTTTTGGGGCCAGCTCCTCAGCTGGTGTAAACTGGGGCAACACCATCTCAATGGCGCAAACCCAATTTACGTCAGCTGAGGCGTTGGCGCCCTGTGTGTACAAGTAGTGCTACTGGAGTAGTAAGAATATTAGCAAGCTGGAGGCATTCTCCAACTGCATTTGGGGGCCATAAAGTTTTTCGTTGCCCTTCCAGTGAAAATGTTACGAGAGGAGCCGGTGCTTATTTTTCACCTAGGAAAATCCCCAGAGGTGTCTCTGCTCAATCAAAAATCATGACCGGAGCTTGGGCACTGAGTAGTGGCAGCATGCCCATTGCTAGCCAAGGTTTTTCAGACAAATAGACCATTTCTCCTTGAGTCGGAAGCTTCGTGTTCATTTATCACAGGCAGAGAGCTCCGACAGCCTGTAAGTGTTTGACTAGCTGTCTCCTATGAAATCCTGCCCTCTGCTCACTCTTAAGTGTCCCTGGCAGTGGCGAAATTCAGTTGTTTTGGAGCTTAAATGGCTCATAACTCACCTGCAATGGGAACTCCAATATTTGCTCACGCGACTATTAAATCTGTCACTTCCCAAGGCAGTAATTGGCCCTAGTCTTGATTTAAGCAGACCAGGCCTCAAAAAGCCAAATCTGTCCAAGAACGGTGGGATTTAGGAGCTCCTTGGCAAATCCACCTAAGTGAGTTTGGCATTTAGGCTGAAAAAGATAAATTAGCTGAGAACACCCTATACAGCTGGAGAGCCCAGTTACAAAATGGCAGCATTCCAGAAAACTGAGGAAAGATGGAGAAGCTGGCTTCCCCACTTTATATACAATAGTTGCTCTGCCTGACCATTTTACTGACTAGTGAACCTCTCCTAGGGACTAGCCCAAAGGTGATCATAACTTGTTGCCTTCANGAACAGTATGGGGCGGGGGGGGAGGAGGGAGTCCTCTACCATTTGGCATTGAGGGCATCTCAGTATCACACCCATTGAAGTCAATGGGTAGTTTTGCTTAGCCACCGATAGCACCGTACGACTCAAGCTTTTGGGGCCAGCTCCTCAGCTGGTGTAAACTGGGGCAACACCATCTCAATGGCGCAATCCCAATTTACATCAGCTGAGGCGTTGGCGCCCTGTGTGTACAAGTAGTGCTACTGGAGTAGTAAGAATATTAGCAAGCTGGAGGCATTCTCCAACTGCATTTGGGGGCCATAAAGTTTTTCGTTGCCCTTCCAGTGAAAATGTTACGAGAGGAGCCGGTGCTTATTTTTCACCTAGGAAAATCCCCAGAGGTGTCTCTGCTCAATCAAAAATCATGACCGGAGCTTGGGCACTGAGTAGTGGCAGCATGCCCATTGCTAGCCAAGGTTTTTCAGACAAATAGACCATTTCTCCTTGAGTCGGAAGCTTCGTGTTCATTTATCACAGGCAGAGAGCTCCGACAGCCTGTAAGTGTTTGACTAGCTGTCTCCTATGAAATCCTGCCCTCTGCTCACTCTTAAGTGTCCCTGGCAGTGGCGAAATTCAGTTGTTTTGGAGCTTAAATGGCTCATAACTCACCTGCAATGGGAACTCCAATATTTGCTCACGCGACTATTAAATCTGTCACTTCCCAAGGCAGTAATTGGCCCTAGTCTTGATTTAAGCAGACCAGGCCTCAAAAAGCCAAATCTGTCCAAGAACGGTGGGATTTAGGAGCTCCTTGGCAAATCCACCTAAGTGAGTTTGGCATTTAGGCTGAAAAAGATAAATTAGCTGAGAACACCCTATACAGCTGGAGAGCCCAGTTACAAAATGGCAGCATTCCAGAAAACTGAGGAAAGATGGAGAAGCTGGCTTCCCCACTTTATATACAATAGTTGCTCTGCCTGACCATTTTACTGACTAGTGAACCTCTCCTAGGGACTAGCCCAAAGGTGATCATAACTTGTTGCCTTCATATGGGGCAAATTCCCTCTCTAAATTAGGAGCTGTCAGGGGCTTCCCATATACAGGGCATACCACAGGGACTGTTTTTGAAGCATCCCAGGGGTTGTTAGCAGGGGGTTGAATGAGGAGGTGCTGATGCACAGGGTTTCCATGGAACTGGGAGAGCGGGGCACCAGTGGATAACAGGAGAGCTGTAGACTCGAGCAGGGTGGATTCAGTTTTTTTATTTAAATACACTAATGAACTCAGTATAACAAGCAGTGGCACATTCTAGCTTGGTGCTTACATGGCCCCATTCACCATAGTACATGAGCACCTCATAATCATCAATGGATTTTTATCCTCACAATTCCCCCGTCAAGAGTATTACCTCCATCTTACAAACAGGGAACCGAAGCACAGGGTGACTTGACCAGGGTCAGACAATGAGTCTGTGGCTGAGCCAGGAATTGAACCCAACTCTCTGAAGGCCTAGACCAGGGCTTTTTCCACGAGCTCATCCTTCCTCCTCCAATGTAATCTCCTCTAATGTCCTATGCAGACGGCAACAAAGGGGTGTCATTGGCGTCTGGAGGGTCTAAAGGCAAGACAGTGTAGTGCTGTGTATGAGATCAGGCACATTGCCTTGCTCTCAGGGCAGGAAGAGGCTGGGGAATCTGCTGAGGTAGTTAAATGAAGATGCCCATTGGTAGCTCCTAAGCGTGTTTTACATGATAAGGACAAAACTCCCCATGGCTTTGGTTTTAATAGAAGTTACTGTAGTAATAAGAGAAAAATGAAACAAGAGCCTCTAGAGAGCATAAAAATGAACTGGGTTGATGTTTAATTAAGTTGCCTATTAACAGTTGTGTACTGGCCTGGAAGGATTTTAATGCAACAATTAAAATAAGGAGCTATCTTCTCGGCTTTCCGTCTTCTCTGGGGATGCCCGCAAGAACAGCAGGCTGCTCAGATCAAGAGCCATTTGTTTTCTTCTATCCAGCTTGTTAAAATTATTCTAAATTTGGCATGCAGCAGATGCACACAGACTAAAAAACAGCCAAGACATTTTTCTCTTGCAAATTTTGGCATAAAAAACAAGGACTTATTTTATAGTAGAGTTTAATACAGTTCTGGCTCTTTAACATTCCTCCTGTTTTTACAGGAACTCAGTGTTATTCAGTGGAATTCACCCTGCAAGATGGAAGGAATTTTAAAGGGCCAGGACTGTAAGATGCATAGTGAAGAACTGTAGGGAAAATTGTTAAGGATTTTGAAAAAAAACCCCAAAACATTGTAGATGGGAAAAATCAAGGTCACATCACATGCATGTTAATGAAGAATTAGGACTTTCATTGACTGTTGGGATATGGTGATATCTGGGACATTGCAATGAACTGGTGTGTGTGTGTGTGTGTGTGTGTGTGTGTGTGTGTGTGTGTGTGTGTGTGTGGTTATGTGCACCATTCCCCTCTGTTGAATGGAATGTCAAAAGTGTGGCCATGCAGGGTAGTTGTAGCTGTTTTCTGTCCCCGGAGATATGAGAGACAAGTTGGGGGGAGGTAATATATATTTGTGGGCCAACTTCTGTTGGTGAGCGAGACAAGCTTTCAAACTTACACAGAGCTCGTCTTCAGGCTGTCAGCGTCCCCATTAAAAGTGGAGTAGAGCCGCAACCTTATCTCATTTAGTTAAAGGACTATGGGGTTTTTTTTGGCGCCAAAGGTCAATTTTGATCCTTATTATTTTTATTTATTTATCATGGACCAGGACCCCATGGTGCTAGGTGCTGTACAAACACAAGGAGCTTACTATCTAAGTGTTATAATGTTACATGTATGCAGTTCACCAACGAGCTTACATACAAGGCTATGGATCAGTAAGGACACGCTGTGTGACTGCATTGAGACATCAGTAATGATGGATAATGTAGGGACGCAGTCTGTGTCTAGCCAGGCACTGTGGTGGCAAAGTGCTGATAGAATGACTTTTGAAAGATGGTCCCAGGCTTCCTCACCCACCTGACGGAATCAGAAGTGTGGCTTTTGGCCTTGTCTGTGGTGTAGATTAGCTCAGATTTCGGCAGCTGGGGCACAACCCAAGTGTAGACAAGGAACGCTGTGATGTGCAGTGGTGGAGCTTCCCCTGGGCTCTGGCAGAGGAGGCTTATCCTTACATTAGGGGTCTGAACTGAAGCAGTTACGCAAGTAGCTGATCACCGATGGCTGAAATCAGGGCTAAACCCCGGTATAGACAAGGCTTGAGCTTGTAAACCATTTTCTAGCGTTACAACCACGTATATGCAAAAACCCCAGACTATAAGGACCTGTAACTTTATGACAACACTCACCTCACTCATGTTACAGAAGAAGAACAAAAATAAACAACTATTTGTTTTTGGAGGAACCTATGCGCTGATTTGATTTTCTGAGTTAGCGTGGGTCTTTGCAATCTTACTCCATTAAATAACAGGAACTTCCGTCAGGTGATCTGTTTATAATGAAGCCATACAATCATCCTCAACCCAAGGAGAGAAAAATATCTGCAGTCTCAATTCACTCATCTGTGAGCCATGCCTTCCTTATGTGCTTAAAAAGGCAACGCATCTAACACTATAACTCCCTAAATATTCTATAGCCCAAGATCCTTCTGATGTTTGAATTACTCCAGAAATGAAACTAGCAAATGGAATTTTTTTTAAAAAATGTGACAGAGCACAATGATTTCTGAATCGCCCTTTATAAATAGCCAGAACTCTCGCCTAGGTCTGCACTAGATAATGAAGTAATTTAGTCAGCAGATGGCACTCTTTGTTTCAATGTTAACCGCAGATGGGCTTTGATAAGAAAGTGGGTCAGCTGTTGAAATGCGCTTTACTACCTTAAATCCTAGTGCACGGATCACACGGCTTTCAGGGGATTTGCTGGCAGTCATTAGTCCCAAGTGAACTCTTAGGCGTGCTGCCTCTCTATGGGCCCAGCTGCCTAGTCCTAAGGACATGTCCTGCTTTTCACCATACCACTGAAGTCTCATGGTAGCGAGCATTGTGCAGGGTAGGGGACTGGGCCCCACATCATATATCTGGACCATGATGTCCTAACCTACTCTCACACTACAATGCGGTTTCACTCCAGGACCTTGGACCATTGTTGTAACAGGGTAACAGTGGCGGGCGGGATCCCTGCCTCAGTTGTCCCTATTCAGGATTCGTTCAATCAATTCCATCAGTCCAGAGCCCTTAAAACATTTCCCTTCTGTGTTAAATGTATTTATAGACTTCAAACCAAAAGCTGCCCTGGGGATTCCTCCCTGCTTTTGGCCAGCCACTCCCTGCCCTACCAGGCTGGAGTCTTTTGGTTCATGAAGCCTCAAACTCTCCTGTAGCCTTCTGCTCTCTATAGCTCACTCTGCCACAGCTTCCCCCTGGCTCTTTATAGAGATCATCTGGCCTCTATCAGGCCCCATCACAAGGCAATTAATGAGGCACAGGTGGGCTGGACCATTCCCTCTTAAAGGAAACTGACCAGTCCACCCTCTAACAGTCAGGATACAAAAGGCCTAACACAATGACAAGTGTTTCACAAGTGTTCTCTGCAGGATACTGGAAATGGCTCATCCAAGCTTGGACAAGATACAAGGTAGAAGGTGATCCTAGCCCTGGTAAAAAGATCATGGTCCAGCAGAGGAGGCCTCTGTTTCCACATATATACAATCAGCACACACTGAGGCAGACTCTTTGTGTGTGTGTGTGTGTGTGTGTGTGTGCATAACACATAAACTGTCTTAACTAACCAGGCAAGGGCCCAGCAAAATAGATTCCTCAATAGAAATGGTCTTTTAATAGCAAGGGAGCAAATCAGAACAGAGTATGGGTAGGGATATTTTAAGGTGGTCTCAAAACAGTATGTTGCCTAATAAAAGTGCTCCCTTGTGGTCACTGTGTATTGTTGTGCTGCTACCAATAAATAGCTGTCATGTTCCACCACAGAGATGGCTGCTTTTCAGTGCTGAATGAAGTGAAACCTGTACATAGCTATCTATCCACCCAAGTGTCTAAGGTCTGCCATTGTTCCTCTCTATGGAGCAGAAGAGGTTAGCTGAATGAAAGCCTTATAGAAAATGTATAGCACATGGCTGTAAAACTAATGAGCTACATGTCTACAAGTCTGTAACCTGACTGTACATGTAGAAAACAAATGTGAGCTCCTACCAACTTCTTGACTTCTGAGGTTGCCAGCTCTCATGATTTTATCACAGGACTTGTGATATTTAGTTTTCCTTAAAGCTGCGGGTGCAGAAATCAAGAATTTGTGTGAAAATAATCTCAGCTTTTATCAAACAAACAGAGAAACTGAGTTTCTAACCCTAGTTGCAGAGAAAAACTTGAAAACTTGAAGCAAGTGTACCTTAAAGGCTCAGAAACTGGAAGGCAAAGAAAAAGAGTCCAATAATTATTATTTTAAAAATAATCTCATGATTGCTGGGGGCCTGATTTGTGGTTTTTGAGTGTTGGCAGTACTGCTTATGAATATGTGGTTCATTAACCAAGTTGTAATTACAGATGAGATGCAGCTTCGAGCCTTGAATTAGCTCCTTGGTAGAAGAAATGTAACACAGGTCTATAGGTATGTGCAACGGTTATTGAACAGGTGGGTGTTGTGTGTTTGATTTGGATGAACCTAGCTAACCAGTTACAACCCGGTGTCCTCCAGGAAGGCAAGACTCAGCAGTAGTAGCTGCTAGGAGGAGTGGTGGTGGTGGTGGGTTAACTGGGCTGCATCAACCTATGGAGCTAGGACTTTGAGGGCACATGCACCAGTAGCTGTTCCCTTCCCAGGAGCACCTCTGGTCGGAATCTCTCTCTGGAATTCTCTCAGGAGGGATGGTCCCTGAAGCGACTCAGCAGCCGCAGTAGGAGCCACTGCCAGGAGCATGGGGGGCAGGGCAGTGACCAGTTTCTCCCCAGTCCTGCTGTTCAACAAACAAGGACGTGGAGATCACATAGCCCCAGCAGACTCCCTCCCTTCTCACCAGCCCCAAGGGCAGTACACTGACTGCCTCAGAAGCCACAATGTTGTCAGTCGTTTTGGACTCTGCCAGAGGTCTTGTGGGATTGGGGACTGACTGTGGGATTATGGGAAATGGGGGTGAATGAGTAAGGAGATGGGCAGATCCTAGTAAGGGGGTTAGGTAATGGACAGGCCCTTCATGGTCTGTTCCCACTCTACCTGCCATCCCTCCTACGCTGTCATTATAGGAGCCCCGTAGCGCTGACCGCTCTGAATGACAGAGGGAGCAGCTGTAAGCAGATGGATCTCGGTTTAGTGTGATTTGCGCAAACTGCCGGCAGTTCTTCCAGCTGGAATCCTGCTGCACCGATCCCCCTGGAGTGAGGCCTTTCCGATTAATCATGTTGCGAGGCAGCGGCCAATGCAAAACTTGCTGATCTCTCCACACCCAACGTATGAATGTAATAAGAAAAAGCTCGACCTTCTGCAAAACATTAGGCCGTGGGTCACGTCCAGTTTTAGTTCACTGAGCTATAGCCCACATCAGTGTACAGAAATGTCAGACTCTGCAGAGGCAGAATCTGCCCAGTTCAGCTTGACCTAACATTTTCTGCTATACAGGTTGTCAGCTATTGCTGAGAATTTGAAAGGAGTTACTTATTAAAGTAGCAAAGAATCCTGTGGCACCTTATAGACTAACAGAGGTTTTGCAGCATGAGCTTTCGTGGGTGAATACCCACTTCTTCGGATGCAAGTAGTGGAAATCTCCAGGGGCAGGTATATATATATGCAAGCAAGAAGCAAGCTAGAGATAACGAGTTTAGTTCAATCAGGGAGGGTGAGGCCCTGTTCTAGCAGTAGAGGTGTGAAAACCAAGGGAGGAGAAACTGGTTCTGTAGTTGGCAAGCCATT
>QXTE01000048.1:10938432-11173433 GCA_003942145.1 Platysternon megacephalum
CAGACTCCAAAGAGAAACTGCTGAGCTTCAGTTCATCTGCAAATTTGACACCATCAGCTCAGGATTAAACAAAGACTATGAATGGCTTGCCAACTACAGAACCAGTTTCTCCTCCCTTGGTTTTCACACCTCTACTGCTAGAACAGGGCCTCACCCTCCCTGATTGAACTAAACTCGTTATCTCTAGCTTGCTTCTTGCTTGCATATATATACCTGCCCCTGGAGATTTCCACTACTTGCATCCGAAGAAGTGGGTATTCACCCACGAAAGCTCATGCTGCAAAACCTCTGTTAGTCTATAAGGTGCCACAGGATTCTTTGCTGCTTTTACAGATCCAGACTAACACGGCTACCCCTCTGATACTTATTAAAGTGATACTCAACATTGTTTAGGCCACAAACATCGTTTTTCTTTTCTTCCCGAATCAGGATGGTACAAAAATAAATGTAACATGCTGGCCAAGCGTGTTGAAGCCCCAGCTAGTTCTTGGTCAACATAGATGATAAGAAACTACTACTGCTACCAGATAATAGAATTACTCCCTTGGTTCAAGGGGTGAAAGTTTGTGGTTTGGAGCTGGAGATTCCAGGTGTAACCCCCGTTCATGGAAGCAGATGTGAATAGAGGTGTGTAGTGAGGCCGAGTGGGAGAGCGAGGGTCCACTACAAGGTATATTAATAAAAATAACAGTGGCAAAGTTTCTTATATTATCTGAGTAAAGATTCCCCTCTAAAGCTGGGAACCCCACCCCGAGAACACTATATTCCAATTCTTATTAGCATTACAACATACATAGAAACTTCAGCTGAGATCAGCACTGTCTTACAAGTGCCGTATAAACACACAGTAAGAGAAAGTCCCTGTCCTGAAGATCTGACAATCTAAAGGCAGAGACATGGTGGAAGAGGAAACAGAGGCAAAGAGAAGTGAAGTGACTTACACAAGGTCACACAGCAAGTTAGTAACGGAGTCAAGATTAGACCTCAGATGTCCTGACTCCTAGCTCAGTGCTCTGTCTGTTGGACCTAATAGATGTTAGATGCTAATAGATGTTAAATAGGAAGTCAGCCTGAATGTAGAGAGAGATGACATTGACTCTTCTGGTGTTGTGGTACCAAAAGGGTGAAATGCAAATAGTAAACAAACGAATAAAGGGATTATATAGAAAATTAGCTTTTATAAAACGATTTCTTTCATGTTAACGGTCTAAAGTGCTGTGAAAATGCAGAGGAGGAATTGTTTGTTTCAACATGTGATTTTTCTTTTGACAGTGTCCCCTTTTACTGTGGGGACTAGCTTGAGTGGGCTCAGGCTGGTTTACTTTGCAGGGAGCTTGAAATACTGTTTGAACAATCAGCAGGCTCACTGTAAATGTAACCAACCCAGATTTGGCTGACAGTGGCATCTGAACCCTGCGCTTTCAGACCCAAAAGCACATACTGCTCCTCTATGCCCTAAACTAGAACCTGGAGCAGAGACCTAGACCACTTAGGTGGACCAGCCACTAGGGGGGAAAAAGACCGGCATTCTACCAGTTCTGGGTTACACACACGCTTTGGGCCCTATCATGCAATCCATTGCAAAGGGAAGCCTGCTTAAAAACTGATGCTGTGAGATGGCCCATTGGATTAATTTTGTCTTCACACTCTTTAGAGATGGAGACTGGAGGAGTTAAATTGTGGGCACTTACTAATAAAACACAGCATCCCCTCAGCTCCCTCTTAATTACCCCCAGCAGCAGTATCTGTGCAGCCCACATCAATTTGGTTATTCAAATTAACTCAGTGGGTTTTTCATAAGGACGCCACGATAAACAGCTTTGCTGCAGATGCCAAGTGGCTGAATTTCGCTGCGTCTCGCACTGTGGCTGCCATGTCCCAGACTCTCTGCTAAAGTTTCTGGTTTTCTTTCACCGACACTGATTGGTCTGTTTTGTATGTGGCAGGGGACGCAGAGAGCATCCCGAGCTGCCATTTGGATTGGGATCACGTCTCACTGTCAAGCGTCAGCGTTGCTGTTGAGGTTTGACTAGAAAATGAGTGAAGCAGTGTTTGTTGAGAGCGCACACATTTTTCAGGACAGGTTTAAAGAGCTCATCTAGTTGGTGTGAGTGTCTCCCTCACAATCCAGGCAGTCGGCTCGGTTAAGTGCAGAGCTAAAGAAAGTCTCCACTTCTCCTTGTATCTTATTAATATTTAGGGTCTGCCTTCAATTATTCATTTCTCTAGGGTGTGCTTTTCTCATCTGAGTGCCACAGGATTGACTTGTGTAACTTCCCCAGGCACTGAGATAAGAACTTTCCCCTGCATCTGCCAAGTTTCAGCTCCGAGTGCACTTTTACAGGCAAGCTAGAAACTAGGGAGCTGAGGATCGGGATAGGAAAGTAGTGGCAGCCCCACTGCTTAGCTCATTTAAAATTGGTCTGTATAAAACACTAGTAAACATATACTGGGGAATGATCCTATCCTGGTTGGGGGAGATAGGCTAGATTAGTGGCTTCCAAATGTCATTGGTTCTTGTACCACTCTCTTAAAAAAAATGTTGGGAAATGAATGGATGGAACATCACACTCATGTTTGGGAACCCCGAAGTGGCTCATTTATTAGATCTTTATTGTATGAAATAAAGGCACAAGTCCAAATCTTGAACCTCTTTTTAAGATTTGGGAGGCAGGATGGGGATCTTGTGGTTAAAGCACCGGATGAGGCCACAGGAGACCTGGGTTCTGTGGGCTCTGCCACCGACTCTCTTAAGCGAGTTACTTAATCACAATGTCAATGCCCCAATAGAAAGTGCTCAGTACTACGGTGATGACTGAACATGGTATAAGAGCCGAAATAGAAATAGAATTCTCCCTGTCTTAAATTGAGAACTTTCAGGGCAGGGAGTGACCCTCATGATCTACACATTGTGTAGCACAATGGGATCCTGATCTCAGTGTTAGTGTAATACAAACCACCAATATAATTAAAACAATAAAATATCCCCACTTCTCCTAATCCTCAGTCTAGCCCCTTCCCCATCATCTGCTCTGTCTGTAAATCCATATCAGCTGTTCTGGCCATCTCTATGGGAGCTCCCCGCTCTTTTCATCTCTGCCAAGTTCCAAGGCCTATGTATTCTGAGAGGGTTATCCGTAGAAGACATGGGACAAATGGAGTCCAGAGAAGAGAGTGTCTGATGTCGGAGCAGTTTCCTGGGGAAATATCCCGAAGGAGTGAGTGGGGCTGGTTGTAGAGGAGGGGCTGAGGGCTAGAGAGGAACAGATGGAATTGAGGTCTAGGGTAATCAGTAATGAAGATAGATGAAGTTGGTTTAGGAAGAGGAAAGGAGGCGGAGAAGCTGGAGGGAGGATGGATGCTTGGGTGCTCTCCGGACATACTGGGACTTGTTCACACTGAACCTCGACCCTTTGGGGGCCAGCAGTCAGTGTTACAATCCTGGGAAAACGATGTTTATACTGGAAACCCTGACACACTCCTCATTGTCGTGGTAACAGGCAGGCAGGACTTCCCCTCTCACGCAGCTAGTGAGAGTTTCCAAGACTAACAGATCTCTCCCCCCCGCCCCTTTTTAATTTATTCTTCCAAAAGACTGTAACTAAATCCCCAGCGACAGAAAAATAAGCTTGAGTTTGTTTTGGCTGGAAGCGAGGATAATACAGCCTTTCCACACAAAGGAAGAGCTGGCCAGTCAGAGGACACTTGCAATCCAAGTACATGTTCTTAAGAGATCACTTCAGAAAACAGTTATTCCAAGATGTCTGGTGGGAGGTGGAGTGTGTTGTTTACGCACTGGAAGGTGCATACGTTTCCATGCTAACAAAACCCAGTGACCCTCCATTACCTTGAAAGGAGCAGGAATAAAAGACAGCCTTGCTGAGCGAGATGAGAAGAGAATTTAGACCCCTTCCATTTCCCTTGTGTCACTGCTGTAACCCGTTCCGTACGAGGGGCACAGAGGGGCTGATTTTTAGAAGGTTAAGTGCACAAATACGTGTCCATTATAATTATTCAGGCCATCAAAACAACCACACATGCAAAAGACCAGCTGTGCAACAAATTAGTTGTGTGCATGCACAACTCCCGAGGTGGCAACCACACAATTGGGGTCATTTTGCACTCTGATTAGATGCACACTTCTTCTTCTGAAGATCAGCCTTAGGTCGTTCTAAGTATCGGGCGGTCAGCATGGAAAATACTAACGTTCATTCTCAAATATACAAAATAGATTTTCTAAAAAGAAAACTGGACACCTTTGATCAAGCATTATTATTAGTTTTTCTATTACAGCCGCCCCAACCGAGACCAAGGTCCTATCGCACTAGGCACTAGTGAGAAACCGTCTAGGTCCTTGAATGGATGAGATATAGGAAGGGAAACAGAGGCAAATTGACTTGTAAAAGGTCACCCAGCATATCAGAGCCAGGAAGAGAACTTAGCTCTCTCCTAAAGCCACATCTGGCTCTGGCGAGATATCCCGGCCACCTTCCAACAACTTCCTTTCATCTGGAGCTCAGCGAGGAAGGTGGATTCCCTGCCACACTTTGCTGGCCAGCCCTCAATACCCACGTACCCACCAAAAGCAGAAGGCAGTTCAGAGTGTAACCTCATCCCGTTCCCTTTGCTCATCACCTAACTGATTTCATGAGGGGGACTGGCATTGCCTGGTTCCACACTCTCTGACGGCCCAGTTTTTCCTTTGCAGAAGCCAGGAGATAAATTTGAAAACAATCCGGTTTGAAGTGGGAACAGGATGTGCTGTTTTCTGGTTTGGCTCTATCTGTTGTTTCCCTTCTGATTGCTCCTGTTATGCCAGGTACATGACCAGGAGAATTCTCCTGGAAGCAGGGAATAAACTGACTGAACTCTGTGCTCCTGGGTGCCAGCACTACAGACCCCCAGTCACTAGAGATGCATTAGTCCTTCTCCCTCATTAATTAACAGAGGGCCACACCCTCCAACCCACTTCTAGGAAAGTGCAGGCCTTTGTTTCCCTCGAGCGGCTGGGCCAGGGGGAGGTTGGTAAGCATACTACAGCCAGCCCCCAGGAGATTTTGTCTGTTAGCTTGAGTGATACAGGCTTGTGCTTTTAGCGCCGAAGGGCCAGGTTCGAATCCCACCGTTGGCCCAAGATGGGTTGTTATATGCCCCCAAGAGGAGGGTACTGTGGCTGAACCCACAGCAGGGTGCGGAAGGAAGGAGGGAGCTGTGTGGCAACCACTGGACCCCCGATCCTGTGGTAGCCTCTATACCAGGGGTGGCCGAACTACTGATCCTCCAAGCCACGTACAATAATCTTCAAAAGTCCAAGAGCCGGGCACGTCTGCTGGGGCTTGGGGCTTCAGCCCTGTGGTAGGGTGATGTTTGTCAGTCTGTTTGTTTGTTTGTTTGTTTGTTTGAAGGACCGTGTGCTGTGGCTGGCAGTTGGAAGCTGTGAGCTTCAAAGGAAGGTCTGAAAGCTAGAAGCCTCTGGTAATTGGCTGAGCCTTAATCAGTGGGCGGGGCATTCACCCAGGCCAGGGCTTTATAAAGCAGCGTGCAAGCGACCAGGGGGCTTTTGCGAACAGGGGCTGCTAACAGGGAGTTTTGTAAGGGAATTTGGAAGGGGAGTGGGAAGGGAGTGAGGGTCCCTTGCCGGTTTTATCTGTTTCCCTTCATCCCCTTAAAACCTATAAACTAAACTGAATTGTGAATTGGGAGTGCTTTGTTCCAGGTGGGCCTTGAGTGGGCCTGACTGTTATAAAAAGGCAGTCAGCAGCGAACTGCGGAGGCTAACAGAGGGAGTTTGCCTGGGAGTTCGCGGAGAGCCCACTGAGGCTTACATCTCGCGGGCTTCTGTGAGTTGCTGCAACAGCTGAGGAAGCTCTTAGAAGGAAGGTGATATGGAAGGTGAGCGTTCAGTTGTTGTAACCTGCACAGGTTGTGCCATGTTTGTATTTCTTCCACAGGACAGAAGCGACTTTGTCTGTACAAAGTGCAAGCTGGTCTCCATATTGGAAGAGAAGGTTTGAGGTCTGGAGAAACAAGTATCGACCCTGCGTTGCATACGAGAAAATGAAGATTTCCTGGACAGACGTCAGGAGATGCTTCTACAGGCACAACGTTCTGAAGAATCGGAGCATGTTGCGCAGAGGGGACTGAGGGACGGTGAAGAAAATTGGCAGCATGTGACCTCCAGAAGAAGGAAGAGGAGCGTCCATGTACCAGCAATGGAGATACAGGTGAGCAACCGTTTTCATGTTCTCTCCACAGGTACTAATGCGGAGAGTGGAGTAGATGATACATCTGAGGGAAGGGAGCAGAAGGAGACTCCACTGATTGGAAGGCATGAGATGCACTGTCCTAGGGATGGGGGTTCCACGACCACCGCTCCCAAGAGAAGGAGGAGGGTGGTGGTGGTCGGGGACTCCCTCCTCAGGGGGACTGAGTCATCTATCTGCCGCCCCGACCGAGAAAACCGAGAGGTCTGCTGCTTGCCAGGAGCTAGGATTCATGATGTGACGGAGAGACTGCCGAGACTCATCAAGCCCTCGGATCGCTACCCCTTCCTGCTTCTCCACGTGGGCACCAATGATACTGCCAAGAATGACCTTGAGCGGATCACTGCAGACTACGTGGCTCTGGGAAGAAGGATAAAGGAGTTTGAGGCGCAAGTGGTGTTCTCGTCCATCCTCCCTGTGCAGGGAAAAGGCCTGGGTAGAGACCGTCGAATTGTGGAAGTCAACGAATGGCTACGCAGGTGGTGTCGGAGAGAAGGCTTTGGATTCTTCGACCATGGGATGGTGTTCCAAGAAGGAGGAGTGCTAGGCAGAGACGGGCTCCACCTAACGAAGAGAGGGAAGAACATCTTCGCAAGCAGGCTGGCTAACCTAGTGAGGAGGGCTTTAAACTAGGTTCACCGGGGGAAGGAGACCAAAGCCCTGAGGTAAGTGGGGAAATGGGATACCGGGAGGAAGCACGAGCAGGAGAGTGCAAGAGGGGAGGACTCCTGTCTCAGACTGAGAAAGCGGGACAATCAGCGAGTTATCTTAAGTGCCTATACACAAATGCAAGAAGCCTGGGAAACAAGCAGGGAGAACTGGAAGTCCTGGCACAGTCAAGGAACTATGATGTCATTGGAATAACAGAGACTTGGTGGGATAACTCACATGACTGGAGTACTGTCATGGATGGATATAAACTGTTCAGGAAGGACAGGCAGGGCAGAAAAGGTGGGGGAGTTGCATTGTATGTAAGAGAGGAGTATGACTGCTCAGAGCTCCGGTATGAAACTGCAGAAAAACCTGAGAGTCTCTGGATTAAGTTTAGAAGTGTGAACAACAAGGGTGATGTCGTGGTGGGAGTCTGCTATAGACCACCAGACCAGGGGGATGAGGTGGACGAGGCTTTCTTCCGGCAACTAGCACAAGTTACTAGATCGCAGGCCCTGGTTCTCATGGGAGACTTTAATCACCCTGATATCTGCTGGGAGAGCAATACAGCGGTGCACAGACAATCCAGGAAGTTTTTGGAAAGTGTAGGGGACAATTTCCTGGTGCAAGTGCTGGAGGAACCAACTAGGGGCAGAGCTCTTCTAGACCTGCTGCTCACAAACCGGGAAGAATTAGTAGGGGAAGCAAAAGTGGATGGGAACCTGGGAGGCAGTGACCATGAGATGGTCGAGTTCAGGATCCTGACACAAGGAAGAAAGGAAAGCAGCAGAATACGGACCCTGGACTTCAGAAAAGCAGACTTTGACTCCCTCAGGGAACTGATGGGCAGGATCCCCTGGGAGAATAACATGAGGGGGAAAGGAGTCCAGGAGAGCTGGCTGTATTTTAAAGAATCCTTATTGAGGTTGCAGGAACAAACCATCCCGATGTGTAGAAAGAATAGTAAATATGGCAGGCGACCAGCTTGGCTAAACAGTGAAATCCTTGCTGATCTTAAACGCAAAAAAGAAGCTTACAAGAAGTGGAAGATTGGACAAATGACCAGGGAGGAGTATAAAAATATTGCTCAGGCATGCAGGAGTGAAATCAGGAAGGCCAAATCACACTTGGAGTTGCAGCTAGCAAGAGATGTTAAGAGTAACAAGAAGGGTTTCTTCAGGTATGTTAGCAACAAGAAGAAAGTCAAGGAAAGTGTGGGCCCCTTACTGAATGAGGGAGGCAACCTAGTGACCGAGGATGTGGAAAAAGCTAATGTACTCAATGCTTTTTTTGCCTCTGTCTTCACGAACAAGGTCAGCTCCCAGACTGCTGCACTGGGCAGCACAGTATGGGGAGAAGGTGACCAGCCCTCTGTGGAGAAAGAAGTGGTTCGGGACTATTTAGAAAAACTGGACGAGCACAAGTCCATGGGGCCGGATGCGCTGCATCCGAGGGTGCTAAAGGAGTTGGCGGATGTGATTGCAGAGCCATTGGCCATTATCTTTGAAAACTCATGGCGATCGGGGGAGGTCCCGGATGACTGGAAAAAGGCTAATGTAGTGCCCATCTTTAAAAAAGGGAAGAAGGAGGATCCGGGGAACTACAGGCCAGTCAGCCTCACCTCAGTCCCTGGAAAAATCATGGAGCAGGTCCTCAAGGAATCAATTCTGAAGCACTTAGAGGAGAGGAAAGTGATCAGGAACAGTCAGCATGGATTCACCAAGGGCAAGTCATGCCTGACTAACCTAATTGCCTTCTATGAGGAGATAACTGGGTCTGTGGATGAGGGGAAAGCAGTGGATGTGTTATTCCTTGACTTTAGCAAAGCTTTTGATACGGTCTCCCACAGTATTCTTGCCGGCAAGTTAAAGAAGTATGGGCTGGATGAATGGACTATAAGGTGGATAGAAAGCTGGCTAGATCGTCGGGCTCAACGGGTAGTGATCAACGGCTCCATGTCTAGTTGGCAGCCGGTTTCAAGCGGAGTGCCCCAAGGGTCGGTCCTGGGGCCGGTTTTGTTCAATATCTTCATTAATGATCTGGAGGATGGCGTGGACTGCACTCTCAGCAAATTTGCAGATGACACTAAACTGGGAGGAGTGGTAGATACGCTGGAGGGTAGGGATAGGATACAGAGGGACCTAGACAAATTAGAGGATTGGGCCAAAAGAAACCTGATGAGGTTCAACAAGGACAAGTGCAGAGTCCTGCACTTAGGACGGAAGAATCCCATGCACTGTTACAGACTAGGGACCGAGTGGCTAGGCAGCAGTTCTGCAGAAAAGGACCTAGGGGTTACGGTGGACGAGAAGCTGGATATGAGTCAACAGTGTGCCCTTGTTGCCAAGAAGGCTAACGGCATTTTGGGCTGTATAAGTAGGGGCATTGCCAGCAGATCGAGGGACGTGATCGTTCCCCTCTATTCGACATTGGTGAGGCCTCACCTGGAGTACTGTGTCCAGTTTTGGGCCCCACACTACAAGAAGGATGTGGAAAAATTGGAAAGAGTCCAGCGGAGGGCAACAAAAATGATTAGGGGGCTGGAGCACATGAGTTATGAGGAGAGGCTGAGGGAACTGGGATTGTTTAGTCTGCAGAAGAGAAGAATGAGGGGGGATTTGATAGCTGCTTTCAACTACCTGAAAGGGGGTTCCAAAGAGGATGGATTTAGACTGTTCTCAGTGGTACCAGATGACAGAACAAGGAGTAATGGTCTCAAGTTGCAGTGGGGGAGGTCTAGGTTGGATATTAGGAAAAACTTTTTCACTAGGAGCGTGGTGAAGCACTGGAATGGGTTACCTAGGGAGGTGGAGGAATCCCCTTCCTTAGAGATTTTTAAGGTCAGGCTTGACAAAGCCCTGGCTGGGATGATTTAGTTGGGATTGGTCCTGCTTTGAGCAGGGGGTGGGACTAGATGACCTCCTGAGGTCCCTTCCAACCCTGATATTCTATGATTCTATGATGCTGTTCCAAGCAGCACTAACTCCTGCTGGGTGACCCACCAGCCACCTAGGGAGGTCTGGGTCCTGCAGAAACTCTGTGGCTCACGCGGCTGTCTGTCTGTTGTCGGGGTTGATGCCGCTGCCCATCCCCTTAGTATCGGAGCGCCTTTCACGGAAAATTGGTAGCGCTAGCAAAGTCCCTAGAGGACTTTGTTCCCGACAAGCCCTGTGCTGTTGCAGCGCTGCGTGGTGGAACGCTTCATACGGCGTGTGAGTTATGTGCTTATTTCCACCTACTGGGTGGCCAGGCCTTTAGGCTGCTCTGTTCCCTGTTAACAGGCATGTTTGAGGCTGAAGGTGGCCCATGGCCACGAGGAAAGCTTAATGCTAGCCAACGTTGTAGCTCCTTTATCTCAGTTCTGGGCAGATAAGCAGGTGGGCTTGCTGCTTGTCCTGCTCTTTGCACTACTGCATGAAGGGACTTTCTGATCCCCGAGGGAGACAGTCTGCAGGGCAATAGCTCTCTCGCCCATTGCACGAGTGCTCATGCTTTGAATCCCGCTGGCTGCTGGCTTAGTGTGGCTGGCCAGGGGGGTTACTCGGCTCGCTAGCAGATTGTGGTGCTCTGAGTGACTCACTGCGCAATGAATGGGGAATGTTTTGCACTGAATTTGTCGCGACCGTGTCTGATCCCAAACACACCATGTGCTCTGGGATGTTAAGGGGGGAGGGATAGCTCAGTGGTTTGAGCATTGGCCTGCTAAACTCAGGGTTGTGAGTTCAATTCTTGAGGGGGCTACTTAGGGATCTGGGGCAAAATCTGTAGTTGGTCCTGCTAGTGAAGGCAGGGGGCTGGACTCGATGACCTTTCAGGGTCCCTTCCAGTTCTATGAGATGGGTATATCTCCATATTAAGAGCTCCATCCCTGCCTGGTACCAAAGGAGGGTCTGTCAGAGGGACATAAGGAAAAAAATATGTCACGAGGCGATGCTAAATCCACCATACCTCCACTTCCACATTTGGCTTGGTCCCCAAAGAGACACCAAATGCTATTGGGTAACAAGATAAAAGAACATCGTGCCCCTTGGGGAAAGCAATGGTATTTCATCTACACTTGCTCTCTACTCCTAGCTGAGGGAGTAACCCCCCGACAAGTGAGTTAAGCCATGCACGAAAGGGAACTTTGGACAATCCAGGATTCCATGCAGTGATACAGAGCCTTCAATCAGCAGTTTGGTATCACGCTAAATAGAATGTGGTTTGGTCTTTAGTAACCGTCTTGGTAACGTCATCAGAGAGAAGATTATTTTAGGTAATTCATTCACTGCTTAGTGGTGGGACAGTTGTGTAGTGNGTCCCAAACACACCATGTGCTCGGGGATGTTAAGGGGGGAGGGATAGCTCAGTGGTTTGAGCATTGGTCTGCTAAACCCAGGGTTGTGAGTTCAATTCTTGAGGGGGCCACTTAGGGATCTGGGGCAAAATCTGTACTTGGTCCTGCTAGTGAAGGCAGGGGGCTGGACTCGATGACCTTTCAGGGTCCCTTCCAGTTCTATGAGATAGGTATATTTCCATATTAAGAGCTCCATCCCTGCCTGGTACCAAAGGAGGGTCTGTCAGAGGGACATAAGGAAAAAAATATGTCACGAGGCGATGCTAAATCCACCATACCTCCACTTCCACATTTGCCTTGGTCCCCAAAGAGACACCAAATGCTATTGGGTAACAAGATAAAAGAACATCGTGTGCCTTGGGGAAAGCAATGGTATTTCATCTACACTTGCTCTCTACTCCTAGCTGAGGGAGTAACCCCCCGACAAGTGAGTTAAGCCATGCACGAAAGGGAACTTTGGACAATCCAGGATTCCATGCAGTGATACGGAGCCTTCAGTCAGCGGTTTGGTATCACGCTAAATAGAATGTGGTTTGGTCTTTAGTAACCTTCTTGGTAACGTCATCGGACAGACAGAGAGAAGATTATTTTAGGTAATTCATTCACTGCTTAGTGGTGGGACAGTTGTGTAGTGGTTGGAACAAAGGGGATGGGCAAGCCAGATTTTGATTCTATCACTGATTTGTAATGTAACTGCCCCATGCCTCAGTTTACCCATCTGTGAAATGGGAATCAACCTGTTTTTCTCACTGGTCTGACAAGCAGCTTACTTCATTATTTGAGATGCCGGGCGGAAAGGTGGCGTCTAGGGTGAGGCTGTACCTTCAGAAAGGAAAATGGCAACATTTCCAATCTGCAAAATAAAAATGTTACCGTTGGACAGGAAACGAGGGTTCACCCAGAAACTGAACCCTCCAGCTGGCTGAAAGAAAGCCTGCCGGGTCTGAGAGACGCTTTGCCCCGCCTCCACTCTGCATGTGAGCAGAGACCCGTGTCTTGCCCCAGCTCATTTCCATTCACTGAGCAATAACCCACAGAAAGCCAGTGTGTGCATGGCCTTTGCTGGGAAAGCAGAGTTGATACAGGGGGTTAACAGCTAAAGGGACGACCAAAATGAACTGCTGTGTACAGGTATGGAGCTGAGCTCATGGAGCTACAGTTCGCTTACAAGCTATTCCAAAAATGTTATGGCATTGTAGGGTGCTTGGCACCCAGAATTTCTCTGTCACTCACCTTCCTAACTGACGATGGGCTGTCCAGGCGGCTTTAATGTTTTTTCGGAGGTTGGTTTGCCCAGTTGCGATGTACAGAGGAGTGAGTTGCAGCACAGACAGCTACACGCTTGGGTTGGCCATGATTCCCTTTAAGTCACTGCCTGCCGACGGCAAGGGTCGTGAATGGTTTACGTCGTGTGCTGACGCGGACCCGTGCGCAGGCTGCAAACTCAGCAAGAGATGGCGTGAGGGGTGGGCGAGGTGGGGAGAGGGCTGACTCGGTTAATTGAAGAAATGCTGATGAGAGGAACTGAGTGAACCCTGGCTGGCAGATGCAAGACAAGTGTGGTGTGTCCACCGCAGATAGTCCATTACAAAACTACCATGTTAAAATACAGCCAGTCATTTTCTGTTTCTTAGCAGATAACAGCATATATTACCGTGCATAGATACGCAGCTCCAACCTTCCCAAAGGTGCTGGAGAAAGAGCCTCTGTGTGTGTGTGTGTGTGTGTGAGAAATCTCACCTTTCTACACTGACCCTCACACACAGCCATGGCTGGGGTGTGTGGTGGCAACCATTACAAATGCACACCACCACTACACAGCAGTTTAGGACAGGAAGTGATGCAGAATACTGCATCCAGTTGGAACTGCAGCTGGAATGTAATGAACCAAATGGCATTGGGCCAGGACACACTGATTCTATGCAGTGGAATGAACCCCACAGTGTTCAAAGCCAGAAGGGGCCACCAGATCATCTATTTTGACCTCCTGCATTTCATCAGCCACCAACACTGGAAGATGGTGTGGACTGCACTCTCAGCAAATTTGCAGACGACACTAAACTGGGAGGAGTGGTAGATACGCTGGAGGGTAGGGATAGGATACAGAGGGACCTAGACAAATTAGAGGATTGGGCCAAAAGAAATATGATGAGGTTCAACAAGGACAAGTGCAGAGTCCTGCATTTAGGACGAAAGAATCCCATGCACTGCTATAGACTAGGGACCGAATGGCTGGGCAGCAGTTCTGCAGAAAAGGACCTAGGGGTTACGGTGGACGAAAAGCTGAATATGAGTCAACAGTGTGCCCTTGTTGCCAAGAAGGCTAATGGCATTTTGGGTTGTATAAGTAGGGGCATTTCCAGCAGATCGAGGGATGTGATCATTCCCCTCTACTCAGCACTGGTGAGGCCTCATTTGGAGTACTGTGTCCAGTTTTGGGCCCCACACTACAAGAAGGATGTGGATAAATTGGAGAGAGTCCAGCGGAGGGCAACAAAAATGATTAGGGGGCTGGAGCACATGACTTACGAGGAGAGGCTGAGGGAACTGGGATTGTTTAGTCTGCAGAAGAGAAGAATGAGGGGCGATTTGATAGCTGCTTTCAACTACCTGAAAGGGGGTTCCAAAGAGGATGGATCTAGACTGTTCTCAGTGATAGAAGATGACAGAACAAGGAGTAATGGTCTCAAGTTGCAGAGGGGGAGGTTTAGGTTGGACATTAGGAAAAACTTTTTCACTAGTAGGGTGGTGAAGAACTGGAATGGGTTACCTAGGGAGGTAGTGGAATCTCCTTCCTTAGAGGTTTTTAAGGTCAGGCTTGACAAAGCCCTGGCTGGGCTGATTTAGTTGGGTTTGGTCCTGCTTTGAGCAGGGGGTTGGACTAGATGACCTCCTGAGGTCCCTTCCAACCCTGAGATTCTATGATTCTATGAACACCATCCCGAACCTGCACACCAAGCCAGCGATCAGAATTAGACCAAAGTATTGCAACCCAGAGGAGAAAAGACTATTACGTGCCACAAACTGAGAATGCAGGGTGAGGGACCAAGATGCACCAGTGTCCAAGGCCCCTGGAGCCAGGGAAATGATTAAGTGAGATATACCTAGATGATCCATGTGAAAAGTGTGGTGGGATCTCTAATGACTAAAAGAGCACCTCGGGCTTGCATGCCATAGACAGTACCCCCAGCTGCACAGCGCCCCCTAGCACTGCACTGGGGCACTGGCTGGGTCCTGGCTCAGTGGGAAGAGCACCACCGACTGCTTTAACACCACCACTTGCAGCTCGCTGGAGGTCTTCCATCCTGTTACAGTGCCCAGGGGAGCTCTGCTTAGCCGACACCACTCAAATGAAATCCCAGCTCCAGGTGGTCCAGCTTGCAGAAGGCTGAGCAAACAGATCACGAGGAACAAAAGATCTGTTTTTTTTAAGAACACGGGCTCGGCTTTTTTCCTCTTTTCTCACGTCGGCTAATAGCGCTGCATGGTGTCTTTGATGTGTGCATCCCAACGAGCCATCCCTTCTGCTGATGTGCTCCCACGGAGGAGCGGCTGCATGGTAACGGTTCCGTGACTGTGGCTTCGCGAAAGCCCCCCTGGGAAGAGAGAACACTGTTGCTTTTGTTGATATTATGCAAATTGAAAACATGAGAGGGTTTTTTTGGGGGGTGAGGGCATGTGGAATATGCATTATTCCTTTTCTTTTAGCCTTCAGAAAGCAAAAGATCAGTGCAGGGGGACTCGGCAGGCTTCACTCGCTCCACAGGCCCCATGCTCCAGTCCCCAGCATCCCTGTTTTGTATTCCATATCCATTCCTATGCAAATAGGGGGCAGGGTGGGTGTTAATCAGATGGCCTGCAGGCTGGGACACACAGCTAGGATTTTTAATTTGGCATTTATTTATTGCTTAGCAAATTGCCTGGTGGGCTTACTCGTCCTGCTCTGCTGTGCTCCAGGTTTGCAGGCCAAAGGGCATCGTCTTAGCAAAAGCACTGGACCAGCTCCATTGACTTCACCCCTTCATTCCCGCTGAGGCTCTGGCACATGCCTTGATTTTAGGCCAAACAAAATAGGAGCCGATCAAGATCTTCTGGAAAGCTTGTATTCTTTGACATTTGTACAGGAGTTTTGCTAAAATAAGGATGTTCCAATGTTATGCTTCAGGGCATACACTGATCATGCAGGGTCAGGAAGGGATCCTTTCCTCTTTGCCTCAATATTCTCTAGTTAGCTAGATGAGCCATTGGGGGTTGTCACCTTTATTTATCTTTCTAGCTATGTCTAGCAGTAAATGGTGTCTTCACTAGCAATGAGGCTTGACCTCACGTGTATAGAGCAAAATATCTATCTAGGAATCTATGCAGCATCCATCACTGACCAGCTCCTAACACTCCGTGAGATTGGGAAGTATTATTATCTCCATTAAATGGGTAGGAATTGAGGCACAGGGAGAGATTAAGCCCTGGTCTATGCTACAGACTTAGGTCGACGCAAGGCAGCTTATGTCTATCTAACTCTGTAAGTTTCTACACTAACATTTCGCTCCTGCTGATGTAACTCGCCTGCTACACTGACTTAATAACTCCACCTCCATGAGAGGCGTAGAGTATATGTTGATGTAGTGAGGTTGACGCAGTGTCAGTGTAGACACCGCGTTGCTTACATGGACTGTTGCTGGCTTTCAGAAGCCGTCCCACAATGCCTCACACTGACAGTTCAATTGGTGCAAGTGCTCTTGGTGAGGATGCGCACGGATGATGAATGGAGCATAGTGTAGACACGCACAAGCAATGTAATTACTGCGGCGGCTGTATGCCGAGGTAAGTTAGGTCGACTTAATTTTTTAGTGTAGACTTACCCTAAGGGACTTGCCCAAGGTCACACAGGAAAGTCTAGCATAGAGCTGGGAATTGATCCCAGCTCTTCTACGTCCCAGGCCAGTGTTGCAACCACACGGTAGTGATAGATAAATCCCGAGTTAGCTTTAGCCAATGTTCCCTTGTGTCCAGACTCCCTGAGTCTAACTACACACAGTACTCAGATATCCAGTCACCAGTTGAAACACTTGGCTTCATTTCCCTCTGGATAAGTCGGTGTTGGATATTTCTGGAGACAGGATACAGCCTAGGTGTGCCAATGGTCTAATCCAGTGGAGCAATTCTTGGACAAAGACACATGACTGCAGTCCGCCATTTCGGACTCCTTGCCAATGCTCAGATCCACAACGGCATCCATGAGAACCACCATCCAGCATCTCTGATTGGCTGGGAGGCTGCATCCCATCCTTGCTAATGCTGACCTAGCTCTGATAATGCGTGCTTTTCTCACCTTTAGGGGGGGAAGGGATAGCTTAGTGGTTTGAGCATTGGTCTCTTAAACCCAGGGTTATGAGTTCAATCCTTGAGGGGGCCACTTAGGGATCTGGGGCCAAAATCAGTACTTGGTTCTGCTAGTGAAAGCAGGGGGCTGGACTCAATGACATTTCAGGGTCCCTTCCAGTTCTATGAAATAGGTATATCTCCATATATTATTACCTCTCATTGGGATTATGGCAATGCAGTGCAATGGGGTTTGCCACCTGGGTTGGAAATGTCTGGGGATGTTACCATCTTCGGTTGATCTTGAGAGGTAAGGAGAGCAACTTTCCGCTTGATAATACAAATAACCCCTGGCTTTGAAGCTTTACATCCCCTTTACTTTAAGGCCATGGATAATTGCACCTGACTGCCTTACAGTCCACGTGATGTGATAGAGGTGTTTTTCCAGGTTAGGTGTGCACTCTTGCTGGTTAGCTGAACTGAATTACCCCCTGTTCTGTTACAGAGCTGAACTGACAGGTATTGGTAGCAGGGCCGTTGCTGAAAACACAGCTCCTCTCCAACTTAGCGTCTGTTTAAGGTGAGGTTATTGTTTATTCCCCAAGCACAAAAATAACTGCTCCTAGAATCCTGCTTGGCACATCTGATCTACAGCATAAACCATACCAGACAGTCAAACAGCACTGTGGGAGGGATGTATTAACAGCCCTGTCATAGGGGGAGCTGCCTCCTGAGACCCCCTTGTGGATAGAGGTCATGCTGCAGAACCAAGCCTCTGTTTCCCCCTCTTTGGAGCCCTTTAGAAACCCACCCAATTCAAAAGAAGTTCAAAACAATCCCCACAAAGGATCCCCTTTCTTTAGTCTTCTGGGTATACACTGGCCCTCCAGGCCCCGACCCCAGTTCTGTCTCTCAGTCAATGGTCCAACATAACACTAGATCTTAGAACAGAGAATACATCTCAAACAGTCTTTATCCCAGTTTCAGCCAGGCACAGCCCTCTCCTCCTGAGGGTCCGTCTGTCACACTTTCCTCTCTTTCTTGGGGCAGGGTCTCCTCCAGGCCACCCTACCCGGAGAGCTTTCTCTTCCTTATTGTCTGGCTTCCTGCCTCTGGCAGTCTCAGATCCCTCCTCAGCCAGCTACCTGCTGCCCTTTATAGGGAATTTACTTTCTCAGGTGGGGCTTAGCCTGTAATCAGGGCTGGTTTAATGCCAGGATGTCCAGCCCCAGGGAAAGCCACCCTGTTACAAGCCCTGTTTTGCAGATGGGGAAACTGAGGCACAAATAAGTGAAATAACTTGCCCAAGGTCACACGGTGAGTCAGTGGCAGAGCTGGGAGTAACCCCCCCTCCCCAACTGCCTTACTTCCCATTCTGGGCTCTAACCACTATGTAAGAGTTCCTCCTCCTCTGTAGCTAGGGGTCAGAGAGATCTGAATTTCCATTCAGTTCATTTGGCACATTGTGGACTGAGGGTTTCGTGCTGTTGTTTGAGTGAATTTAGCACCCAAGTAAGAAGGTCTCAGATCCTGGGCTTCAGCCCAAATGTCTACATTGCAAATTCTAGACCTGCAGCCCTGAGTCCTGTGAGCCTGAGTCAGCTGACCTGAAACTTGGTGCCGTGGGTTTTTTTTATCATAGTGTAGCCAGCAGCCAAGCACAACTGTGGTCCTTGTGCTCAGCACTGCTCCATCCTGGGGGCACACAGCACTATGCTACAAGTACTAGCAGGTCATTTTCATTGCCCTGGCCCCCTGCCTTGCTGTCACCTGGCCACGCTACGCATGCTTAACTCCCTTGTTCGTTCCCTCCAACTTCCTGATCCTTTTTGTTCCCCCTTTACTGGACTTTGTTCAACTTCTGAATATCTTTCTGGTAACCAGGTAGTTAGTAGAGCTGGGTGACATTTTTGGGAGCAATAGTGTGTTCAGCAAAAATTGCAGTTTTGGTCGATGTGAATTTGACATGAATAATTTCGGCCATTCATAAAATGACCAGAGGAGGAAGTGATGGTGAGGGAGGTGCTACTACCTCTTCCCCCCACCCCCTAACCTTTAGCTCTCGAGTTATGGCACCCTCCTGGGATGTGGGAGACGCATCCCTGCTCTAGAATGGACCCAAAATAGACTATTTTGCATCTCCAAAAATGCTGAACAATTTCAGGCTCAGTTTGACCTGAACCGAATTTTTTCCCACCAGTTTTTCAGAACTGCCACCAAACCAAAAACAACATTTATTCGGCCAGCTCTAGTGGCTAGAATTGAATGCAATTTTTAGGCCTGGTTGCATAGGAGATGTATGCCTCAAGACCATCCTTACTCAGAGAGGTTCTGGATACAGTATTGCTATTATTAGTCGTATTACAGGTGCACTCAGTGACAGTCCATGAAAACAGTTCTCCATTGAAAAATGCAGTTTCATAGAAACAGAAATGTTTGACAAAAGTTTCCATTGGAGAAAGTGAAAAGGAATCTTTCTGACTCTCTCGTTGTGTCTGGATAATGTTGAAAGGTTTCAATAAAGTAAAAATGTGTCACTATAAAGACTCAGGAGGATCTGGGCTTGCTTGGAGAATGCAACTTGGGTCTGTTGCATTCCTGTAACTGAAGAGGAAAGCTTGGCTAACTTAGCTTGTAGTGAAGTGTAAGATTAGATGAGGCTAAATATGTGGGCAGTTGATTTAAAATCCCTGTTTCTCTCAGGCTTTGTTTCATCTGTTTTAAGGTAGGGTGACCAGATAGCAACTGTGAAAAAACGGGACGGAGGTGGGGGGTAATAGGCGCCTATATAAGAAAAATTCCCCCAAAATGGGACTGCCCCTATAAAAACGGGACATCTGGTCACACTATTTTAAGGAGGCTGTTGGTCACTAGGTCACAGGGTCCTAAATGGAAGAAATGCAGGTGCCTAAAACCCAGTGAGAAACTTCAGGGTGATAAGCGGTTGGTCATGTCTCTAAGAGTGGGAGAATTGTGAGATTTCACCCTGAGACAGGTAAGTGGAAGAGGCCAAGCGCCAGTGGAGGAGACGCTCAGAAAGACAGTAACACAACCCTAGCTCAGGCTAAATACTTTTTAAACATAAGGAGACAAGGCTATTGACCTCTGTGTGCTTAAGGGCTGTCATGTGACACTGTATTTCATAATCAGATCGTTTGTAGCATGAGCCCCGATGTTAATAGTAATCTGTCTGGCTTTAAAAAAATGGTACTGCAGGTGCACAGTGTACCCATTTTGAAATGTCAGTGAGTGCAGCTTTAATACACTGGATGACTGGAAATAGTCACTTTACATTAATTTTTTATTGCTACATGTGCTGATCTGAAAAATCAACACAAACTGATGTACAATGATTAATTCAAGCAGGAGTATTCAAATGCAGAGGCTGGGTGAAAGCACAAAAACGATGCATTGCACGTATATGGCCAGCCTCCGTGGCGCTGCAATAAACAGGTGCACTGTTTTAACAAAAGGGTCCGCAGAGCCCAGGGCTCCTCAGCCCACAGCCACAAGTGAGCGCGCAGAACGATGGGGAATAAAATGCCACCAAGGGTCCTGAAGATCAGGTGCAAGTGAACAAGGTGCTAGTAATAATCCCAAACTCTTATATGGGGCTTTTCATCAGCAGGCCTCAAAGCACTTTACAAAAGAGGCCACTATCATTAGCACTATTTTAGAGAGGGGGAAACTGAGGCATGGGGAGGTGACGCAACATGCTCAGAGTCACCCAGCAGCAGAGCCACAAATAGAATCCAGGTCTCTTGAGTTCCAGGCTAATGCCATACTCATTAGGTTACACTGACACCCTAGTATGGATGCGCGAACCTTGAAGGGTAGAGTTGGTTTGGTCAAGGGTCCAACCATCAGAAGGGAGAAAAGTGGGCAGTAAAGAGACCTAAGGTTGACAGCAGACAGCAAGTTAGACATGAGGTGGCTGGA
Source organism: Platysternon megacephalum (assembly GCA_003942145.1). NCBI lineage: Eukaryota > Metazoa > Chordata > Testudines > Platysternidae > Platysternon > Platysternon megacephalum. The sequence continues at coordinate 10,958,941 of QXTE01000048.1, forward strand.
ACAAAGGCCAGTGCAATTTTGGGTTTCATGCACAAGGCCTGAGACTAACTCCAATGAAGTCAACTGAAGCACCTTCCTCAGGTGTAGCTCTTACAGTTTGCAGGAGAGCCGGTGTCCGGAGAACCAACTAGTGGGCAGGAGAAGGCCTCCATCCTGAAGGCTTGTTAAAGTGCCTGGAGTGGTGGGTCTAGTGCCAGATTGTGGAATTAACAGACATTAATGCCAGTTTTTTTGCCAGGCAGCAGAGCAGAATGAAGCTTGTTTTCTTGCTTTCTTTGCTAATAAAACCTAGGAAATTCTGTACAAAGGCATGGTAAGAGATTTTGTTGGTGTTGGTCCTGCTTTGAGGAGGGGGTTGGACTAGATGACCTCCTGAGGTCCCTTCCAACCCTGATATTCTATGAGGCTATGATTCTAACACTGAAGTTGCCTGGTCAAGAAATCAGGAAATAATCGAGCTAAGGTTGCACAAGCAGTCTTTAACTACATGATCACTTACTATTTCTCAAATAATCCATTATAGTATCATACATTTCCCCTATGACCTTAGATACACATACACAGTAACTTCTAGCATGGCTTTATGATTGACATCTAAGCAGAATCCATGAAAATCTTTTACATGAACAATGCACAATAAAATGTTCTTGCAATGTGGACTACACATTGGGTTTGATTCTCAGCTACACAAGAGCCCCTTTTCCCCACCCTGGCAGTATATAAGTGCCATAAATGGGAGAAAACAGCCATTTGAGAATAGCCAGTGCTTATAGGCCTCCCTACCTGGGGCAGGACTGGAATAAGGGCTCTACATCAATTCTACACAGTACCCCTGGGGGAGCAGGGAGAATCAGGGGCATGTCAAGGACATGGCTGGAGTGCATTGCACTACAGTATTCTCTGCTTCTCAGGGCTCATAGGGGACTATGAGAAGCAGAGCGTAAGTGAGAGCAGCCCCAAGACTGCTCTACCACATAGTGGGGGCTCTGCACAGCCACAGAATATGGGAAATGCAAAGGGAGTTTAGGTCCCCAGTGCATAGCTGCGGGGAAAGTTTTTAAAGTAGAGAGAAGATAACATTATATAAAAGCTCCCATCTGATAAAGATAAACTAGCCCATTAAGACAATGAAAATTGTGGGAGTATAAGGGAAAGAAAAAAATACTACAAGACGCTACCCAGGTTTATCTAAAGTTGTTGATGCCCCCATGTTAAATTACATTATTTGAGAAATAGTTTGCTAATTTAGTTAAAGACTGCATCAAGGGACACATGCACAAGGGGGCAGAGTTAAGGTTGTGCCTCCAACCCTGATTTTGTCTGATTTTGGGGCGTTTAAACTGTGCAGTCTCAATGTGCCCTTAGCGTATTTGTTGTGTTTGGAATGATTATTATTTTACTGCTGAGAATCTCCAGGTCAAATTTGGCACTTAGCAGCACTGACCGACTCTGGAGTGTGGCATCAAAGATGTTGCAGGCACAATATGGAATGGCGTTTCTGTAGGGAACTTGCTGATGTCCTGAGGTGCGGGGAGATTTGGAGAACAGCCTTCAGCATTGCATATCATTGATTTAGGTCATAATTTGGGTGCGGAGCTTCTTTGAAAATCTGGTCATCAGTGTCACCACATTTGGGGATCTGGTCCTCACCTAGGTGCCTCAATGGGAGCTGAGCTCTTTTGAAAATGTGGCCCTACAAGGGAAAGGACACATGCCAATCTGGGGATTGTAATGGATGGCGAGGTGAATGAATAGCTGGAGCCATCCATCCATCCAACTAACCATTCAAGGCATTTATAACGCTCAGTGGTGTGTATTCTAACAGACCCCTTATCACCATGATGGGAAATCCCAGAAGGACATGGCCTCCTTGCAGATCAAGTGCCATCTAGATCTACCCTTTAAGAAGACCACATCCCTGGCTAATCATTATTGATTATTATTATATTACTGGGGGGCATGGATCAGCGTTCATATTGCGCTCCCCATCGGTACCCGGCCCGAGCCAGGGACGCTAATGATCCAACCAGTGGACCAAATTCAGTGATGAATCCTGGTCATGTGCACCCGAGGCACGTTGCGCACACGTTAAGAAAAAGATTATATTATTTGTATCACAGTAAAGCCTAGAGGCCATAGGTAGGGGTCTGGGCCCCATTGTGCAAGGTGCTGTACACACATATAAAGCAGAAATGGTCCCAGCCCCCAATTGCTCATTATCTTACCATGAGAGACAACTAACTTCCATGTTCACTGACATGAAAGAGTTAACAGCGGAGCTGCGTGGCTCTTCCCACGCCTCATAAACCTTCCTGCTCACCCAAGAAATCATGACTTTTAATCTTCCATTTCCTCCCTTACCCCCTTTGCACCAACAGAAATCCTGGTACGTCTCTGACCAGGCTGTGAGGCCTCCTCTGTCGCATTGTGGGAGGATGTTCCTTCCTGACAAGCCTTATTGAATTGCTCCTTCAGTCGAGGGGAGGAAGAATTGGCATCTCTGATTCTTGCTTTTAAGTGCCTCTCTCCTGTTGACATGAATGAGTATTTCATGCAGCCTGGCAGCCGTGTTACAGCAGAGTGGTTATGATTGTATTCAGAAGTAATTGGCAAAATAACAATTGACAGGAAGGCTTTTTGAGTATCACATTTCCTTTGTGTTCGGTGTTGCCTGCAATAAAAGCTCCATTAGCCCCTGAAGGATGGAGATGGAGCTTTTTTCATGTACTGTAGTTTGGTCTGGACACACATTTCCAGTTTTAACGCCCTCTTCGTTTTGTGAGCCGTTCAGGGGACATTGCGTTGTTCCTCAAGGGCTCGTCGGTGGTGTTTGTCTCATCAAGCGTCTATTCTCGGCTTACATATCTGCAACATTTCTCATCTCTGCAACTTCTTCCGACTAGGAACAAATATCCCATCCCCTTGTGTGAGGTGTCTTGTAGGAAACCTGGAATGGATGCTGTGGGGAGTGGCTATAGGCTTGTTCCAAGTTAATGGGCGCATTTCCATGGTCTTCAATGAGTTTCGGATCAGATTCTATATTTTGGTTGTTCCAAAGTCCAGGGCTGAAGTCCCACTGCCTCTTGACTTAAGTGCTGAGTGGGGATACTTTCCCGAGTCAGGGTCCAAATCAGGAATGTAAAGGGACTCTGCATGCCACGATCACTTGGGGTTTCATGTTGGTAGCAGGGATCCAGCTCAGATCCTCCTGCTCCAAAAGCACAGGTCCCTGCCACTTGAGCATTGACAATATAGGGCCTATGACTCACAGCCAAGCAGGTCTGGTTCCGTATGGCCCAGCTGGGCTGTGAAGGGACTGTGAAGAACCTGGGATCGCTAAGAAAAAAAAAATCAGTGACTGGCCCTAGTGCTAGGTTTGCACTGGTTACATCTTCAAGGCTCCTTGCAAGGAAAAGGACTTGACGCTTGTTTGGGTTTTTAATGGAAGCTTCTCCTTTACGTTCCTTGGGCCCTTGAACTAGGATCGCAGAGACCGGATCTGTTCTCAGTAGGGACTGAGTCTTCACTAATGAAGTCTTTCCCTTGACTTCAATGGGGTTTAGATTTGTGTAGGAAGCACCAGGCCTTAGGACCAGGGAACTGTGCATGGGCAAAGCCTGGTTATTACTTGGCAATAGTCAGGTTGGCAAGTGGAACTCTGAGGTGTGGAGCTTGCCGGACAGCGGACGGCGGATACCTTAATGTAAAGGAAGTAAAGGGAAACGGGAACAAATTGCAGCCTAATTGCTTTTTAATGTTTCTTTTTTCAGCCTGAGAGAGAGAGAGAGAGTGGGGCAGAAAGGAGCAAGTGCCCAGTTCACCATCTCAACCATCTTTCTGTTTATGTAACTACGAGCGACCCCTTTTTACAATAAAAAATAGAGAGAAAAATAGTTTTCAGGGTGGATCCTGTGATTTATTATTGTTAATGTGTCATTTGTACGTAGAACGCACAAGGCCCTTTTCAAATGAATGATGCCAAGGTCCCTTTCCTACAGGGCATGCAGCCAAACAGAGAACAGACACACAGAGTGGGGGGAAGCTTCATTTGGGCTGACTTGGAATACAGGTTTTCTCTATGTGCGTGGAGAACTGGGGACAAAAAGCCCATCTGCTTCTGGGGTAAAGATGTTGTTTTGATGGTGATTAACACAGATTGCCAGCACCATGCCCTCAAACAGCAGCAACAAGAATAGACAGACTAGAAAGCATATGTGAGATTTTAATGTGTCTGAAATGTTTGTTGCCTGAGGGCCTGCAGACATGGACTCCCTTTAAAACCTTGCTGTTGGCTGATCTCATTTGCAAATACGAGTTCAGCTATCATCTCTTTGCCGAAGATGCCCATTCTACCTCGCTATTCCAGACTTGTCTCCTTCTGTTCAGACTAGAATCTCAGCCAGTTTCTCTGACATCTCCTTCTGGATGTCCAGCCAGCAGTTTAAACTCAACATGACCAAAACACAGTTCTGAATCTCCCACACCCCACCACATGAGTTCTCCACCCTCTGTGATACCACCACCATCCTGTCTGTCGCTCAGGCCTGTAATCTGGACACCATTTTGGACTCCGCCCTCTTTCTGGGTCCTCACATCCAGGCTGCGTCTCAATCCTCCTCTTCTTCTTCCTAATAATAAATAAATAATACATGGAGATATACCTATCTCATAGAGCTAGAAGGGACCCTGAAGGGTCATTGAGTGCAGCCCCCTGCCTTCACTAGCAGGACCAATTTTGCCCCAGATCCCTAAATGGCCCCCTCAAGGATTGAACTCACAACTCTGGGTTTAGCAGGCCAATGCTCACACCACTGAGCTATCCCTCCCCCCACAAAGTGAGTCATCTCTAAGATTTGCCCTTTCCTCGCCATCCCCGCAACCAAATCTCTCATCCAGGCCCTCATCATCTCCCATCTTGACTCCTGCAGCCGCCTCCTCTCCAGCCTTGACAAATGCAGTCTTGCCCTCACATGCAAGCAAAGATCATTTTCCTGGTTCGTCATGGCACATCTCTTTCAGTCTCCTCAGCTCATTTTTAGAAAGAAAAACAGCTAGGCCCCCTTCTAAGTTACACAAGGTGTACCACATACAATGCCACTGGGTTCAATGGAATCATTCCTGATTTACATCAGTGGGAGTGGAGAATCAGTCCCAATTTTGGTTGCTTTTTTGTCTCATGCGGTTGAGTTGCTGTGTGCTATTTCTGCCACGTGGGGGCTGTAGAAAGGCATGATCGCAAGGAGGAAGCCAGACCTGGCCAGCTCCATCCACACTGTACTGTAGGACAGTTTGTTACATGAAGTGAAACAAACATAGTCTCAATCTAACATTCTGGTGACGATGGAAGCCAGTCCTGTGGCTGGATTTTATTTTCAAAGGGGTGATGAAGTATATTTTCTAACACGTGTCGCTATGCCAGCTAGGATGCTGCACTAAGGAGGATGTAACCTCATGTGTAGGCATTAAGTAATGATGGCCTGCAGTGGCTGGGAAATAATTTCGCTTTCTCTCTCTTTCCGTCACAGTAAAACTAAGTAGCCACATTATTTTTGTTCGCTTCTTTCCCCTCTCCCAGTCAAGGATCAGAGACTAGCCCTACTGGAGCTAGGGCATTGGATGTACACATGGGCTGACAGTTAGCAAGTATGGAATCCTACGTTGCCGCTACCTATATGAACCTCACCCTAGAGCAGGGGTGGGCAAACTTTTTGGCCGGAGGGCCACGTTGGGGAATAGAAATTGTATGGCGGGCCATGAATGCTCAAGAAATTGGGGTTGGGGTGTGGGAAGGGGTGAGGGCTCTGGTTGGGGATGCGGGCTCTGGGGTGGGGAGTTTGGGGTGTAGGAGGGTGCTCTGGGCTGGGACCGAGGGGTTCGGGGGGGGGATCAGGGCTGGGGCAGAGGTGCTTGAAGGGGTGCAGGTTCCGGCTGGGGGTGCAGGCTCTGGGGTAGGGCTGAGAGGTTTGGGGTGCAGGAGGGTGCTCCGGGCTGGGATCAAGGGGTTTGGAGAGTGGTAGGGGGATCAGGGCTGGGGTGTGGGGAGAGGCTCAGGGGTGCAGGCTCAGAGCGGCGCTTACCTCAAGCGGCTCTCGGAAGCAGTGGCATGTCCCTTCTCCACCCGACCCTCAGAGTGGGGCCATGCTGCAGCTTCCGGAAGCCGCGTGGTGCGACCCCCAACCCGGCGCTCCGGCTGGAGCTCGCGGGCCGGCTTGAAACGGCTTGCGGGCCGGATCTGGCCCGCGGGCCGTAGTTTGCCCACCCCTGCCCTAGACTATCACACGTTCACACACCTACACATCCCAGCCTATGGAGGCCCAGAGCTGCCTATGTGCCACCTCAGGATTCTCAGCAATAGGGGGATCCTCAGTTGCCCTTTTGTGGTAGCTCTCTGGCTGCCCTAGAGCCAGGACTCAGGAACGAGCCCCCCCCATTTTCTTGGTGTACGACCGTGTGACCCTGCCATGCTAAATCCATGGAGATGTTTCTAGGGCAGAAGCATTGGGAATTGCAAAGGCTGGATGTGAATCCAGCTCAGGGCTTCCCAGAGCTGATGATTTGGTTTCTACCCATCTAATCAAATCAATCAGTTTCTTATATGCCCATCCCCACAGCAGTGTCCAGGAGAAAATGAAGGGTTATATTATCCATATCAGATTCTGTTCCACTCCTTAAGCGGCTACAGCTGCTGTAACTTGAAGAATCTCTTCCTCCTCAGGAATGACACCGGCCATGCTCCAGCCTTCGTCACGGAGTGGTGCAATGTATTTTTCCCCTCTGCTAGAAGCCATCACTTTGATGTGCTCAGTGGCAAAGTGAGCAAACCCTGACTGTATCTGGGCCACATGGGCAGTACTCAAACAGTTAACAACAGGGTGGGAAGGCCTCTCTAAACTCCACCGTATATATTGCGAGGAGTTGAATTTTCTCCTGCTGCAAGGAGAGACACCGCAAACACTTTCTAGCATTTCTCGGATTTAGGTATTTTACTTATGACCACAAGGGGACCTCCGTACACCAGCCATCTGCTCCTTCCTTCCCATCAACATTCCACCTGCAGCCCTGCAAGGGTAACACGTGCATTGTACTCCTGATTATACACGGGATGTAGTTAAGACTGAGGGGTCTTTACGAATCCGAGTGCAAATCCTTTGTTACGCTCCTTGGAAAATCCCACCTCGGGTTGAAAAAGAATAAGGACAGCAACACGTGAGCAGATGGAAGACCCAGGCCGGGCAGGAAGATGTCGATAGAGCAGCGTGGCTGCTTCCTTCTCCGGTCGCTTGATCCGAAGCGGACGCGTGGCAGTGACTAAAATTTGCTTCTGATTATTCAGAGGTGCGTTGTGCCCACGGCTGCGTCTACACGTACAGCGGTGTGCAGGGTACAGACGCTGCATGTGTCGCCACACGGTGCAGCGAAAGGCCGCCACATTTGTCACTGCGGCGTGCAGCCACCGGCACAAGGAAAGGCTGCACAGTGGGGAGGCAGCCGGACACGACACTGCTAAAAATAGCATGCAGATGGGAGTGGCACTGCTTGGGCCTGGAGAGACCTCGCATAAAGTACCCTATTTACCTAAGCAGTGCTATTTATGGCCGTGCTAGCTGGAGGTGCAGTGTCGGTACTCTACACGCCGCCCAAATAGCCCGAGAGAGTCACTGTGGCCTGCTATTACTCACCCACTGTCTCTGTGCCCGGCTAGCCTGAACAAGCCCCAGTGCTGAGGGGCGGGGAAGGAATAATCATGTAGTTCTGGACTCCTGTGGTTCGCTTGACCCTGTGTGTTGCTGGCTGGTATTTGAAGTCACAAAGGGTAGAGGATGCAGGAAAAGAAAACCCTAGGTGATATTGCAGTAACCCCTTCCATCCAGCAGTCCCAAGGAGTCCTACAAACATGAATTCATTCCGCCTTCCGGTCTCTGTGTGCTAGCTCTGTGCTTCCATTTACTCAGCTCGCACAAAGGCCCCGAGGGGTGGAGCGACCTGCTGAAGCCACACACTGAATCTGGGGCTCGATTTAACCTCTCAAATGCAAGTGACTGTAAATCTGAATTGGTTAGGGGCAGGGAAGTTTGGTCCCTTTTCTTGGGGGAACCTGGGCGTCTAAATATACACAATGCTGCCTCAATGCTAAAGGGCAACAGTTCCAAACCCGGGACCTGAAAGCTCCTAACAGCCAAGATTCTCAGAAGTGATTTTTGGGCACTCACATTGCGATCCCTGAAAGGGGCCTGTTTTCTGCTCTCTGAAAATCAGACCCCTTGACCTTGGCCTGAAATTGCTATTTAAAAGACTTAAGTAAGTGGCCTGATCTCCAGAGCTGTGGAGAACCTGAAGCTCCTCCTTGATTTCAACGAGCATTTAGGGTGTCAGCAGTTCTAAAAATTAGATCACTTCAATAGGTGCCTAACTATGAATTTAGGAGCCTAACGTTCAACAAGCACATTTTAAAAGCTGTGTTTGTAAATACTTTTGAAGTGATTATAACAACCACCCTAAACTGGGACTCCCAATTCCAACAATAGACCAAGATCCCCTCAGGAGGCCCCGACCTGTCACTGGTCCTCTAAATAAACTGCTCAGCTAGGGAGTGAGAGATCTGAACTCAGCCACTGGGTTGCTAGCTCTATCCCTCCATTGCCCCTTTGCTGTTGGAAAGTTTACCCTTCCCTTCTTGAAATAGTGTTTGACCGGACTTCTGCTCTCAGTTAGCAGAGCCCGTTTCTGTTCTGCTCTAGTGGGCCAGATGTAATGATGCAGCAACTCTGCCTCAGTTTCCCCCACTGACCCATGGCCTACTCCAGCATAGATGTGACCTGACCCTCCAGTCAGACCCCTTTGCAGAGTTTAGCCTCTTTTGGTGGCGGAGTCCTTTGCCAAAGTCCAGTAGAAATGTATTCTACACAATCAAACTGGCTGCCTGCCTGGGCTCAACTGGCCACTACCTTGTCCCAGTTATGCCTCTGCTGCTATAGACTGTCCTCCTGTCTAACCACAGGCTTCTGTGCTTCAATCGAAGCCCACAGCCCAGGGGCTGCCACACTCTTCCCCTAACTCAGGGGCTCAGGCAGGCTCCAGCTCCTCAGGGCATCTGTCTCTAGTCAGGCTTCCAGCTCATCTCTGGAGAAGCCCGTCTACTCTTCTCCCCTTCCTCCTCCAAACTGCCGGGCTTCCTCTTTTTAAAATCCTGCACTGAGGCCCAACAGCTAGGCACTGGCTGCAAGTTAACCCCTTCCAGACTAGGACAGGGTTTATATATCACGTCCCAGGGGGTTAAAAAATAAAATCAAACACAGTGTTTGACAGAAGGATAATGCAAGAGTCTAACCTGAGGACAACTCTTCCCTTATTGTTCAGATAAGGTTACACTGGGCTGGACACATCCGTGTTTATTATTTTCCACTTTAAGAGATTTCGCCGATACACAATAGAAAGGAACACGAGGAAGTACGAAGTTTATACTGGAATGTTCTGGCTATTGTGCATGGGCACCCAAAAAACCGGATGGGACAGAAGCCACAAATCAGTGGAGAATTTGGTGGGCCACATCAGGACTCCTGCATACCCATCAAAGCCCTCCAGATGCCCACCGGCTTGTGGCCTCTGTTCTATCAGGTTAATTTTTCGAAGGATGCCCTTTCACTTAGATCACTTATTTGTCAGTTCCACTCAATCAATTTGCCAGGCTCAGCTTCATGCTAAGCAAGGCCCCATTTTCCCAAGGAGGTAACTTCCTCAAGGCAAAAAAGGGATGGTGGCTTTTGGGAAGTAAAATCCAACATTCATGGCCTGGCTTTACTTTAAATGCAAAACTTTTACCCAGCGCTTTGCATGTGATCCTGGAAAACTTATTTAAAAAAAGCCTCCCACTTGCTCAGCAGGTAGTTTTTCTTCAAGTGCTCCCACCAGCTGTGGGATGGACTGGTTAATCTTGAAAGAAGATGTAGCTCCCCTTTTACAGGTTTCAGAGTGGTAGCCATGTTAGTCTGTATCAGCAAAAAAAACGAGGAGTCCTTGTGGCACCTTAGATACTAACAAATTTATTTGGGCATAAGCTTTCGTGGGTTAAAGCCCACTTCATCAGACGTATGGAGTGAAAAATACAGTAAGCAGTATATATATTACAGCACAGGAAAAGATGGGAGTTACCTTACCAAGTGGGGGGGGGGGGGTCAGTGCTAACGAGGCCAATTCAATCAAGGTGGAAGTGGCCTATTTTCAACAGTTGACAAGAAGGGGTGAATATCAACAGAGGGAAAATTACTTTTTGTAGTGCTAACGAGGCCAATTCAATCAAGGTGGACGTTGCCCATTTTACAGCGCTCATGGAGACACCTCCACCCTCTGCAGCGAAGCCAGGAATGCATATGCTGTACCTTTGTATATAATGACCCGCTGTTCTCCCTAGTGAGAATTTCAAGGATTAGAAATTTACCGCAGCAGCAGCAGCTAACCACAAGAGAAAGTATCAGAGGGGTAGCCGTGTTAGTCTGGATCTGTAAAACAACCGCATCTGCTCTAACCCCTCAGACAGAGACCAACACCTACAAAATCTCCACCAAGCATTCTCAAAACTACAGTACCCGCACGAGGAAATAAGGAAACAGATCAACAGAGCCAGACGTGTACCCAGAAGCCTCCTACTGCAAGACAAACCCAAGAAAGAAACCAACAGGACTCCACTGGCCATCACATACAGTCCCCAGCTAAAACCCCTCCAACGCATCACCAGAGATCTACAACCCATCCTGGACAATGATCCCACACTTTCACAAACCTTGGGTGGCAGGCCAGTCCTCGCCCACAGACAACCTGCTAACCTGAAGCACATTCTCACCAGTAACTGCACACCGCACCAAAGTAACTCTAACTCAGGAACGAATCCATGCAACAAACCTCGATGCCAACTCTGCCCACATATCTACACCAGCGACACCATCACAGGACCTAACCAGATCAGCCACACCATCACTGGTTCATTCACCTGCACATCCACCAATGTAATATACGCCATCATATGCCAGCAATGCCCCTCTGCTATGTACATAGGCCAAACTGGACAGTCTCTAAGGAAAAGGATAAATGGACACAAATCAGATATTAGGAATGGCAATATACAAAAACCTGTAGGAGAACACTTCAACCTCCCTGGACACACAATAGCAGATGTTAGGGTCACCGTCCTGCAGCAAAAAAACTTCAGGACCAGACTCCAAAGAGAAACTGCTGAGCTTCAGTTCATCTGCAAATTTGACACCATCAGCTCAGGATTAAACAAAGACTATGAATGGCTTGCCAACTACAGAACCAGTTTCTCCTCCCTTGGTTTTCACACCTCTACTGCTAGAACAGGGCCTCACCCTCCCTGATTGAACTAAACTCGTTATCTCTAGCTTGCTTCTTGCTTGCATATATATACCTGCCCCTGGAGATTTCCACTACTTGCATCCGAAGAAGTGGGTATTCACCCACGAAAGCTCATGCTGCAAAACCTCTGTTAGTCTATAAGGTGCCACAGGATTCTTTGCTGCTTTCACAAGAGAAAGACATTCGTAAAAAGTCCCATGGATTTTTTTCGACAAAGGTGATAATAAATTAGTAGAAGCAAAAGGAAGGAAGCAGTTCAACTAAACAGTGTTTGTTACATCCATGGACGCAGCCAGGCTCTAGTAGTCTAAAAGTTGAAATTATTAACGTATCAGAGAGAACTGGGGCTGAATCCAAAGCCTAGTGAAATCAACTGGAGTTTTTCCATTGACTTCAATGGGCTTTGGATCAGGCCCTTCCAGAGACTGCAGGTTTCTTACCACATGCTTAGCCCCTGGACTTGAGTAAGAACATTCACTTCCAAAATATTGGTTCTCTAACCAAAATGTTCTGTTGCAGACATGGTCTGTCGTGGAATATTACGTAGTTTCTTTGCTACTTTGCCCCACCTGGTCCGTAGAGGTATTGCATCATGAGTTCATAGCGCAGATACCAATGTTACCATTTAAAACTCTACAAAGAAGCAAATATGTTTCCATTTCCTTCTGAAAGATGTGGTGCCCACCGGACAAGCATAAAGGGCACTCTGTCTGGACTACTCAGTATACAGACAAGGCTACTCTGTGGACTACCCAATGTACAGACCAGGCTTTTCCCGAGAAGATGAGACTAGATCCCTTTCTTATACTTCACGTATTTTATTCCACACAATCAGCCTCCCTGCACTGAGGCTCCAGCTGCATATCAGGGCCTCTTAGTGCAAGGCGCTGTACAGACAACAGCTGGGGATTATGTCACAAGACTATTCATAATTTACTCATTAATTCCTCCAGTAAAACCAATCTTATGTCTTGGGCTGTGTGACTAACTCATAAGTACTCATTTATTTGGTGAATTTCATCTCTTTGCATGTTACTAGTTGGCCCATAGCAGTATATTTTAAGAGGACTGATCAAAGCAAAATACCCTCAAAGGTCGTGTGATAGAGTGGTCTGTCCCCTTTAAAGGCAATGAGGCACGCCAACCCCATTCCAAGGCATGGCGGGGACTGTGGCGCCATGCCACGATGTGGCGAGACCCCTGCGACAGGCATTACATGGATAAGCCTTCTGATGAGTTTCCTGCACTTGCTGCTTCCAATCAGGCTGGAAATACTTTTGCTTATGATGCTGGCTGGGACCCAAACGTGCAGAGCCATAGGAGAGGTGACAGATGAGACCCATGTGTTCTGAATCTCAGCAAGGGTTCGGCCCTTGACTCAGTTTGAGTCTGGGGCCAAGGTTCTGCTGTGGGTCGCTGAGTTTTCAAACAATTTTTTCTACAAATGGGCCCAAACTGGAACAATGGAGCCAAACATTGAGGGCTCAGTTCCCTCTCCGAGCCCTTTGCACCACTCTGCTAGGACAACTGGGTCAGAAAGCTGATAGCTCTCCCCAGGTGGGGTTCTCCCTGGTGTAAGCAAATCCCTGGGGGGCTGTGGTAGGGTGCTGCTGGGGAAGCTCTAATCAGCTCCTGCCATTCCAGCCCCAACCAGGGGAAATGGGTGAGGGCTGGGCCACTAGCTAGGACAGGCCTGGAAACTGGTGACACCTGCCAGCCTTGTTAACAGGGGCTAAAAGCCTGGGAGGAAGTGAGTCCAGACGGGGGTGGGGTGGGGGTGGAGATGAGACCAGGGGGGGAAGAGTAGGCTGGCCAGAAGCCTACTATCCTGTTGCCACTGAGGCCTGTACTAGGCCAAACCTGTTCATAATCTGAAAATAGTTGGAGCTTGGTGATGGGGACCGGACACAGAAATAAAGAGTATGGGTGTTGCACCAGCTTGAAGTGGTCCTGACTCATTGGGGAGCGGGGCCAGGAGGCTGAACCCAGTAGGGCGTGGTGAGACTCCCGTTACAGGGGCACAGAGTCGACATAGCCAGCTTCTACCTGCCCCCTCATGGCCCCTGGGCAGGGGGCAAGGCATGGGTAGGAAGGTTGCTTCCAGAGCCAACTGCACTTTGGCAATCTGCAGTAGGAGCCAGACCCAGCCTAGAGTTGTTTAGAGCAGCCCTGAGATTGGGCTATAGTACACTGGGGGCTGAAACGATGCCAGGATCACAGCTGCAAACTGCTCCTCCTCAGATACTCCCAGTGTGTCCCGGGTACTACGGAGAGTGGCAATTTGGGGAGGTTCAGATCCTGGTCCAGATCCAACCCAAACATCCCAACTCAGGGCTCAAGCCAAACACAACCTCAGTTCTAACCAGCCTTGAACTTTGGCGTGGTTTACGTTTGGATCGGGATCTAGAACCAAACATTGCAACTCAAATGTATCATTTTGGGTCTGATTTTGATCTCACTCTGGTTTCACACTGATTTCGACGCCTTTGCTCCAGAAACTCTCTGCTAGATTGAAGAGGCAGCTGCCCACAAGATGTATTCTAGACCGTACTCCGGGCTGTCTTCCTGGGCTACATAACAAGGTAAAGTCTGATTCATCAGCACAGCTTGAACCTTCCATCAGAATTGTACCTCAGTGAAAATTCCTCCTGTCACAGAATCGGTTGCTATTACACTTTGTGGATCTGCTTAAGAGGCGCAATTGATGCAAGAATAACCTAAATTTTGCCTTGTGACAAGTTCAAGCTTCGTCGCGAGAATGCTTCATGTTGGCCATGAATATGTATGCTGATCACCAGCTAGACGCTCCGTTCATCCAATGGCAATGGAGGCTAAGATGGCTCCTTTGGGACGACCCTGAGGTCATGGCATCCTTTAAAGCGATAGTTTAAAAATATAAAAGCTATTCGGTAGCCTGCTGTGCACATGCTACCTATAGCAATGATAATACCTTGCATTTGCATTTAAGCTTAGAGATGTGAAATAGCTGGGATGACAAATTGAAGCAGTCAGTTTGGGAGGAAATCCTTCCTACTAGGAGCCGAATGATTTCTCCAAGACTAAAGGAAGGCTGGGTTAATTTTCCTTCCCATGTAAAGAAGTCAAGCTGGGCAAAATCAGACAGGTTGAGGGTATGGTAGTGTCCCTCTTATTGGCACGGGAAGGTTGGTTGGGGGGTGGAAGGAAAGTTGGTACTTACACAGACGCCGACTTTCCAATGTGCCCCTGGCTCTGCCCCAGACCCTGCCCCCACTCCACCCCTTCCCCCAAGGCCCCACCTCCACCCCACTTCTTCCCGCCCCCACCCCACCTCTTCCCGCTCCATTCCACCCCCTCCCCCAAGCGTGCCGCGTCCTCGCTCCTCCTCTCCAGAGCCTCCTCTGCACACCACGAAACAGCTGATCGTGGCAGGAGGCATGGGGAGGGAGGGGGAGGCGCTGATCAGTGGGGTCGCCGGCGGACAGGAGGCGCTGGGGGAAGGAGGAGTGGCTAGTAGGAGGGCTGCCGGTGGATGCTCAGCACCCACCATTTTTTCCCTGTGGGTGCTCCAGCCCCAGAGCATAGGCACCTATGCACTATTCAGTGCTCTCCATCGGGGCCCTTCAAGCACTCCTGGAGGCGTTCTGTTGCCCCCTGGCTGGCCACTGCCAGCCAGACACCATACCTGCATGCCACCTCTCCACCCTGTAGGATGTGAGCGGCAGACCTGGGAAGCTGGAGGACAGATCCTCAGCTGGTGTGAATGGTCATATCTCCATCCCTCCCGCTGCGGGTGTACCCAGGGATGTTCATTATAATGATTTGCATTGCAGTAATGGCTAGAAACCCCAGTCATGGATCACAACCCTATTGTGCTAGGCACTGTAAACACATGTAATGAAAAGATGGCTCTCACAGGTTGGCTTGCCCCTGGGATGTGGAGCCTCGGGCTAAGCCAACCCTGATTACAGGATAAGTCCCACCTGAGGCAGGAAAATTCCTTATCAAGGGCAGCAGGTGGCTGCAGTAAGCGGGGACTGGACTGACAGACAGACGGATGAAGCTTCAGGTAATAAGAAAGGCTCCTACAGGGAAGAGCTTGATACCAGAGGGTACTTTGGAGGCCAGAGCCAGAAACCTGAGACTCCAGCCAAGCAGGGCCTGGGAGTCGCCTGCCAAAGCAGGAAAACTCTCAGGCAAGAAGGCCTGGGAGTAGGGTGAATTCCAGCAGGCTCCAACAGAAAAACCTGGGATGAGGGATTTCCCTACCGACAGCCCAAGGAGGAAAAGTCTGTGAGTGACCCGACAAGAAGATAAAACTGATGGTCTGTGATTTGAGGCTCTGCATTTTGTTTTGGAGCTTTATTTCTGTGACTGAACTTGGACCCCTGAGAAGGGGTGGCGAATGGATCAGAAAAGTCGGTGAGTTTGTGTACGGAGCCCTCTGAGGGAGAGGTTATTGGTAGGGCACTGCAGAATGACCTCTAGCCCCTAGAGGGTGCTCAGGAGGCAGCCACCCCAGCGACAATGGCCCTTGCTCCAAAGAGCTTACAGTCCAGGTACAGGGGGAGAGACCAAAAATGTGGATAGTACAAACAGATGGGGAGTCTGAGAGGAGGTGTTTATGATCAGTGCAAGAAGCAGAGCTCCTACCAGCTGCTTGGCCATTGTCCCGTGTTTTGTAGGCGTCGGCAGAAGCAAGCTCTAAGGAATGGCTTTGTGGATTTTGAACTGGGTCTGGCTTCGATGCATACGAGGGAGGGGAGGGTCTTGGGAGAAAACAGGGGGGTGATTGTTGGAAAATGTGACTAGCGCCCAATAAAGGCGGGCGTTGCTGCTGGAGTGGAGGTGGGCACCGTCAGCTCTGTACCGCTCTGGCCATGCTAAGGAGGTTTAAAGTGGGTCACTCAAGTCACCCCCACTTGAAGGCCCCTTTACATTGGCACAGCGCTGTAAAAGGAGGGCGGGGGAGTGTCCATGAGAATCCAAGCCCTTCTCTGCCTTGGAAGGGAAGAGGCGTCATATGTGCTTGGTGCAGTGAGAAATAGGGAGCTACAGGAGGAGTGATGTACTCAGAACAATGCTTTTCAGCTGCATTGTTGGATGCATTTGGGGGATCAAGGAAGGAAGGTGTTTCTTTTAGAATTGTAAGGAACTCACTTATCCTACAGATTCCCGGCTTGGATTCGCATTGATCCACCGCCCCATTTACACGGCTCTGCCAATGCAAAGTGGCCTTGTGTGGCCCTCTTTAAATCTCTTTCCCATTGCCAGAGTGGTGGAAAAGGGACTCAGGTCCTATAGGTTTGTTGCCATAGAAACTCACATATAATAGCTACAAATTTAATTACTTAATGTTGACTTTGCATCCTGGTTTGAACCATCAGCTCATCTAGTCTGGCATCCTGTCTGCCTGGGAAAAATAAAATAATATATGGAGATAGACCTATCTCATAGAACTGGAAGGGACCCTGAAAGGTCCTTCACTAGCAGGACCAAGTACTGATTTTGCCCCAGATCCCTAAGTGGCCCCCTTAAGGCTTGAACTCACAACCCTGGGTTTAGCAGGCCAATGCTCAAACCACTGAGCTATCAGTACCTGATACAAGAAAAGAAGGAATAAACCCCAAACCCTATTGTACACCCAGTACATTGAAGTCATTGTCACATCACTTCTTTTACACTAGTTTAGTAGTAACTTAAAATACAATATCCAATGTAACAGCACTGGGTTATGTTTTTTTTCATGATGCTCCCTCTATGGTCATAGGTGCTAAGACTTCATTTTGCAGTGTCTTCTGTTAAAAACTACCTCAACAGGGTCATTGACATTACACGACTCAATTACTTTCCACAACTGTTGCTACCTAGTTTTGGCTTTTGCACTTGAACTATATTACCTGCTAGCAACGTGAGTCAGTGCACAGGGTTGACACAGGCCTCAGTCACACAGGTCTCGGGACCTCGAGAGATTATGAAGTCCAGTTCCCTGCACTGAGGCAGGGCCAAGTAGACTTAGACCATCCCTGAGAAGAGTTTGTCCAACCTGTTCTTAAAAACTTCCAGTGATGCGGATTCCACAACCTCCCTTGGGAGCTTATTCCAGAATATAATCCTTATAGTTAGAAAGCTTTTCCTAATATCTAACCTAAATCTTTCTAGCTGCCGATGAATCCCACTACTTCTTGTCCTACTTTAAGTAGACATGGAGAATAGTTTATCACCATCCTCTTTAAAACAGCTCTTAACACATTTGAAGACTATTATCAGGTCCCTTCTGTCTTTTTTTTCTCAGGACTAAACATGGCCCGTTTTTTTAACCTTTCCTCATAGGCCAGGTTTTCTAAACCTTTTGCCATATTTGTTTGTCTCCTCTCGACTCTCTCCAATTTATCCACATCTTTCCTAAGGTGCGGTACCCAGAACTGGACACAATACTCCAGCTGAGGCCTTCCCAGTGCCGCGTAGACCGGGACAATCATCTCCCATGTCTTACATACAACCATACAACACTTCTTTTAAGGCATCCCAATGAGTTAGCTTTTGTTGCAATTGCATCACACTGTTGATTCACATTCAGTTTGTGATCCACTATAACCACCAAATCCTTTTCAGCAGCTCTACCACCTCGTTAGTTATTCCCCATTTTGTAGTTTTGCATTTGTTTTTTCCTTACTAAGTGTAGTTCTTTGTACTTGTCTTTATTGAATTTCATCTTGTAGATTACAGACCAATTCTCTAATTTGTCAAGGTTGTTTTGAATTCTAATCCTGTTTTTCAAAGTGCTCGCAACCCCTCCCAGCATGATGTCACCTGCAAATTTTAGAAGCATACTCTCTTCTCCATTATCCAACTCATTAATAAAACTATTGAATAGTACCAGATCCAGGACTGACCCCTGTGGGACTCCACTAAATACATCCTCTCAGTTGGACTGTGACTCATTGATAACTACTCTTAGAGTATAGCCTTTCAACTTATGCACCCACCCCCTTTGTAGTAGTTTCATCTGCACCACATTTCCTTAGTTTGCTTATGAGAATGCCACATGGGACTGTCTCAAAATGCTTTCTAATATCAAGATATAGCATGCCTACTGCTTCCCCCCATTCACTATGCCAGTAACCCTGTCACAGAAGGAAATTCGGCTGCTTTGGCATGATTTGTTCTTGACAAATCCATGCTGGTTATTCCTTATAACCCTATTATCCTCTAGGGGCTTACAAACAGATTGTTTAATCATTCCAGTATCTTTACTGGTCTCTAATTCCCCAGGTCCTCTTTGTTCTCCCTTTTAAAGAAAGAGATAGAAGATACTAGTGCAATAGCAGATAGGGGGTCTGATTTACAGAGGACGAGTAGGTTTTAGCGTTAGTTATTTATAATGTCCAAACTGTGTTAGTGTTGGTTGAATAAACCATAGACACATACTTCCACACACCTTGGTCATCAACAGGAATAAAACTCGAGACCTTCAGGATCACAAGCAGAAGCCATATTACTTCACTAAATAAGCAACTCAGCTAGCCATTAGCAAGCTAGAGGCACATCCTCCCTGGGGCTAGCCACTAGAAGGAGACATGATTACATGTATTAAACTGTATAGAAGACACTCCTTGCCCCAAAGAGCATGCAATCTAAATGGAGACATGATGCAGCAAGCAAATAAAAATAATAAAAGGTGGTAGGTGAAGGAAGGGAGGAAAGGAATTAACACGTCATGTGGTTACTTCAGCGTTTCTCAAACTGGGGGTCCCTGACCCAAAAGGGGGTCAAAAAGCTATTGTAGGGGGGGGTTGCGAGAGGGGAGGCTGCTGGCTGGGTGCTCAGGTCTGACGGCAGTGCCACCGCCAGCAGCAGTGCAGAAGTAAGGGTGGCATGGTATGGTATTGCCACCTTTACTTCTGTGCTGCTGCTGGTGGCGGCACTGCCTTCAGAGCTGGGCAGCCGGAGAGCGAATGTGGAGGATGGTTTAAGGGTCTGCCTCAGTTCCCTGGAGCTGCGATTGAAAAAATGGTGTGTTTCAAAACAGCAGCACCCCTTGCTATAAGTGTCCAGATATTTGTTTGTATATAGTTGTGTATAAAGCCACAAACCTTGGACAATGCTATGATTATTACCACAAATTGGACAATGTTATGATCATTGCCACAATCACTGGAAAAGGCTTCCAGCTCCCCAAACTGTATCCTTTTATCTATTTTTTCCCCCAGAAAACGTGTTTCTTAAATATTTATTCCTGAAAACTGTTGCTTTACACTTTTGGAAAGGCTTCAGCGCCTTTGACTGCAGGGATAATGATTACATGCTTCCTTTAGTGCTCCCATGAGTACGTACAATAATTTGCTATCGCTTTTTTTAGGAGGGTCGTCACAGCCTGAAATATTTTCAAAGGGGAGGCCCAGCAAAAAAAGTTGAGAACCCCTGACTTAGACAGCTATGCATGCATCGTAATGGGGTTTTACATTGGGTATGCATGTATTTTAAGGAGGAGAGGGAACTTTAGGGTTTGCTCTAGTGCCTGCCTCCTTGCCTCCGTTACAACTCCCATTGCAGTTTCTTCTTCTTTTCCTACAGAACTATTATTATCTTTATTACAGTGATAGATTAATAGATTCTAAGGGCAGAAGGGACCACTGTGCTCATCTATTCTGACCTCCTGTATGTCACTGGCCATAGAACTTCCCCGAAATAATTCCTGTTTGAATTAGAGCAGATCTTTTAGAAAATATATCCAGTCTTGATTTAAAAATGGCCTGAGATGGAGATTTATCAAGATTTATCAGCGCTGCGTACTTTCAACACTACTTTATAGTGCAGAATGCTGGGGAATGAGAAAGTATGACGTGTCCAAGCTGTCTTCATTCCATACAACCCGCCTCAGAAAAATCCCCCATATCTTTTGGCCCAGAACAATCTCAAACCAAGATCTATTGACACAGTGCAGCCAAGATGATCTGAGCACCATCATTGCCAGGAGGCGTTGGGGATGGATCAGTCATGTGCTTTAGATGGAAACTGATTCCATCACCAGAGTAGCAATAAGATGGACACCTGAAGACAAGCGAAAACGAGGCCGCCCAAAAACAACATGGGGAAGAGCTGTGGAAGCCGAGCTGAAAAACCTGGGGCACAGCTGGGGAACCATTGAAAGACTGGCCAGAAACAGACAGGAGTGGAGGAGCTTCGTCACTGCCCTAAATGCCAGAGGCGTAATAGGAACATGATGATGATGATGAGATGGAGAATCCACCACGACCCTTGGTAAGTAGTTCTAATGGTTAATTACCCTGACTGTTAAAATTTTACATCTTATTTCCAGTCTGAATTTGTCTAGCTTCAACTTCCAGCTATTAGCCCCGTAGGTCAGGACACCACTGGACTAGGTGCTGTGTCAATGTAGTATGGCAACAGAGGTCATAGTCACATAGTAATAGACAGCTACTGCCCTGAAGAACTTCCAGTCCAAACAGGCAAGACAGACAAATAGAAAGAGGCAGAGAGAGATGCGGTGACTTGCTCAAGGTCACAAGCACAGCTGGGACTAGGGTTCAGGTCTCCTGACTCCCAGTCCTCACCCTAACCACTAGAACATGCTGCCTCTTAATATAAAGGCAGGGGTGAACAGTGCAGGTTACTCAGGGCAGTCATTGATTATTGCTAATTTGTAGTGAGTCAGACACAGTGGCCTTCTTCTCTTGCTGCTGTCAACTACCTCTGACGTATCAGTCCTGCTTACCTAGCTTTGGATGCCACCAACCTCCAGCCTGAAGCTGAGCAACCTCCAGTGCACTCTTCCTCCCGGTCAGGTCCTGAGGATGGGGGGGTGAGTATATGGGTAGCGTCCCCTTTTCCAACCTGTGCTGGGACTGTCCTGTGCATAAACAGAAGATTTCAATCTCCAGGGCCGTTAAGACAACATCTCCTACCATTGCCAGTGAAATACATTTCAAGACAAACGCTCCCTCTCGGAAGTTTCCACTGATGCAGGCACCTCTGTCAGCTGAGACCACGTTTCATGCTGATCAGTAGCGGGCATCAAATGTCAACGGACCTGTCACCATTCTGGGTCCAGCTGTGCAGCATCAGTTAGTCTCGGGCTTGCTTTCCTTTTGATGTCTCTCAAATGCTTATGATTATTAACTCTGAGCAAACCTACAGCCGTCAACCGTTAGCATTTGTTCCTCCTTCATCTCCCGTAACTGTGGCTGCAGTGGTAGCACCGTTTAGAGCTGATTTCTAATAGCTTCGTTACAGCCTTTTGCTGATTGAAGGCAGCGACATGCAGGCTGAGATAAGTAGGGGGGGAAATGTGGTTTGTTAGAGATAACTAGAACTGTCTGTCAGATAAAAGACTATTGAATCTAATAGATAGCAGGATCGATTCAGCAGTTCTCTATTGGAACTTCTAATGAGGTTCTGATTTAAAAAAAACCCCTAACTTTAAAGGGCTCATTCTGCGATTTCTACCAGAAAAGTAATGCGCAGTACTATGTCTTCCAACTTTTGTGAGAAATTGTGGTCATATAAGGGAACATGGTCTTTGGATGCTCTTAATGAAGGCTTATCAAAACTCAGGAACGTCTCTTATAGAAAAGGACTGTAGAACTGAATATTAAATTGAATATTAAATATTGAATATAAGTGTGTTGTAGGAATTACTCAACTAACAAACAAACCCCCTCTGTAGGATGTGAAAGAAACGTCTCCTTTCCACAGCCCCTTAAGCTAGACTATAGAGTTTAACAGGGAATTATATGCCTGTTACACAATTGTATAGGTTGGCTGAAAAATCCTGTTGGATAATGACTTGCTATTAAAGTCTGCAGGGCTACGCCTTAATGGGGAAGATTTCCCATAGTGTAGCAGGTTAGCAAAGCAAATACATTACAAAACTGGAAAAGGGAAGTGGATCAAGAGTGGAAAAATGGATGAACTCTGCATGTGTGCTGAGGAGGCCACTGGGTTGCTGGCCTGTCTCCCTAGCCCAGGGAGGATTCAACACCAAACCCAGAGTCTGTTCCGGCCCTTCCTTTACAAGGTAACATCACAACAAAGCTATTTTCTGCACCTAAGCAGGCTACAGGGGTGATGGCTTTTGCCGTGGCCTTTCCCATCCCTCCACAGCCTGTCATGGTAGCCATGCTGGTTCCTGCAACTCTCCTCTGACTGAGCTCTCTCAGCTCTTCATAGACATCACTTCACCCATTCCCAGCTGGGACTGAGAGGGCATCATGCCCTTCAGGGGGCAGACCACTCTGTTACAGGGGCCACCAAATGGCTAGCAAGAACTTGCGGGGACTGTGTCCCTCTCATTCTCTCCCCCACTGGTTGTGTTTATAGCTGGTTGAATAAAAAGTAAAAATAATTTTTGGGTGAAATTATTTTGCAATTCTTCACATTGTTCCCCCTCCCCCCCCAACACACACACATTTTTTTAAATTTGCAGGATTTTGAACAGCTTTCTGGTTGGTCGACAACCATGGACAAAATATTTGTAAATTGTTTTCAAACTTTCCCCCCGTTTTTTTCCTCCTCATTTTGGAATTTCATTGAGATTGCAAAATCCAGCCACATTTTGACCAGCTCTGTGCCTATCACAGCCCAAGTCTCTGGCACCCGAATCTGTATTTGGGACAACGCTGTCAAATACCCATAGACAATATTTCCCTTCTACCCCTTTTCCAAAAGTCTCAAGCGGTTTTTAACCATCCTACTGTAGTGAGGTTATTTTACTTAGCTGGTGTTTTATTTAATGCAACCACCCACCTGTCTCCTAGCCCAAGGGGAATAAGATGGATGGAGTCCTGGGCAGTCAGTACCTGCCAAGCTCATGTGCAAAGGCCTTATAAGAATCCCCTCCTCAGTTCTAGCCACTAGACCGCAAAAGCTGCTGTAGTGTTATCATGGCTGACCTGGGAATATCTGAATTCTGCCAGGCATCCTTCCTGAAGGTGCTGTAACCAAATGAGGCTTAGTTGTAGAGCAGCTCAGACTTCTCTTTCATCTTATGCGTAGTTTAGCACATTACACCCTAGACTCAAAATCTTTACCTGGCAGTGAAACTTTTTTTGGCTCATGGGGCTTTAAGGGATTATTCCCAGTCATTACTCTAACGTATTAATATCCACATTGTGCTTCTTAAATGATTCAGGAAGGGAGGCAGCATACCAACTGCACCTGTGACATCTGGTAGCCAGGCACCAGAACGCTTCCTTTGATCTCTAACCTGGAATTTAAAAAGAAAAATGTGCTCCCATGTTAAAAATTCAGCTCCTTCTGAAATCTTTTCACTCTGTCTCCCGAGGGGTCAATTAAGGCATCTCTCTCTTTCCTGCCGCCCCGGCAAAAAAAGCTCTTCTGCTCCTCTTGTTTTGATTAACTATGTGGTTATAAACAGGCGATGCAGCACAAGTGAGGGAATCTAATCTGCTTTCTCCCCTTGCCGAGGCCCTTGTAAATGAGTTAATTAATTTGAACCAGTCCACCCTGGTGCTTGAAAAGGTGCAAAGCCGGCACATCTCTTGAATCCTGCTGAGGCCTCAGGATGGGGAACACAATCGGATGTGGGGGAAACATGCACATGTACTTACACAGACACCTGCCTCTACACTCAGGCAAAGGGCTTGCAAAGGCTGTTAGAATCTTGCAGCTATCCCCAGCTTACGAGATTTCCCTGGCTTCTTATTTCCATGTCAGGCATGCTCTGAAGCAGGCATTTAAATTTTTATGAAGTGCCTGCATTATTATCTTAATAAATCCTCGTTTGGTTTGCTGAATGCATCCCCATTGATGTTAAGAGTTTATGTGAAAATTAAACTGGCAGTATATCTTCTTAATCAGACAAATGTATAGATAAAAAGAAACAAATGTCAGCTGGAAATGGGGATTTGCTGTGAAGAGCTCTTCTTCCAAAGTTGTCTTAAAAGGTTAATTTGGGTGCTACTGGTCTTCAAAGGAAGAGTTGAATCATACCTTATCATTAGTTAAAACGAGGGATGGCTCGCACTGCTGTGTGTTGCATCTCATCCTTGTTGAATTATTTATACCTGAAAATGAGTTGCATAATTATTGCCATATAAAAAGTTAAGCTGATTTCATATTTCACAGGTGAACAGCCGAGGCTGGGTCCATCATATCTTTGATCTGGCCTGTCCTTTAAGGTAAATTAATTTACAAGCTTAATTGGTTGTGGATTAATAAGGTGACAGGGGAATGTTGATTAATGAATTTTTTATTCAGAACAGCTTTTGGCTTTCAAAAGCAAGATGTTTGCTGGGTGGATTTTTTTTTCTCATTCAGATCATGGCTTCAAAGCAAGGGGGCTCATCTGATGTGCTGTGGAGTGCTAAAGGAGTGCTAAAGGAATCGCTCAAAGGGCCAGAAAGCTAAATGTAGCTTGACCAGTTGGAAAGCTCTAGTGAGAGGCAGCATGGTCTAGCAGATAGGCCACCTGAGTGACTCCAGACTGTACAAGGCTCACCTTTGCTCTCTTATCCACTGCATCATAGCGCAAGTTCATGTCCAGTTGGTTACTTTTCAAGTCTCCTAAGCCCCTTGCTGAGTCATGGTTGCATCCGAAGAAGTGGGTATTCACCCACGAAAGCTCATGCTGCAAAACGTCTGTTAGTCTATAAGGTGCCACAGGATTCTTTGCTGCTTTTACGGTTTTCCAAAATACTGTTCCCCATCCTGCAGGTGTGGCCTATATTTTTGGGTCCTAGATCATAGAATCATAGAAGATTAGGGTTGGAAGAAACCGCAGGAGGTCATCTAGTTCAACCCCCTGCTCAAAGCAGGACCAGCACCAACTAAATCATACCAGCCAGGGCTTTGTCAAGCCGGGCCTTAAAAACCTCTAAGGATGGAGATTCCACCACCGCCCTAGGTAACCCATTCCAGTGCTTCACCACCCTCCTAGTGAAATAGTGTTTCCTAATATCCAACCTAGACCTCCCACACTGCAACTTGAGACCACTGCTTCTTGTTCTGTCATATGCCACCACTGAGAACAGCCCAGCTCCACCCTCTTTGGAACCCCCCTTCAGGTAGTTGAAGGCTGCTATCAAATCCCCACTCACTCTTCTCTTCTGCAGACTAAATAAACCCAGTTCCCTCAGCCTCTCCTCATAAGTCATGTGCCCCAGCCCCTTGATCATTTTCATTGTCCTCCGCTGGACTCTCTCCAATTTGTCCACATCCCTTCTGTAGTGGGAGGCTCAAAACTGGACGCAATACTCCAGATGTGGCCTCACCAGTGCTGAATAGAGGAGAATAATCACCTCCCTCGATCTGCTGGCAATGCTCCTACTAATGTAGCCCAATATGCCGTTAGCCTTCTTGGCAACAAGGGCACACTGCTGACTCATATCCAGCTTCTCATCCACTGTAATCCCCAGGTCCTTTTCTGCAGAACTGCTGCTTAGCCAGTCGGTCCCCAGCCTGTAGCGGTGCATGGGATCCTTCCTTCCTAAGTGCAGGACTCTGCACTTGTCCTTGTTGAACCTCATCAGATTTCTTTTGGCCCAATCCTCCAATTTGTCTAGGTCACTCTGGACCCTATCCCTACCCTCCAGCATATGACCAGTGTATGTATGATCTTGCATTTCACTGTATTCAAACACTGCTTACCATGCAATCCTGATTGCTCTATAGAACTGACCTGTCCTTGTCTTGCCTACAGACTCCACCAATGTTAGTGTCCCCTGCAAAATTTACCAGCAACGATTTTATATTTTCTTCCAGATCATTGATATTCATGCCAGATCCCTGGTGGGCAGAGACAGAAGCTGTCAGACCCATTCTACCACTAGCCTGACACAGGGGCTGAGATGTAGTCGCAGCCCTGACATTGGGGAAGAATGGCATTGAGACCCACCAGGCCTGACATGAGTGGTGGGAGGAGAAGATGTTCCCAATTATGGGGTGTGATGACGGCTCATTGATTCGCAAGAGTTCACTATAATCAGCCAGCCTGACAACCTGCAGAACACATGCTGTGAAATTTCAACCAGTAGTTCCTGCAGTGGCATGGATGGTTCTTCCGTTCTTCTACATATGAAGACTTGCAGCCAGCCCCTAGCTCTGATACCAGGATGTTAGCAGGTGGCCCCACCAGCCTGGAATTACTTTCCTGGGTGTGGGGAGCTTCAGCATAGCAAAACTGGAGACTCCACAGAGGAAATCATGGCTCTGACAGATTATTACAGCTTTCACTCGCGTCTGAACTTTACACCAAACCCCACCCTTCCTGAGGTGCAGGTGGGGTTATAAGAAGGCACCGAGCTGGATATCTCCTGACAAAGAACTTTGATCAGCAAGACCTTGGGAGGTGCTATTTTTTATTGGTGTTGTAGCACGGAGCCATAGAACAACTCCCCCCCCTTTTTTTTAACAGACCAGTGCACATGAGAAAGTGCCTGCTTGGAATTGGCAAGGAAAATGCCAGTTATGAAAACATTACCTGAAATAAGACAAAGTGAGTCCTTGTAGAGCTGTCACTGCAGAGGCAGGAATGGAGGGGAGGTAGAAACGGAGGGGCGGGGGAAAGAAAAATCGGAGCTCTAAAAAGTCTAAATGTTTGTCTCTTCTCAAGGCTGATCTGTGAGCACAGGATGCTCTCCATTTACTGAACAGGTTACAGCACTATTCAAACGAATGCTGCCTAATGGCTTTTTCCCGGGGCGCCCTATACCTCTTGCCGTGCCATGTATTTATCAGGCTCTTAACAGGAACGTGACGAACTCGAGATGACTCGCGTGGAATGAGTGGAAACAAGGACCTTAAGCCACAATCCTCGCCCCCGGGCAGGGGCGTCGAGGATGGCTGCGTGTGTGACGGACGTCAGTGCCAGTTGGTTCAACACAGTGCCCCCTGTACGAAGACCTGTGCCAGCCCACAATACCCACCCCCTCCAACCTGAGGTGGCACAAACTTTGCAGCACGAAGGGAGGTGCTGGGAACTTGTGAACAGCCTGTAAGCCTTGGATTAACTTCTAAGTACAATTGCATTCGAGATTGGCCAGCGATCCAAATTAGGCAACCTGTGTTGCATTGTCACCTGCACTGGTAAAGATTTCAACTGATGCAAAGCACCCAGCTGATCATAGTTAGTAGTCCTTGGTGCTGCTGCAAACTGGCCTAACCCCATTGACTTCAATGGAGCGACAGCCATTGACACCAGCTGAGGAAGAAGCCTGTCATTTTATTCTTGCATATGCAGGCAAGTTCTGCTTGCTCCAGCCCAGAAAACCTGAGAGCAGCCGTAAGCCACATCCTGACATGTTCGCTTAAACTTAGACTCTTTGGAACTTGTATTAAAAGAAGAACAATCCTACCACTTAAAACCCCCTATATTATTACAGCAGACCCCACCCATTGCCCCTTATGGAAGTACATGTGTGGGGTGCTGGGGGTGGGGGGGGGGCAGGCTGGAGCGTTCTAGTGTGCACTCAGTTACTAGGGCTCTCCTAAGGGGAACAAGATTTGGGGTTTAATGGGTCCTAATGCTTTTTGCAACCAGTTCCCAACTTTTGGCCCCTTTGCGAGTTTGCTGTAGTATAAAGCTACAGAGGGTGTTTGAATGACCCCACTCACCACATTTAGCCTGTCCCAGGGACTCTGTCTCTTCTAATTATTTCCCTTTAATTATTTTCCCTACAAAAAGCACTGGGGGGGGGGGGGGGGGGGAACAGGATTGAAAAAAAAAAAAACCCCAGGTAAAGCACAGCAGAAAGCCGCTGTGATCACCCAATTTAAGTCCTTGCTTTTCCCGTTTTCTGATGCTCAGTGTTTGAAAACGATTCTTTGCCTGTGAGCTACAGAAACTTTTTATTTGATCATTTTTCTATCAAGGGATCCCAGCTCCCGCTGTCTCAGTCCACTCTGCCTGCAAGCAAATGTGATCTAAGGTAGAGAGGGCTTTGAAAGAAAGGATGTATCAATATGCTGAATAAAGCGGTTGAAAGGGAGGACAAAAGGAGATCCCAGAGCTTGCAGGGGAACCGCTCCATTCAAACGTTAAAGGGGAAAGTGATACTGATTAAAGGGACCGATCCCTGGAGGTGCGGAGCAGTTACAGGTTCATTGACTACTGTGGAAGCTGGGACTGGTTAGACCAGGGGTGGGCAAACTTTTTGGCCCCAGGGCCACATCTGGGTATGGAAATTGTATGGCGGGCCATGAATGCTCATGAAATTGGGGGTTGGGGTGTGGGAGGGGGTGCGGGCTCTGGGGTGGGGCCAGAAATGAGGAGTTTGGGGTGCAGGAGGGGGCTGGCACAGGGTACAGGCTCTGGGATGGGGCTGAGGATGAGTGGTTGGGGGTGCAGGAGGGTGCTCCAGGCTGGGACCAAGGGGTTCGGAGGGCAGGAGGGGGATCAGGGCAGGGGCTTGGGGCATGGGAAGGGCTCAGGGGTGCAGGCTCCAGGCGGCGCTTACCTCAAGCAGCTCCCGGAAGCAGTGGCATGTCCCCGCTCCAGCTCCTACGCGGAGGCACAGCCAGGCGGCTCGACACCCTACTCCATCTGCAGGTGCCACCCCTGCAGCTCCCATTGGCCATGGTTCCCAGCCAATGGGAGCTGCAGGGGCAGTGTGCGGAGCCCCCTGGCTGCCCCTATGCATAGGAGTCAGAGGGGGGACATGCCGCTGCTTCCGGGAGCCGCGCGGAGCCACAGCACATGCAGAGTGGGGCAAGTCCTGGACCCTACTCCCCAGTGGAAGCTTGAGGGCCGGATTAAAACATCTGAAGGGCCGGATGTGGCCCCCAGGCCATAGTTTGCCCACCCCGGGGTTAGACCATCATACAGCGCCGCTCTTGGGCAATTGTATTGGAGAATTCACATTCAGTGCACCCGGGGTCGGCGAGGAGGAGTTCAATAGCCATCACCACGAGGATAGCTTCTACAGAGAGAATTCCCTTCCTGTGCACACAGACGGCAACCAGCATCACTTACGTTCCTAGCGTAGCTTGCAAACGCAGAAATCAGTTTTGAATATTTTATGGCTTTAATTACGCTGCCCTGCGGGTGCAGCTGGGGAGGCGATTATTAGGCTCAAGGATGTTTGTTTCATAGAAATCTAGGACGGGAAGGGATCTCGACAGGTATCTAGTCCATTCCCCTGCACTGAGGCAGGACTAAGTATTATCTAGACCATCCCTGACAGGTGTTTGTCTCACCTGCTCTTAAAAACCTCCAATGACGGAGATTCTACAACCCCCCTAGGTCATTTGTTTTGGTGCTTAGCTACCCTGACGGTTAGGAAGTCTAACCTAAATCTCCCTTTCTGTAATTTAAGCCTAATACTTCTTGTCCTGCCCTCAGTGTCCTGTCCTTTCCTTCTAGGACGTTTTTTCCCCCCTCTTTCCCTGCTTTGCATACCAGAATTTTTCATAGAAGAAGGTAACAAACAGGTCATTGCAGCATTTAAGTGAATCAGCAGTTACTGTCAGCATGGTGTCTCCCAGTGCTTTCCAACACAGACTCAATAGCTGGATGGTCTTTCTTAATGATTCAATGATCAGCAGCATATAGACTTTTACAAGGCAGCAAGGAGGAGGGTCTTCTTCATGGAAGAGGAGAAGAGTACGGCCGTCTGCTATGTCATCTTCTGGTACGTCTAAATTACTACATGTACAGTCTGATCTCAAGCCCATTGAAATCAAGGCCCTCAGGGCTTAGATGGGGGTGTTCTAGAAGTAGGTAATACTGGCAAAGTGTGCTGTATCCCTTTCCAGTGTGGGCCACATAGAGGATAAAAGCCTACTAATGCTAACTGCTATCAGACCTACTCCATTAGCTCAAGTGGTAAAGGCTTGTTGTGCATTGGAGTTGAATGTCTTGGGTTCAAGATGAAGCAGCGTGGGAAATTATTACAACCACCAGAGACAGATAGTGCTTAATTAAATGGAGGTGGAGATTAGAATTGCTGTTGAAATCTATTCATATCATTTAGGTTGACCTAAATTTCCTATTCAGGTAAAATATCTGCAGTACTTATGTCTAATGAAAGCAGCAAGGACAACAGCAGCACAAATCAGAGCCTTGAGGCAGAATAAGCTTGTTGCTTCTCAACTGTCCTTTCCCCCCAGCTCTGTATCTGTTACCAGTATTGATCCTTTGAAGTCATCTATTTAGACAGTTCTGTGGAATGACACGATATAGCGGGCGCCGTCTGTTCCAGCGATCAATGTCTTCAGAAGTTTTGCTTCTTATATGCAGCTGTAAGACTGTGGGCTGCGATCCCATCAGATTTCACAAACTAAACAGGATTGAACCAGCTCAGCCTGGGAGACTTCCAAGAAGCACTCAGGTGCTGTAGGCAGCGGGGCCGGTGATTGAACGAGCTGTATGCTTCCCTCTGAATCAGTATTCAATGTCCCAGCTGGGTAGGGCATGCTAGGGAGGCACCACCTTATATTTGCATTTGTTCTAACGCTTGGGGTCATTAAAAATCCCATGTCTCTTTTTGCAAGACCAGGGGATATAAATATCCTGGCTAGATTCCAACTGGGTAAGATGATTTTCTGTTTCTGTAATCAAGTGTTTGATGGTACTTACTGCCCTGAACAGTTTTGCACCACTGCAACTATGCTGTTCAAAGGAAGCTACCTTGCACCACAGAGGAGGCTGCATTGCAGAGATGAGTGACTTTAACTATGTATACAGGGGCCCGTTGAATTCAATGGGAGTTGAGGTTGCTCAGAATCTGGCCAGATCAGCCCTATAATTTATGAATGGAATGGCGCTGCATAAATGTCAGTCATTATTACTACTTGCTTAGGGCCCAGTCCCAAACCCAGTAAAATAAGTAGGAGTCTTTCTATTGACTTCAATGCACTTTGGATCAGTTGCTTAGTCACCTGCTAGTTTTGTAAATGCATATTGCTTTCTCTGTGTAGTGAAATCCTGTTAAATGAATAATCCTATTACACCAACATTTTACTCTGCTAAATGGTCTATATCCCTTTTAAGGGTCTCCATTTCCCAGGGCCCTGCTGTCTCATGAAAGGCATTTTGATAGAGTGCCGACAAAATGTCTTCATTGAATAGATCTATTCCTTTCCAAATGGGATTCTCAATTGCATTTTACACTTTATCTTGGTGCATTAGAAGTCTTAACACCTTCTCCCCCATCCCTTTAGCGGGTTTTATGGTGTGGTGCAAGGAGAATGCACTTTTTTAACAACTCTGTTCCTTTGACGGGGATTCAGTCTCAGTGCTGAGTTCCCCCAGTGAGCCCCCCATGTGTCTTTAAACCTCCACAAACCTGCTGAAATGATCAGTGGAAATCAACAACTTTTCATTTGCCGCTTAAATTTGCAGCTTCTTCCAAATGGTCGTTTCATGACAGCTTGACACACTGTGCAAAGTCACCATGTATTTTGAAGGTGCGCAGACAAATGGTTAGCAAATACATCTCAAACAAAACAAATCTGAGATCCCTTTGCAGTAATTCTATGTGGGTGGCAGCCAGCAAAAGGCCAGGTAATATGCCAAAGGTTGCTAAAAGATGCCCCCCCCAGAGCTCAACAGACCTGAGCTTTAGGAGAAGTCTCCATGACATGAGTAGGAGACCCATAATGCTCACAACAACACTTTGAAGTATTATTATCGTTATTTTACAGATGTGGAAACTGAGGCAGAAAGTTAACAGAAAGCTACTCAGGGCACAGCTGTGGTTAGGACTCGGTTCCTGAATCCCAGCGCTATGCATTCATCTTTCCATGTATTACTCTGTCACCATGGCAGAGCAGTGGGAGACCACCACTTTGACCTGTATGCATCTAGCTTATCATTTCATACCCATCATGTTTTTCCATTCCTCTTAGCTGGAAGATGCATCTTCTCTTACCACATCCACACGCCCTGATACATTTCCATTAAGGCTTCCCAATGCTTATCTTGCAGTAATTTAGAACAACACTGCAACCTATGTATAATAATGTACTCTTGTATCTGTAAGGTGGGTCTGAAAGGAACAAAGAAGGAAAGATCAGTAGCTGGCGTTGCCATGGCATCAGAATTAAGGTTGTTTAGAAGCCTTCACTGTGTATTGTCATCCCTTCACATGTTTGAGATTTTTTTAAGTTTAACTTTCACTCTGAATTTCCTGCGTTTTAATAGGTATTTATATGGTTTGTTCTTCTAATGGCTTTACTCTTAAGTTATTTATATGTACTCTTTATCGTAATATTTTTGGTCTAGGAATGATATTTAGAATATTACCAATCAGGTGTTCCTAGTGATTTTTGAATCAAAAGCACATTTAAAGCATTCCTAAGCTCATCAAAAACGGGCTAGAGTTCATTGTTTTTAGCCTAGTCAGGATAAAATAGTAGTTTGGAGATTATAGCTTAGATACAGCAGACAACTATGTTTCATACTAAACATGGCCATTAGACCACCTAACATGACTGGTTCAGATATATGCACAACTATATGTTAATGAGTTTCATATATATGATTATTAAGATTAAAAAGAACATCTCACAGCTAGATAATGATCTAAAATGGTTACACCCCATCTAGATTAGTGTAAGAGATTCAAAAGGATATTAAATATGAGTTGTCATGATTTATGCTTTTTATATATATGCATCTTTCCATTTCAAGAGGCCTGCTTCTCAGTTTGCATGGAAACAAACATTTAGCTGCCATGGAAATGAGAAATTGTGAAAGTTAATAGCAAGATAAATCTCCATCACGCTGAGTTTTTAAATCCAGACCGGGTGCCTTTCTTAAAGGTATGCTCCAGTTTACTGAGGCAGGAATCACTGAGTTAAGTTCTCTGGCCTGTGTTATGCAGGAGGTCAGACTAGATGATCATAATGGTCCTTTCTGGCCTTAAAGTTTTATGAATATGTGATAGAAAATTGCTGTGGAGTGGGCTCAGTTTTGCCTAATACTCAGAACTCTCGCTTCCCACTGAGGGTGCTAACCATCTCCCTAGGAACGCTCTGCATCTTGGAGGATTGGGCCCAGTATAAGCTGGGCTCTTGACAGGGCCAGCCCACAACATTTTGGCACCTGAGGCGGGGAGCTTAAATGACGCCCCCATGCCCCCTCGCTTGGGCCAAAACTTTGAAAGGTCTCAATTCTGCCTTCTTCCTGTTTTACTCCTCTCATGGTACTGCTCTGCTACCTACCCCAATAAAGGAGAACTAACAACTTAAAGTGCCTTGTTCAAAAATTTTAAGTAACACTTAACTTTCAAACGTTTGAACAGCAAATGTAACTTTTCTTGTCTGCATAGTAAACACTGGCATTTTTATCTGTTTAAATAATCAAAGTGGTGCTTTCTGTGCCTTCTTGGTTGCAAAGATTTGAACTGCTTCCTGCTGAAGGTCCACAGTCTGGGCCAGTTCATGCTCTATTGAGTTGTGTCATTGTGGAGCGTAGATGTGTTTTTATTAACTTCAGCTTGGAGAAGCTGCGTTCTCCACTGGCAACTGTTACAGGAAGTGTTAGAAGTATGCACAGAGCAACAAAAGCATTTGGAAAGAGGGTGGTCATCTTATTTGTGCACATATATTCCAGAACAGCCTTTGGAGTTGATCCTGCTGAAATGTATCTTGAAAGGGCTTTCAGTTCATCACCTAAATCACTCGCATCAATATCGCGCATGTCATCATGTGTCAACACTGTCTCTAGTGCCCTGCATTGCTGGTGTAGGTCTTCTTCAGGTATAGTGAGGAGTTTTGGAATATCATACAACATCCCAAATATACTGCTGTGTTCCTTGAGCTGCATGAAACGTTCTTCAACTGACTGTATTGCACAATCTAGCACCTGGTTAAAGAATTCAANTGGTGATTCCATATCCCTCTGCCACTGTTCTCCCACAAACAGTTCCTGTCATAGCATTATCCTCCATAATGGCAATCATCTATCTTCCCAATTTGGTGTTTGATAGGCTTTATTGCCTCCACTCGACTTTCCCATCGTGTGGCATTCAGTGGTTTCAGTGTCAGAGAGGATGTTCCCAGATGTTGCTTCAAAATTTGCCATTGATGAGTTGATGCAGAGAAAAATACATAGATGCTTTGAATTACATTAAAAAATTCAGCAGCCTCACTAGAAGCTGATGCTGCATCACTGACCACCAAGTTCAATGAATGAGAACTACATCGGACAAAAAAAGCTTGAGGGTTTAACTCTCGGATCCATGTCTGCACTCCTCTGTTCTTTCCTCTCATGTTGGCACCATTATCATAGCCCTGACCTCTCATGTCAGCTATCGCAATTCCCGTATCTTCCAGCTTTTTAAGAAGCACATGTGTCATACCAGCTCCTGTAGTATCATCAATGTCAATAAATTCTAGAAAATGCTCTCTGACAGTCACCATTGCAAGGACATTTTCACTAGGTTCCGTTGTTGTTACAAAACGCACCATTAAAGTCATTTGTTCTGTATGGCTGATGTCAGGTGTGCAGTCCAGAATAACAGAGTAATATCTTGCTGACTTCAGATCTGCCACAATCTTCTGTTTTACTTTTGTTGCCAGTAACTGTATGATCTCATTTTGAATTGTTTTTCCAAGGTAGTGGTGTGTGTACGTTTCTTGGGTGGTGACTTTTCTTAGATGCTCCTGGAGTGCAGCATCAAACTGAGCCATCAGCTCCACAATTTTAAGGAAGTTTCCATCGTTTGGCACATACAGCTGATCTGAAGTGCCACTCAGTGCTAGGTTTTGGGTAGCAAGCAGTCTCACAATGGCAATGAGCCTTTTCAGAACATTTTGCCAGTAAAGAGACTCTGATGCAATCTTCTCTTGATGCTGATCATCTATGGTGGCCTTTAACCTTAGTCTCATCTCAAGCTCTTTCCACCTATGGAATGCTCTCTGGTGATTTGCTGCCTTCTCATGGCATGCCAGATTTCTAGCCAGATTTTTCCAGTCCTTTGTTCCTGTAGAACCCAATGTGGCTGGAACATTAGACTGGAAGAGTTTGCAACAAAAACAGTATGCAGCATTCTGGGTTTTTGAGTACATAAGCCATGGCCTCTCCACTTTGTCACCATTGGGGATTTCACGCCAGTAATGTGTTGGATGGAAACTTCTATTTTCATTGTCTTTGGGGAACATGAAGTTTTTCACTTGCTGTGGCCCATGCAGTACAAGGAAGTCCCTCAGGCTACTGCTCAAGTGGGTCCACAGTCCTGGATCATCTAGACTTAAGGAACTAAACTCAGCAGCAGCTGTTTCTTGCGCCTCCACCACACTCTTCTCTGATATACACTTTTCTTCAGGAATGTGCATGGTTACATCCATTTGAGATGGAGATATGGATGCTGCAGTAGCTGCCAGGTCACCTGCACTCTGACTAACTGGAAGATCAGGCATCTCCTCACCACTCACATCCTCACTAGGGCCGGAAGGCTCACCGTGAACATTTGTGTCTATGTATCTCAGGAGAGCTCCTTCCTGCTTAGATAGAAAAGCTTCCTTTGCTTGCTTTCTTTTTCTGAATGCTGCTCAAGAGGGGTGTCTTCTTCTTTCACTCATGACTGCTGTTCTGTGCCAGCTATAGTGGCTTTCAACACTCAGTTGAAGGGGACAAATAAGCAGGCTGGTATCAGGGCCTGAGTGAGGGAAGATATCAGCGTCTTAATGGCCTAACTGGCTCCTACTACTTCAGTTGACTGCCTGTTCTCCTCAGGTGGGTTCAGGGAAGCAGCAGGAAACAGGAAGCTCCCTGAGAAGCTGGTGTTAATTACTCCAGGCTCCTGGGGGTGCTAGCGAGGTACATAAGAGGCTCCTCCTCCTCTCTCTCCCTGCAGCTCCTGCTGCTTTCTGTTATTCCCTCTCACCTTTTCTCCTGCCTGCCTGTTATGTCTCTTGTGCCCTCCTTCCTCCAGCACAGCACTCCACCATCTCTGTGCATCTAGAGCAGAGAGAATACATAAACACCAGCAGCAGACACAATTTTCTACACTCTGGGTCCTAGTGACGCCCCCCCACGCCACCCCACAGTCTGGCACCTGAGGTGGCCGCCTCAGTTCGCCTCATGGTAAGGCCAGCCCTGGCTCTTGATGGCTCACAGAACTGATACAGATTTCCACTCCCAACTTTCAGATGCTTTGCTGTCCTCCTTGCTGCAAATTCTCCAGCGCTTTTAGACACTTAAAAACACCTTTTGTCCCTTATTCACATCTTTTCTGTGGATCATGCTCTTTCACTCTGTCCTGTATTTCTTGTTGTGATGTGCTTTTCCCCACACTCTCCCAGTAGTCCTTCGGGGCCATGGGCCATGTAATTAACACCAAAGTTCTTCACAAGGCACCAGTACAGGTCAAGGCCCAATGGACATTCCAGGGCCTCCCAGAAAAACTAAGTCAGTTCCATTCTTTCCTGGGATTACAGAACCACTCTGAATCCTTTGTTCCTCATCTGGCTACAGGATTGAATCTACTTCATAATGTAGGACAAGGAAAAACCTGGATTTAGACAGATCGATATGACAAAGCTTCTCAGAAGGGTACGGACTTGTTACTTAATGTAGCCTAGGAGGCATTAACCCACTTTGATCTTGATTTGCCTGCATGATGCCTCGCTGTTTGGGGTAGGATGAGTTATCTCTCACAATATGTCCAGAAGAGAAGCCAATTGACTTTGCTTCAAATGAAGCAGAAAACAACTATGCACAAACTGAAAAGGAAGCATCAGGAATTATTTTTTAGCATTCTTCTGTTGACCTATCTGCATCTACGCCAGACCTTAGGTCAGATTAACTCCGGTGGTCAGGGTGTGACTATTTTGCACCCCTCAGCAACGTAGCTACGTTAATTTAAATTTTAAGTGTAGACTAAGCCTTAAAGTTCGTAGTGTTGCTATCAGCATTCCCATAGTCTATTGCTCACCTAACAAAATCTCCCAGGTCTCATTTCGTACAGCAGGAAACCCTCAGTTCTTTAGTTGCTCAGACAATCTATCAGCCCTGCTTTATGAAATTCAACAATGCTGCTGTCCAAGAGCATTAGTTAAAAAACAAAGAAATCTCAGAAAAAGTTGTAAATGTAAATTGCCGTGAATTATTTTTCATTTAAGCATGTCAGTGAAGCGTATGTATAGATTAAACCACACATAGATGAAGTGTCAGTTGGTTTACATACTGATGTTTTTCTTCATGTCACTTCAATTTGAAGGAGTGGGTTCGAGGATTGAACATCCCTTTGTCTGCTACTAGCTAACCTGCTACAATACTGGGGTTAAAATAAAAACTAACAAGGCAAAGGAAAGCAGGGGATGTGTGTGAATCATTCGGACTTTGATGTTAAAATGCTGTCATTTTAATGCACGTGATCTGAAAAAGTCTAATGAGCCATAGTCCTTCAAAAGAGATGTCACTGACCACAGATTTAATTATTGAGCTGATTTTGACATCTCACTTCTCTGATCACACTCAGCTTTATAAACATAGCCACCTCTCTTTGCTGGGATGAGATAATCCTTTTTAGAGGGGTGTTATCACACCTGTGTGCGCACACGCACACACCCACAACCCCCCTGTCTATGTCAAAATGCTTTGTCCATTGCTTGTTTTCTCCTTTACTCCTTTGAAGTTTTGTTCAGCGTACATTTTGAATACCATTCCCCCAAGGAGCTATCATAATTAATCTTGAAATGATCAATAGCCTATTATAGTTACTTTGGGGGTAATTTCATAGGGTTCACATATCCCAGCAAGTGAAGTCTCACATCCATACCTTAGCCTTAGAATATGATCATCAAGGCAAAGAATTTGAAGCCAGCCTTCTAAACTCAGAGTCTTGGGCTCCAATCCCTGTGTGTGGTGTGCTTGTTTTTCCTCCATCTGATTTTAAAAAAATCAGACTGTAAACTCTTTGGGGTAGATGCTAACTTTCTACTTCGTGTTTCTCCAGTTCCTAACACAATAGGGCTCCCACCCTGATTGGGGCCTATTGTATTAATTTTGATGGAATAAAGGGGTCCTTCACCTACCCTGTGGGCACCACTGCCTAGTCTGTTCTTGTGGTCCCCTAGCCACAAACACACGCAGGCCCTTTCCTTTTCAGCATGTGTGCATTTAATCTTCCGTTTCAAAGCATAACAGGTGAAACCATAGGTATATAGCAGGCGGAGACTTCCACACAGCTTTCTTTCCTCTCCTTGACTTCTCAGTTCCTGCCAAATATATCCTCCCAATTACTGAGCCAATTGCCTAATTAGCCTTGCAATTACCACCCCAGTATCAGAATCCCCCACAGAAGCTATTTAATTAACTTCAATAAAGCCTGAGGTCTTCCCAGTGCTGCAACAACCTCAGTGACAAAGGTGTTAGAGATAGTGAGCTGTCACTGACCCAAAGAGTCCAGGGTGTTACCATGCTCCTGTCACTGTCCGCCATTAAACCATTTTAAACACGGTTTGGTTTGGTATATGAGACAACCTGCTTAATACCTTTGCAAACACACCATTAAAAATCCTTTTAACCTTTTATTAAAGATACAGAAAAGAAGGAAAACCAATTAAAGCATTTGTAAAGCATTAAATAAGGGTTTTATTTTAACAACATCCCTTGATCAAAACAAGAGACACACACACACACACACGAAGGGAGAGACAAGAACAACAGAGAAAATGCAGCTTCTGTCTTTGGCGTTGACTCTCATTTGCAGCCTCGCTGCTGGGAAAACACAGGCACAGCACACAATCTTGTCAGCCATGCCGAGACATGGCAAGGTTTGTACCAACACTGGGTTATCTAGAGCTTTGCTTTTATGTAAGGGGACTGTTGGGTTCTTACTAAAACTCGGTGGGGATTTTTTGGTTGGCTAGCTCCCAGTACCAAAAGAAAGGGGAAGGGTCGATGGGAAATCAGGACCCTAAGACTGACAGTCCCAGGAACAACGGGGAGAGGCCAGTGCTCCAGGTCAGCCTGATTGACAGGGCGGGCAGGCTAATCAGGGAGTCAGGAGGCCGGGGGGGTCCCGTCCTCCGTGTGAGCTGGAATTGCCTGGGTCAGTCAGAGCGGGGCCGAGATAAGGAGAGAGCAGGAGCCCGAGCGTAGAGCCTTAGCCCTATCACCCTTTCCCTTGATTTCCACAGGTTTTAGCATCCACTTCTGTAATGGCGGTGTAACTGGACATTATAGGATGGGATTTTACCACTGATTCCAATGGAAGCAGAGTTAGAGCCGTGCTGAAAGCGTTTGAAAATTCCACATGTAACATACCAGCCCGTGCTCATGTACTCCTCTGCCCTCTACTGGATAGAACCAGGACTGCTCAGCTGTGTGCCAGAAGCTGCTGTGAAGATTGTCCTTTAAGTTAAGTAGGAGAAGGCCTGTGTTTTATAAAGCAGAAAGATCTAAGTCTTGACTGGCCAGAAGGTGACCGTGGAGTCCTAAGTGGCCATAAATCTGTTACAAAATATGCAAATACATTTTAGACATAGGGGGTGGAGGGTAATTTAAGTGAGAAAAACGACCCCCATGGAACCTATGGGCAGCAGAAAGAAGATAATGCTGTTGCTCAAGTAATACTGGCACAGATGCACTATGCAAGCAATAACTAACTTTCAAAAGAGGCCAAAGGAGGTTTCCACGCTTTGATAAAACAGCCATTTCATAATGTATAAATATGCCCAGTATTTGCCGACGGCAGAAGAAATATCACCAGGCCCTCAAGGCAGGTGTGAAATGAAACCTTTCTTCTAGCAGATGATACATTCTCCTTATTAGTTACAGCCCAATGGCTATTGTTCACCATGTATTAATTATTCCCATTTTTTTCTTTGTAGCACCTGTGAGAAGCTTTTGCTTTCCATAAACAGCTCTTTATTGATCAGTGGTATACTATAGATTTCTGCATTCAATAAAAAGTGCAGTAAATGGGGACATTAAAGTACTCTAAAGCTCTACTTAAAAAAGACAAAAAAGAAAAATAGGACATCAAGATGTGTTTTGTTAAGATGCAGTATGTGACATCCTCCACGTTTCAAAGGAAAAAAAACATTTTGAAAGAGAAGAGAAAGTATTTAAGGAGATAGAAGTAAACGGTAGTTGGGATAAAATACAATATGGTTTTACAAAAGATAGATCATGCCAGTCCAAGCTGATCTTCCTTGAGAAGATAACTGATTTTTTTAGACAAAGGAAATTCAGTAGGTCTATTTATGGAGCATGGTACTACTAAACGTGAGTAAGGGTAGCATAATCTGGATCTGAATGAATTTAGTTTGGGTTTAGAAAGGAGAGGTTTGCACCAGGTAGTGGACATGTTGCTCTCTGCATCGCAGGCCCCTTCTATGTAGTCCCGCCAACCCTCCTCTAAAAGTCAACCCATCATGCTCATGCATGCCGTGGGGGGTTTGGGTGTGCACACAGAGCAAATGTTCCAATACACATTATAGAGTGAGATTTCCGGAAGCACCAAGGCTTGGCCTAACTCTGCTCCCACCGAAGTCAGCATCACTGAAAATCCCTCCCAAAACTCTTGACAGTGCCTTTCAGCCAAGGATTTCAAAGGGCTTTACCAACAAACATCACTGATTTTGCCTAAGAACCCCTTCCTTCCCCCCACATCCTGAGAGGTAGGTAAGTATTATATTCCCTCATTTTACAATGGGGAAACAGAGACAGTTCTGTCCTTGGGGCTTCCCCTTAATGGAGTTACGGAGAGTTCAGAAATGATTTATTCTGTATAAAGCAGGAGTTGGCAACCTCTGGCACGCGGCTCGCCAGGGTAAGCACCCTGGCGGGATGGGCCAGTTTGTTTACCTGCCGTGTCGGCAGGTTCGGCTGATCGCAGCTCCCACTGGCTGTGGTTCGCTGTCCCAGGCCAATGGGGGCGGCGGGAAGCAGCACAGGCGAGGGATGTGCTGGCCGCGGCTTCCCGCCGCCCCCATTAGCCTGGGACGGCGAACCGCGGCCAGTGGGAGCCGTGATCGGCCGAACCTGCCGATGCAGCAGGTAAAGAAACTGGCCCGGCCTGCCAGGGTGCTTACCCTGGCGAGCCGCGTGCCAGAGGTTGCCGATCCCTGGTATAAAGCATTCCTGAGTGTAGTTAGGCTTTGGTTGGGTTGGGTTTTCCAAAGGATTTTGTATCCCTTTCAGGAAGGGAACTGAAAAGTAGGCCAGCTAGTATAAATGGAACCAGACAAGCTTGATCAATGGGGGAAGTCAGCTGCAGAAGGCATGAAGGTAATTTGGGCCTCTGGAGGCTTCTATAGATGCATGTCACCAATACTTTCTGGCTGGGGAAAAAAAAGTGCTGCTTTATTGTCTGCCTCGTTTATTCCCCTTTATGAGATTATAATAAATATACATGCAACTTCTCTGTCTGTGTGGGAGAGGAGAACGTCAGGAGTAACCCTGCTGAACTCAATGGGGTTACATCAGATTTACGCTGGTGTAAATGAGAATCAAGCCCCGACCTTTAGTTTTGTGAAAAGTTCCTGACACTGGCAGTGCTAATCATTATTCAAGTTTCTGGGC
Source organism: Platysternon megacephalum (assembly GCA_003942145.1). Taxonomy (NCBI): domain Eukaryota; kingdom Metazoa; phylum Chordata; order Testudines; family Platysternidae; genus Platysternon; species Platysternon megacephalum. Next base: position 11,000,747 of record QXTE01000048.1, read on the forward strand.
TTACTGGAGCAGTGAGATTTCGTCTTCAGAGGCTCTGATGAGCAGCTAACTTTTTGGGGAGGCCTATGGAACAAGGAACATCTAGGTCCCTTAGCTTTGCTGCTATTGTTGGGTTGTCTACTGGGAGAGCCAGTGCTGCAACTGTCATGACTGGCCAAGTGGATTGCCGTCCAACATCATCTGTTCCTGAAAGGGAGCACATGTTTCATATATAGGTGTATTTTTAAATAGGTGTCAATGGTGCCAAAACCTTTGATCAGTGAGCAATCCAGGGCAACCATCCCTCTGTGAACGCATGGATATGAACGATGACAGTAAGAATCTGTTCCCTTTCTAAGAGCTAGACTCAGGAAGCCATTCACATGCATAAACAGCAACAACTGCAAAGAGCCTATTAACTTCAGAACAATGCTACACGTTCTTATGCACCAGTAGATGTACCCTGTTAACTATCTACATACACACATACAAACTCATACATCTCTTTTTGCACAGCACTCCTGTAACATCTTTCCTCTCTGTCTGGCTGTATTTCCTCTATAGGTCTGTGGTTCTTAAACAGTGAGCCATGGAGCACATGCTGGTGATCTGTGGAGAGATGGCAGGGGCCAGGATGCTGGCTCCCCATTTCCAGCTGCTGTATTGTATCCAAAGGCAGCATATACCTGCAACACTTTCCTGTTACAACAGTGCCATGTAAACAATTGCTGCTGTTGCTGTGAGGCCGTGATGCAGTAGCAAATGGGAGGGGAGCTGATCTCTGTGCTCAAGAAGGGGATGGGGTCCTTGGGCCAATCTACCTATCAGGATATGGTCCACACTATGAAGCAGAATGAGGCTCCCTTCTCTAAGCATGTGAGTTTGTCCTCCTGAAGCAGTTAAAGAGCAAACCCAGCAGAGATTTCAAAGGGGGGAAATTGATGGGCCACCCCTTTAACACAAATAAGAATACCATGGGTACCACTGGGACTTAGCTGCACTGGTAGCAGCTCTTGAAAGCTATGTTGGCCCTTGCTGGCAACTGCATTTGAGGCATGAGATAACTGGAAAGAAGTGGAGGTAGCGTGCCAATGCTCCATGCCCACCTCACCACCAAAGTAGCAGCCTGGGATCCTGAAGTGGCCATGTGCAAAGGAAGCACTGGACCTAACCTGGTAGTGATGCTTGTGGCCTGGCCAGGGCTGGAACCCCATTAAATAAAAGGAGAAGTGGGTAGGCAGTTATGTGCAGTCTGCTAACCCAGTTGTTGGTATTTTCATTTTGTGTAGGGTGTAGGATTTTGGTTCCTTACTCTGGGGAGAATGAAGGGATGTGCTGGTGCCACTTCATCCGTCCATTACCCCATACAAAGGGTATGGAGACGTTCAGGATCAAATCCTCAGGTTTACTTCAGGTGGACTCAGAGGAAGACTTGGGTGGGAGGAAGGAAAGGGGGGATTTTAGCCCCTGCAATCCTGGTGCTAAATTGGCCCCAGTGCTTAGAGCAACCTCAAGAAGCTTGCACAGCACAGCTCCTTCTTTGGTGAATCAACAGGGGCCTTAACTCTTTGGGGCCGTTAATATGACTCTTTTTCTGAGCACTACAATTCAGTTAAAATCCCACTGCCCACACCATCTCATTCAGTCCATTTAGTTGATGGCTGCACTCTCCTGGTAGTGCGCTGTTATACGATTAGTAGCTCTCCCTAACAGACTAGTTTAATACAATGGAAAGAAATTTTGACACAGGTGGCTGGAAAGCCAGGAAATTCAAAAGCTCAGGACGAAGCTCTGCCTCTGGTCTCTGACCTCGCAATTTAAATAAAAAGATTGCCGGTGGAGATTTCTGGTGTGTGTCTCTGCATTAAACTTAGTTAAACATTTTTTTAAAGTTAATTATATTTCGATGATTGTGCTTAGCTATGGGCAGAGCAGTTCTGTATATAATGCATGCACTCAGGTAATTACCTAGGCTGTTTAAAGAGAATCTTACATAGACATGAATTTTCCCTTTTTTTTTTTTTTTTTGAGTGGGTGAGCAGAGAGCTGAGTGAAGAATAAATGGCTCTTACAGAAGCTCTAATTCACACACAGATCCCTCTCAGGTCTGGATCACTCATCCACAATCCAGCGGTGTGGTGAGTTCTATCATCCATGACTTATAATATAATATATAGAGATATACCTATCTCATAGAACTGGAAGGGACCCCAAAAGCTCATTGAGTCCAGCCCCCTGCCTTCACTAGCAGGACCAAATACTGATTTTGCCCCAGATCCCTAAGTGGCCCCCTTAAGGATTAAACTCCCAACCCTGGGTTTAGCAGACCAATGCTCAAACCACTGAGCTATCCCTCCTCCCTTCACCATCTTTATCTTCAACTGTGGTAAGTAACAGCAAAATCTTTCCATGGGCTATGCTCCATGCCTTCCTGATATGAGCCCATCAGGATCCATTTGGTCCCCACACATACTGCCTTGTTTTACAGCCTTTAGATGCCTTGGGTAAGAAAAGCTCATGTTGGTTCTTCACTCAGGCAGCGAAACAATTTCCTTTTCTCTCTCTCATCTCCCCTCGCCTAAGGTGGTTTGGCCAGCTGGGAATGGGAAAGTAGCGTGGTGCAGGTGACATGAAACACTGCAATGTGAAAGGCTTCTGGCTACATCTCAACTTCCTGCTGAATGTGATGGGGATATAGGGAATCAGGTTTGTGGAAATCTAGTGGGGTCAGGCTATACTGTGTAGCTGCTTAAACCACCTGTCCCGCTGTAGAGTGCCTGACATTGTGGTGTGGCATAGCCGTTTGGGATGAGACTTTAAAAGGAGCTAGATATCCCATTCTCATTGAAAGTTCATGGGAATCCAGCACCTAAGTCCCTTAGGTTTCCTTTGGAAATCCCAGCCTCTATCACCATGAGTTTGGGCCTGGTCACGAGACACTACTGAACTACATAGGCCGTTCCAAACAAGTGCTGAGGAAACCTTTTGACTTCACTATGCCATCGTGTGGTCTGGAGGTGACCTGTAGAACCTTTAGTGTCCTTATTCTGGCAAACTCCCAATGAATGAAGGCAACATTTTTAGATTGGTTCCTATGGTTGCCAACGTCAGGCAGGCCGAAAAGGAAACTAAACACTGCTGCTGGCTCTTCCCACAAAGCCACATTCCTTTTGTTACGGCATAGCCTCTTCCCGAATCCCAGAACTCGGCTACTTAATTCTTCCCCCTTGACGGCTGGGTGAAGGAGGTTACTTCACTTCTCTCTCCTCTTGGCTTTTGGTGAGACAGGTTGTGGCATAAGGAGCCTAGGCACTGCCATACTGGATCACACCAGTGATGACCAGTACCAGCTGCGTCAGAGGAAGGTGCAAGAAACCCTGAAGTGGGCAATTAAGGGAGGACCTCCCCCTCTAGAACATTTCTCCCTAACCCCAGTTAGAGATTGGCTTGTACCCTGAGGCAGGGAGGTTTCGATCCCTTCCAAACTGCTTTTAAAATCAGACCTCTGACGTTGCCTTCGGGATCAGCAAGCAGAGAGCCAATCAGACTTTCCCTCAGCAAGCTGAGCGCCAATCAGTGCACTTAACAGCCAGGAATGGCACTCTCAGAGGGTGGCACACTCCTGAGGCAGGCTGCCAAATGACAGTCACATTTGCCTCAGTTTCTCCTTTCAAAGTTCCCCGAAACAGTCCCAACCATCTATCTTAGTGCAAATAGCCCATGTGGAATTAATTTATTATAGAAGAAAACCCTGTGCACCTAACAAATCCCAGACACCATAATCCAGGCAATGCAGCTCCAACAACTCTCACCACACCCTGGCTCTCCAGCATAGCCTCAGCATTCCTCAGTAGGCCCCAGCTAGCCCCATCCACTGGCTTACTAGCCCTCTGTCCTGTTCAGCCTCCTAGCACTAGCTCTGGATTTTACAGGGCAGCAGGCTAGCCTCTCCACTATTTCCTCCCCATTTCCCAGGAGGACCTACAGCAAGCTTTCTGCTCTCTGCAGCGTTCCCCAGAGACTTCCTTCGGTCTCCTGACTTTTTCTGATTAACTTTCACCAGAGCTTCCTGATCCCTTATAGCCCCAGATGCTGCCCCACCCTCTTAACTGGCCAAATGGGAGCACCTGCTCTGGCACAGGGGCGCTGGACCTACTTTATTTACAGGGGCCAGCCACCCTATGACAGCATGTTGCCACATCCTCTGGATCAAACTGGGCTCTGATACAAATGAGGCCAGATCCTAAGCTGGTATACGCCCACATAGTTCCATTGACTTCAGTGAAACTACCCCCACTTTATGCCTGCTGAGGCTCTGACACATGCATTCTAGGCTTGAAGATCAGTCCTGGAGGTCAAAAAACTGGGTTCACTGGGTTTGCCCAAAGTAGCCAGCAGTGCTAAGTAAACCTGATAGAAAAGAATAATCTTCTTTTAACTTGTCTAAGAAGGGATTCAGCATCCATGATCTCCTTAGTCCTTGATTTATCAGCTGAGAATGTCTACAACAGGGGTCGGCAACCTTTCAGAAGTGGTGTGCCGAGTCTTCATTTATTCACTCTAATTTAAGGTTTCGCGTGCCAGTCATACATTTTAATGTTTTTAGAAGGTCTCTTTCTATAAGGTTATAATATATTACTAAACTATTGTTGTATGTAAAGTAAATAAGGTTTTTAAAATGTTTAAGAAGCTTCATTTAAAATTAAATTAAAATGTAGAGCCCCCCGAACCGGTGGCCAGGACCCGGGCAGTGTGAGTGCCACTGAAAATCAGCTTGCGTGCCACCTTCGGCACACATGCCATAGGTTGCCTACCCTTGGTCTATAAGGATCCCAAAGGAGAGACACATTTTGGGATGTGGACAACCCACCCAGACAGTTGTCTGGAATCAATCAGAACTTCCTCAGAGATCAGGAGTCTCATCATTACTAGGGAATGGTCTTGACAACCAACCAACTCCCCCATTTCTCACCGGTGGAGAGCTGAGCCGTGGTGACATTAGCACATAGTATATTGTTAGAGACCTTTCAGTGCCGTGGAGTGTGCTTCATGTACAGTAAACGTCTATTTGGCATGGGCAGAAAAATCTTTGTGTTATGCAAAGGAAAAAAATCGCTTTTTGTAGTTACACTGGGAAAAGAAGATTTTGTTCTGATAGAGATTTCCCCTAGTGAGCACCCTAGGAATCAGTAGACCTATAAAATTCAAGCTTTCAAAATTCCTACCAAACAAAGCCAAGACCAGTACTTTAAAGCTTGCTCCTGCTTGAGCATTAACATCTCATCTAATGGGGAAAGATTTTCACACAGAGATTCTGGTTTTGAGTTCAAAAGCAACAGATGGATGAGCTGTAGCATGTTCCTTTCAGCTGGAGGGGGGCAAAAGAAAGAATCCCAAGCCTTGCAGCAGGTGAAGGAAGTCATCTGCATATCTTTTTTACTTATAGTAGCAGCATTTGTGCACAGCTTAATTTACAGCTTCATACAACAAAGTGCTAAAAACTTTTCAGTTTGGGAGACATGAAAGGCGCAGTCTCAAATGTTCCTCAGGGCTCAGAGCAGCTTCTGCTTTTCTTGTGAGGGATCATGGGAGGGGGGGAGAAGTAACATGGAAGAAAACTCATCCGAAGAAGTGGGCTGTAGCCCACGAAAGCTTATGCTCAAATAAATTTGTTAGTCTCTAAGGTGCCACAAGTACTCCTGTTCTTTTTGCTGATACAGACTAACACGGCTGCTACTCTGAAACCTATCTATTATGGTTCCTTTTGATACACGGAAGGTCAAAATCATTGGCTGGTGTAAATCAGTATATCCCCAATGATTTCAATCAAGCCACACGGATTTACACCAGCTGAGGATCTGGCCCTGCTTCTTTAACTTCAGTGCTTAGACTACAAAAAGTCAAAGTCTGTTTTTTTCTTTTGCTGTTATTGGAAGTTGAGTTAGGAAGTGTGCAAAGACTGCTGGGAAGAGAGGCCTCTCTTTGCTCATCTCTTCATTGAGTTTCTTCTCTAAGCAAGGGATGTTGTGAAGGCCAAAAGTATAACTGGGTTCAGAAAAGAATTAGATAAGTTCATGGAGGACAGGTCCATTGATGGCTATTACTCAAGATGGTCAGGGATGCAATGCCATGCTTTGGGTGTCCCTAAACCTCTGACTGCCAGAAGCTGGGACTGGACGACAGGGGATGGATCACTCGATAAATTGCCCTATTCTGTTCATTCCCTCTGCAGCATCTGGCATTGGCCACTGTTGGAAGACAGGATGCTGGGCTAGATGGACTATTGGTCTGACCCAGTATGGCCATTCTTATGTTAGTGAAACCCCAGAGTTATGCCAAGGATGAATTTGGCCCAAGAAATCTCAATGTACAAACCAAAAGATTCTGGACTTTGAGGACTCAGTCAAACTATTTAGCTGAATCAAAATGAAATATGGAAGGAAGGATGGTCTTGTGGTTAAGACACTGGACTGAGACTCAGGAGATTGTGATTCACCTCTTGGCTCTGTCAGCGATTTTTCTGTGTTACCTTGGGCAAGTCATTTGAACTGAGTCACAGAGTTTCCCATATGTCTTGTCTCTTAGACTGCAAGCTCAGGGACTCTCTCTTATCTTTGCAGCCTCCAGCCTAATGGGGTCCCAGTTACATTGGAGGTGGCTAGCCACTACTGTAATGCAAATAGTAATAATGGTGACAGTCTGAGCGCCCAAATTTCTCTGTTTATTCCCAAAACAGGTACAGCACAGGAGAAACCAGCCTCCTAGCCAATCTCCAAGAGTAATGAGGAGATCTTGCGCCTCGCCTTCTTTACACTAAGCAGACTAGTTTGGGGACTATTCTGCTAACAGTGATAGGAAAACAATGTCCTTGTCCTATTGGTTAATAGACTTCAGCACAAAGCTATTCCATGATTCAAGATAGACCAGGGTGAATTCTCTCTACTCCAGAAGTTGTAAAGTTTTACAAAGGACACATTTAAAATATCTTGGGTAAGTCATGCCGGACAGCTGAGAGTTTAAGATTTCCATCTTATCCTGGCATTTTCCCCATCAACCTGGAACATATATATTCAAGGTCACGGGGCTTGCAAAGAAGCATCATTTGGAAGAAGGTGTTGGATAAGAGGAGTGGACTATTAAACTCAAAGAGCCAAATTCATTCCCTGAGGTCAATGGAGTTATACCCAAAATTAGGAGCCTGATCCAAAGACTATTCAAGTCAATGGAGTCATTCTATATACTAGGAAACATGATATGTTTCCATCTCAGGGGAGAGATAGCTCAGTGGTTTGAGCATTGGCCTGCTAAACTGTGAGTTCAATCCTTGAGGGGGCCATTTAGGGATTGGGGCAAAAATCTATCTGGGGATTGGTCCTGCTTTGAGCAGCGGGGTGGACTAGATGAGGTCCCTTCCAACCCTAATATTCTATGATTTTGTATAGAAGGTACTACAGTGATGGGCAGCAATATAAAATGCTAAGGGCTTGTCCACACGGCTACATCCCAGAAAGTGGCGACTTCTAAAGTGAATTAAATTAAACTGAATTAAGGCCACTTGAATTCTGAACAGCAGCATCCACACAGGGAGTTAATGCAATTTAACTAATTCACTTCCACGTCATACTTTTAGTTAATTCGGATTAATTTCCCTGGAGCCCAGTAGACAAGCCCTAAAATTCATAGGCAGACAGACAGCATGGATGAGCCCAAACCAAAACTCCAGCTCTTAATGTGCTGGGGGAATCTGGAACTGGTTCTGAACTTTGCAGCTTTAACATTCAGGCTACCGCTCTAAGTGGACACGTTTTGAAATCTGGAGCTGTTTGTTTAGGACAATGTAGTCAGAAAATTATTTTAATCTAGAAGAAAAATAATCTCTAAAGATTAGATGGAACAAACCGAGAAAGCTCTGCCCCTTTTCTTCCTTTTGCCTTGATATTTTTTCTTGATCCTTATTTTTGTTTTCCCTCCCTGTAATGTATATTTTGCATAAATTAAGGACTATTAGACTGCATGAAGAATGCTTTCTAAAAGGCATGTTTGGTTTTAACCACCCCACTTTCAAGGAAGGAAATGGAGTCTAACTCCGGGATGTAAAAGTGTTCTCTTTTCAAACATCTGTTTTCTCTGTCACTTTCAACACCACACACACACACACACACACACACACACACACACACACACACACACACACACACACACACACACACACACACACACANAAAACATGGACACCTGTCTACTACAAACTAGATTGAAACCATCATCTCACCTCACATAATTCACTGAACACTAATCTCTGCTTACATGGCTAGATTTCAGTCAGTTCACTGCCAAAAGATCCCATGTCCCATTACCCATTAAATCTAAGATTTAGCTTATCACTGTACTGACATGGCTGTTGATGCTGCTTGAAAGAACTTGTGTATGACTACCGTGAACAGGGCATAATGCCCAGAACACATATTCACCCATTAGCTCACTCTCTGATTAAATTTTTAGTCTATACTACACAAACTATCCTGATTATTTTCTCATCTATGATGCACTAAATGAGAGCACTGAATGGGAATTTTCTGACAAAATGTTCTGATTCATCAACACCGAAACTTTTCATGGAAATGTATTGGTTTCATCAGGAAGGTTTCTCAGGTCCATGAGATTAGGACACTACCCTGGGATATGGGACACACACGTTCAAATCCCTGCTTCAAATCAGGGGATTTCCTACATCCTAGAAGAGTTTCTCTTTGGCTCAATGACTAATTATTTATACAAAGTGGAACAGCTCCTACAGGAAAGAGTGACTTTCATTGGTTCAACTGCATGGGCATGAAGACAGTCTTGAAAGTTTCAGAGTGGTAGCCGTGTTAGTCTGTATCAGAAAAAACAATGAGGAGTCCTTGTGGCACCTTAGAGACTAAAAAATGTATTGGGCATAAGCTTTCGTGGGCTATAACCCACTTCATCAGATGCATGGAGTGAAAAATACAGTAGGCAGGTATAAGTATATAGCACATGAAAAGATGGGAGTTGCCTTACCAAGTCAGGGGGTGGGGGGTCAGTGCTAATGAGGCCAATTCAATCAGGGTGGATGTGGCCCATTCCCAACAATTGACAAGAAGGTGTGAGTATCAACAGAGGGAAAATTACTTTTTGTCGTGTCCCAGCCACTCCCAGTCTTTATTCAGGTCTAATTTGATTGTGTCAAGTTTGCAAATTAATTCCATCCTTGAAAGCATGACCTGAATGCATCCAAAGCAGCAATATTTGCCTGAGTCTGAAGACAGCCTGATAAAATATCTCTGAGGGGGTGGACAGCTCCTTGAATCTTCATGGCTGTTAACGCCAAGACCAATGCTCTGGGGATCCCTGCCAGCACAAAGTTATGTGTGTGGCAGGTTGAGAACAACACCCATCCCTAAGCCAACCAATTGCACCACGGCTACTGGGGTGAATAAGGGGGTGGGGTTGCTGCCACCTAGTATTTCTAGTTGGGAGAGGAGACCACTTGCTGCTCCTTAGAGTAAGTGGACTCTGCTGTCACCCTTCGGGGAGAAGGGGACCACTGTCCCTGCTTGTCTGGGAGGTGAACGGGGGGAAGGGAGGTTGCCACTGTAAATGGAAGGGGCAGGGTGATGGGTGCATCATGGTATGTGTGGAGTGTTGGAATTGCAGCCTATCACGTTAAGAATGTTTGTCAAGGGGTGGGGGAGTCCCTTGTCTGGCTTGTAGGCTAGGGGACTCTGTAGCAAAGCACGAGAGCTTCAGCAGAGCCATTTTGAAAAGAGCCATCCTAGAAAGTGAGTGGTACGTCTCTGCCTTAGGGAGCAGCCTGATTTCTCTCTCTCTTTTTGGGGTTCTAGTGTGTTATCATTCCAAATCATACGCAATATAGTGATACCTAACAACCTTCCAGCAGGTATATTAATGTTTGTATCTAACTTCCCTGTGAACATAACAATACGTGAACATAACAATATGCCTAGGGCACCAGATTGCTTTAATCTGGTCCTGGGAGAGGTGGTTTAGGATTGGGCTCAAAAGTGTTAAAGTCCCTCTGAAGTCTCTTGCGTTAGGGAAATTAACAATTCTTCTCAGTCAGCTCAGTACGAATTGCTTTGGCAGCTTTATTTGGTTCTGCCACGGAAGCTAACTTGTTGCTCTCCAACTTACTGATTGCCTCACTTATGATGCAGAAGTCAAAGGCTGAGCCACTGGACCATTAGCCAAAGTCAATTAGTCAGACAAGACCAGCAGCCCAGGGGCAAATCTGCAGTGCTAAATACAACAGAGAGAAACTACTTAGACAAATTGCTGAATCTGCACGCATTAACACATAGCAAAAATGCTTAAGAGGAAGTTTAGCCATGCTATGTTAGAGTGGCATTAGCTAACTTAGTAGCTGGCAAGGCACAGGTTTCTCTCTTTTAAACAGAGATAACAACTAATATATCAAATAGGCAAAAGTATTCAAGTTCATTTGTTGCTTAGTCTGGCTTGTATTGGTGGGGCCATTTCTGGGGATGAGAGAGAGATTTCAGGAGCATTTGTTTTCTGATTTTAATAGTTCAAAGCGTTGTCCAAGACAAGGTTTGCCTTTAGAAGAAAAGGAGATAGACCCACACCAAAAATTCATGGCTCTGGCCATCCTTGACCACCTGGCAATCAGCCGCAAGATGTTCTGACAGAGGTTTCATCAGGAGGAGTATCCACACGGAGTCCAACCTCGAGTGATAACCCAATGTCTGTGGGACCACTGCTGGCGCTGGCTAAACCACGAAAGACAGACTGGGGTACAGGTAGCAGAGACGATTGTGCTAGAACAATTCACCCAGATTCTCCCAGCCAGGGGAAGAGAGTGGGTGAAGCGCCAGTGGCTGTTGAACCTGCCAGAGGCGGTGTCGCTCATGCAGGATTACATGGCCAGCGAGGACCTGGCTCCTCAGGCACTGAGACCAGGAAGCTCCAGAAGTAAGGCCCAGAATTGCAGCTGAGGCTGTGTGAGGAAAGAAGAATGGGGGACCGCTGATCTGACCAACTCTGTGGGAAGTATCCCCAGCCAAAGGGAAGAACCTGAGTACTGACACGATATGAAGGGGAGACCAAGAACCCTGAGGAGAGGAATACATACCACTGGAAGTCCCACCATCCCAGGAAAGAGTCTGCTGATGGGACTCTGATGGGCCAATGCTTCGAGTATGGACAGGAGGGGCATTTCAGGTGGGAGTGTCCCTTATGGACTGCAGCGATGGACTGCAGGCCCCTAAACTCAGAAACAGGGCCTGGCCAAGCTACTGCTCCCAGTGTGGGTCAAGAGCACCCAGGTAACGGGCCTAATGGCAGCCAGACTATTGTCCCGACAAATCTGGTAGAGTCCCTGGATATGGTGGAGGCCCCCCATCTACCTCCAATGTATCCACAGGGATGTATGGCCTTACCTGGCGGCCAGGATACAGCTCCAAGTGGAGGACCATGCAGAAACATGCCATGAGCCTGGTAATCACCATAGCCTACTCTGTAATCCTGGGGCGGGACTGGAGGTGTTTTGGGGAGATCCTGAAGCTCAGGAGCAGTAACCATCCCCCAGAAACCAAAGCAGGCCGGGTTTGCTGTCACTCCTGCCTCCCATAGGTGCTGGAACTAGGGGTGCAGGGGGTGCTGCACCCCTAGTTTCCATTATATAAAGGGTTTACAGTTTGGTTCAATGTCTCTCAGCACCCCGACTATAAAAATTGTTCCAGCATCCCTGCTGCCTCTTTGAGGGCTGGAATCACTCTCCCTGCAACCATATGATTTTCAAGTACTCCAGTACCTAGGGAAGGCACACATCAATGCCGATTTCTTATTATGAGCAGGAGGGGGAGAACCGGAGGATGGACCACTGCCAGGTCCTAACCTGAGGGGGAGGGTATGTGCAGCGCCGGCTCCAGGGTTTTTGCTGCCCCAGGCAGCAAAAAAAAAAAAAAAAAAAAAAAAAAAAAAGCCGCGATCGCGATCTGCAGCGGAAATTCGGCGGGAGGTCCTTCGCTCCGAGCGGGAGTGAGGGACCCTCCGCCGAATTGCCGCCGAATAGCTGGACGTGCCGCCCCTCTCCCGAGTGGCCGCCCCAAGCACCTGCTTGTTCAGCTGGTGCCTGGAGCCGGCCCTGGGTATGTGACAGGGTGCATCAACCCCACACTGGTGAGGCAAGGGTTAAGGAGCTGCTCTGGACCCAGGGAGCCACACCCCCTCGCCCCTGCTGGGCATGGTCCCAGTAGCGGGAGTATTCAAATGGGTGCAGCTCAACTCGGTCAGGGCTGACTGAGGAGGAGAGCAGTTGGGTGCAGCAGCCTCCTGCTGAGAAGCTGCCAGAACTCCAACCCACCAGCACTGAACCTCCTAGCCATGCCCCTGGAAGCCCGTTGACCGTGGGAGCCAAGGGTGACAACTCGCTGTCACCGGGCAAGGGGCTCCAGAGACGAATCTAGGAGGAAGCCGGGGGGATCCCAAGACTGAGCTGTGACACGGATGGAGGTACACGAAATGGGTAGAAAGTGACCCAGGGAGCGTGAATATGAGTACCAGGCCCTAGGTCATGTATATGGCCTACTGCTTTGAAGGGCCCTGTGTTGGAACCCAGTGGAGTAGGGTGGACCTGGGTTCCCCCACCCTCTTGGGGACTCTGCTAGGCAGAGCGGCTCTTACCATTGGGCCACGCTACTGTGGACTATAGCCACTAGGCAAAGCAACCCTAGACACTCGCCTCTGGGCAATGCTACCGCAGACTATAGCCGCTAGGCAGAGCAGCCCTGGACACTTGCCACTAGGTCATACTGCCAGCCTGGGGCACACAGGCACCCCCCAACACTTACACAGAAGATTCAACTGGCCCCAGCTGGTCCCAAGATTAAGGGACCATAAAAATAACTCAGACCCACCTGTGCTCACTCCCCCTGCCAAAATTGCACCAAGTGCATCTTGACTGAACTTTGGAATCTGGGGCCAAAACGCAATACAGATTGGTTATCAAGTGGGAGGAATGTACGCTAGGAGAGCCATTCTGTTCTACAAAGCAAGAAGGTTATGGGGGGGCAAGAACCATGCAGTGCAGAAGAACTCGGAACTGCTAGAAGATTAATTCTTAATTTCCACCTTGATAATGATAATCATGCCGTCCTATTCTCAGGGCAGCAAGGACAACTTACAATGCTTTCATTGGGCTGGGGGAGATACTTAATTCTCACTTCCTGCTGTAAGGCAGAGGGGGAATGTCAAACAATTTAATAGGACCCTTGAAGGCTCCAAACAATGAGCTTCTCAGCAGTTGTGTCCTTGTTTTTAATTTTCAGTTTTGCTTTGTGACTGGCTGCTGGAAGCATAAAATGGTATATATTTTTCTGAGATAAAAGAGAAAAAAGAAGAACCCAGTCTTCAGACAAACAAACAAACCAACCACAACTATTCACAGGAAAACACATTTGTCCAGTTCTCTGCAGGGTTATCTGATGTCCTCTTCTATGTTTATTTAGCTTGTATTATTCCCTGTTTCACCTTTGCTGTTTAAGTGATAAAAAGGCGATGGAAGATTTATTCAAAAATGAGTATTGAGCAACCATGGGAATTAACATCAGAATCTCACCACTGATGATAGATTACTGCTTGGAAGGGCTATATACAAACAGTAAAATGCAGAGAAGTGGGTGACATTATTTTTCTATTTGAGATGAATACAACTTTTATGGAATAGAAGAGTTTATAGGCCTTTGCTTTTATGTTACATCTCACAATCCTCCTTTCTATCACACCAGTTTTTATATGAGTGATGAAGAAAAAAAGCACTGTATAACTAAGGAAAATGGTAACATACTTGGATATTTTATGGCAGGTGGCAAAACGACACTAGGTGGGTTATGGGTTAAATAAAATGGTGATATAATAAATATATTGGAAGCCCTAATATGTGTCTATAAAAATAGATGCGTGTGCGTATATTTGTAGAGTTGAGTGAATAATTAGTAACTAGTAATTTATTCAACACACTTTTCTTGAAATGCATCTACACTGAAAGCCAATACAAAAGGGATCATCAGTGGGGTTGCTTAGTCTGGAGGACTCATGAATAAGGTTGGAGGAATATTTTCCATCCATTTCTTGATGAAAAATATCCTTTTTAATATACATTTTCAAGGAAAAATGTTATTTTCCATTTTTTCAGCTTTTTTTTTTTGGGTAGAAAAAGCAATTTCTGGGGAAAAAAAAAATGTAGTGGCAAATACTTACCCTGCCCCAAACCTCAGAGTAAAGCTGGCTGAGAAAACGATCTCCTGCAATAAGTAATGTAATTCCCAAACTGCATATGGTACCAAAGCAAAACCCCAGAGCCAACCACCCCACAAGCAGTGGGGAAAAATCACATCAGGATTTAGATCCTGCTTCACAGCTGCCACTATAATGCTCTGATCCCATACTGGAGATCACAACTCCCAAACAGTGGGAAAGTTGCACACTGGATCATCTCTAGCAAAACAATTTTGCCATTACAAAAATAAAAATCCCAGTCTGTGAAGGCTCCTCCCCAAGCACTAAGGCTTTGTCTACACTATAAAACTTTTGTCGGTCAGGGGGTGTGACACCCTCCCCTCCCCCACGACCGACATGTTTCAGTCAGTGCTGGTGTGACCAGCGTTACGTTGGCGGGAGATGCTCTCCTGCCGACATAGCTATGCCGCTCATTGGGGGTGGTCTCTCCTGCCGGCATAGAGCAGCTACACGGGAGACCTCACAGCGGTGCAGCTGCAGTGGTACAGCTGTAAGCTCTGTAGTGTAGATATAGCCTAACTGAATTACAGGCCTGGAGTTACAGCACCAAGGAGGAATCTGCTTCAACACAGTGTTACAACCCTGTTTCAGAATGACTCGACAAAGGCAGCTGATCATTTGCTGCCCTTTTCAGCTCCACTGGATCATTTTGCTCTGGGAATTAAAAACTACCTGTCCGATACACCAACAAACATCTGCTGTTCATTGATAACCGGGCCAATCGCTTACTTCATCTGCTGAAACTTGCTGTGGGAGCTGCTGGCTGTACTGGCTCACCTAGATGTTTATTGTGGAACCCTGTGCTTGGTGCACAGAGCAAATATCATTGCTAATTCCGTATTTTCCTTGTGCTTGAGCTAGCTCCATACCTCCTTCACCTGGTCATGGTCTTTTTCGTCTAAAGTATATCAGTCCATTGCAATAGGGATAATACATATTAATGTGGTTAGCAAGTAGCTCAGCACTGAATGTGTTTTCCGCATCACACTGAAAGCTCATCGGCATGAACTTCATTGTCTGAAAAATGTATTTGGAGGGATGATTATGATAATGCCTTCCAGGCTGCATCTATCATTTACGCTTCTGAAGTGAGTCTTATGACAAACAATGGCTGGCATATTTGTTTCCCTGTTCAATTAGAAGCTTTTGAAATATTGATCTTCCTAGTCAAGTTGCAGAAGAGTTTCGGGTGCTAGCCAAGAGCTCCAGCGATGAGGCAACGGGAGGTCGCTTGGTTATCACGCTACGATAACAGCAAATATGCTGCGTTCCTACAGTGCCTGGCTCTCAAGTCATTTCACAAACATTAGTTCATTCATTCTCACCTCCTTCCCCCGTGAGATTGGTGCTATTATTCCCCAGTTTATAGGTGGGGAAACTGAGGTCTAGATAGATTAACTGACTTGCTCAAGGTCATCTAGTGAGTCAATGACAGAGCTGAGAACAGACCCTCACGCCCAGTCCCCTACTTTAGCACAGGACTGACCTTCCTTCAACACCCTGATTTGTTACCCACAAATATTTCTACCTTCTAATTTCATCCTCACCTTGGCTTATCCCTTCACATGTATGACATTGTGGCCAGCTTGCTCATTCACCTCTTTAGGTGGTGATTAGGGGCCAAAGCTTTCAAGCCTGAGACACCCAAATCTGTATTTAGCCACCTCAATCAGTGGCGTGATTGGTGGAGATGCTGAGCACCTATAAATCCTATGCACATAACTGTACAAACACATACTGAGGGACAGCCTGCACCCTGAAGAGCATACAGCCTAAGTAGACAAGGCAAACAAATAGTAGGAAGGGAAACAGGGAAGCACAGAGATTTGCCCACACTCGCACATCTGATTAGTGGCAGAGCTGGGATTAGAATCCAGGTCTTCTTAGTCCCGGCCCAACCACGTGCCCCCCAGAACTCACCACCACCCCTGAAAAAATAAAATCAGGCCACTGATTTTGGCGGTTAAATAAAAGCCTCCAAGTTTGAAGGGACACCCTTTCTTAAGGCACTTTAATGCAAGATTTTCCAGCAGAGGTGGTAAAACTGAGGCAGTTCAGAGAGCTGTGATATGGGGTAACTTCAGGATCCTACCAAGGTGAAGCAGTGTATCATGCATGAGCGTGAAGTATCCTGAACTTGATGTAGAGAATTCCAAGGATGCTTTAAGTCAATGACGGTGTCTTTTATGAACTTCCTTACATCTCCTTTTATGGTGATTACAAGGGAGATTGTCAGATAAGGCTGAAAGCGTAGCTGACTTCTAGTAGCAGTGATACTAAAACAGGTCTAATAAGAGGGAGAACCACAGTTGAGTGATACTCTGCATTATGATATATGTTAAGAATAGAGGGTAATCAAATAGCAGTGAGAAGTCATGGCTTTGACATCTGGCTGACACTAATAACTAAGTACAGAGTAGGGTAACAAAATGATTAGGGGTATGGAACAGCTTCCATATCGAATCATAGAATCATAGAAGATTAGGGTTGGAAGAGACCTCAGGAGGTCATCTAGTCCAACTCCCTGCTCAAAGCAGGACCAACCCCAACTAAATCATCCCAGCCAGGGAGATGAGGACAGCTTAAAATGACTGGGACTTTTCAGATTAGAAAAGAGACAACTAAGGGGGGATATGATATAGGGCTATAAAATCGTGAATGGTGTGGAGACAGTGAATAAGGAAGTGTTATTTATCCCTTCACATAATACAAGAACCGAGAGGTACCCAATGAAATTAAGAGGCAGCAGGTTTAAAAAAACATAAGGAAGTACTTCTTCATACAACACCTAGTCAATCTGCGGAACTCATTGCCAGGGGATGCTGTGAGGGCCGAAAGTATAACTGGGTTCAAAAAAGAGTGAGATAAGTTCATGGGGGGTTGGTCCATCAATGGCTGTAGCCAAGATGGTCAGGGGTGCAACCCCATGCTGCAGTCTAAGCCTCTGACTGCCAGAAGCTGGGACTGAACAACAGGGGATGGATCACTTGATAATTGCCCTGTTCTGTTCATTCCCTCTGAAGCATCTGGCACAGCCATTGTTGGAAGACAGAGTGCTGAGCTAGAGGGACCATTGGTCTGACCTAGTATGGCAGTTCTCATGTAACGACTCAGAACTCTCTAGATGTATGTGCAATTCCCTGAGCCACATTGTGGAAAGACCTCCATGTTTTGATAGGTCCATGTTACTTGCAGGTGCTGCAATGGATACATGAGTACCACACTGGACCATTGGAAAAAAAATTCAGTGTGGTGATAATATTTAGGGCCAGACTCTGGGCACTATTACACCAAAGATTTATGCACAGAAATGCATGCTCAAGCTGCTGTTCAAAAATGAAATGGGAGCAATCCTCTAAACACCATTACAAACCAACCACACGCCAAGCAAATAAACCAGTCAGGAATCTCGCCATCAAAATAACCACCCCAGAATAATAAATAATAGCAGAAATAATTATAACCCCCTTCAAGCACTATCAGCCTCCAACCCAACACTTATCAGAAAGCGTGGGGGATATCTAAGGCTTGTGTCATGTCCTGAAGGTTAGGAGTTATGGTCTTTGGCAGAATCCCAGAATCACGGGTCCTTCAAGAAAATGTGCTGCCAACAGCAGCCTCCTCTTTATACTAAGGGGCTTCAGTTACAGAACCTTTGTCGATTGCCTCTCCCCTCAGGTACTTACTGTCTCTTAAATAGCAAGTCCCAGAGCATTTAGAATGCTAAGGACAGTATAATGTGATCAGGGGGAGACCACTGGCAATCTCTCAGTCTATCTGTCATATTTCTAAGGTATCCAAGTGTATGTGGATGGTGGTGAAATACGTAATGCTGGCAATCAATCTATGCATCATACGTCTAAGGTGCCTATCATCATGGTATTTATTAGGTCTGAGTGAAAATCAGAATTTCCATCCTGCAGAAAATTCTGATTTGTCAACATTTGTTTTTGTGTCCAAACAGGAATTTTGAAATTTTCCATGTAATGGATATTTTGAAAAAATTTCATTCGGCCATATCAGAACATTTCACGTAGACATTTTCAATTCAAACAAAACATTTCGACATCCTTGTTGAAATAATCCAAGATGTTCTGTTTGTCACTTCAACTTTAAACTGAATTTCCTTATGAGGGCACATTGCCTCATGGAATTTGTAGTTTGGGAGCCAGACGACCCCATTCCACCCTAGTGGCCAGGCGCCCTGGCGGCCAGGCTCCCTGGCTGGAATACATTTCCCATAATACACCCAGAGTCATGTGACTCCCATNTGTAGACATTTTCAATTCAAACAAAACATTTCGACATCCTTGTTGAAATAATCCAAGATGGTCTGTTTGTCACTTCAACTTTAAACTGAATTTCCTTATGGGCACATTGCCTCATGGAATTTGTAGTTTGGGAGCCAGACGACCCCATTCCGCCCTAGTGGCCAGGCTCCCTGGCTGGAATACATTTCCCATAATACACCCAGAGTCATGTGACTCCCATGATGCACCATGAAGCTCAATCAGAATGAAATCAGTGCATTGCCTTATCAGATATATAGTCATCTAGGACAGTGGTTCTCAAAGCCGGTCCGCCTCTTGTTCAGGGAAAGCTCCTGGTGAGCTGGGCCGGTTTGTTTACCTGCCACATCCGCAGGTTCGGCCGATCACGGCTCCCACTGGCCGCGGTTCGCTGCTCCAGGACAATGGGAGCTGCTGGAAGTGGTGCGGGCCGAGGGATGTGCTGGCCGCCCTTCCCGCAGCCCCCATTGGCCTGGAGCGGCCAGTGGGAGCCATGATCGGCTGAACCTGCGGACGCGGCAGATAAACAAACCGGCCTAGTGCGCCAGGGGCTTTCCCTGAACAAGCGGCGGACCGGCTTTGAGAACCACTGGTCTAGGGAGCCTGAGCACTAGGAGAGAACATGGGCCAGAACTACAACTCCCATAAGGCAATGTGCCATGGTAGGAAAATGCAATTAATGTTNGTAGTCATCTAGGACAGTGGTTCTCAAAGCCGGTTCGCCTCTTGTTCAGGGAAAGCCCCTGGTGAGCCGGGCCAGTTTGTTTACTTTCCGCGTCCGCAGGTTCAGCTGATCGCGGCTCCCATTGGCCGCGGTTCACTGCTCCAGGCCAATGGGGGCTGCGGGAAGCGGCGCGTGCCGAGGGATGTGCTGGCCGCCCTTCCCGCAGTCCCCATTGGCCTGGAGCGGCCAGTGGGAGCCATGATCGGCTGAACCTGCGGACGTGGCAGGTAAACAAACCGGCCCGGCACGCCAGGGGCTTTCCCTGAACAAGCGGTGGACCGGCTTTGAGAACCACTGGTCTAGGAAGCCTGAGCACTAAGAGAGAACCTGGGCCAGAACTACAACTCCCATAAGGCAATGTGCCATGGTAGGAAAATGCAATTAATGTTTTGCTGAACTGATTTGAAACTAAACCAAAGTGAAATGTCATTTTGATTTTTCTGATAGAAAAATCATAATTTTTCAGCAAAATCAAGGTTTTTCCAGGAAAAATGCTGATGTTGCAGAAATTGCTTTTTCCATTGGAAAAATCATTCCTACAGAAGATTCCCAACCAGCTCTAGTGTTTAGCTTTGAGGGGTAGGAACGGTCTCTTATTATATTAGAGTACAGCACCTAGCACAATGGTGTCCTGATCTCTTTTGGGGCCTGCAGCTGCAACTATAAAACACATCATAAACAATAGCTATGCAAATGTAGGGGGACCAGGAAGAGACTGTTGTTGATCTGTCCATCCATCCTATCCCAAGGTGCCCATTCCCATCTAGTCCAAGTGCACAGTGATGTAGAGAATTCTGGGAAGCTGAGTGAAGCAACATTTGCTCCCACACTATTTTGCCTGCTGGGCTATATGTGATGAAAGAGTAGCAGCTTTCCATCTCAGGTAGAACTTCCACTTCAGTGCCTATACTGTTCCAAAAATGGATCATAATGCCTCTCCACCACATCTCTGCTAATGAGCATTCATGATTTTTCTTGATGTAAATCTCCTTGAATCCCTCCTTAACGATCCTGGGTTTGTTATCATCTTTGTTCTTCTGCAGGGCCGGCGCAACCCATTAGGTGACCTAGGCGGTCGCCTTGGGCGCTGCTATTTTGGGGGTGCCGGCGCCGCGGCCACCCGTAGAAATTTGGGGGCGGGACCTTCCGCTGCCGCTGTTGGGGGCGGGATTTCGGGGGCGGGACCTTCCGCCACCTAGGGCGCCGGCAAAGCTGGCGCCGCTACTGTTCTTCTGACATCCCATCTATTATGGCACCAGTTATTCAGAGAAGGCTTTTTTAAAAAAAAAATTATTCCACTCTGTTCTTGTTCCAGATGGCTTCCATAATTAGTTTATTACTTTTGCAGATGTTGTACGGAAACTTCAGGAAATAAGCCAACAATGGACAGACGAAGCTAATGAAAGTGAGCTTTTCAGTTGATTATTCACTGTGGTAAAATAAATATATTCTGTATGTCAACCAAATGCACTCTGGAATGCAAAAGTTATATGTGGAGCATTAGACTCCAAAGGGTGAGTATAGGGCACTGTGATAGTCTGGATGTATTTTCAAAGATCTGGGGGTCAGATTTTGGAAACAAATTAGGTGCTTTCACCCTAGCCCTTCCATTTGTGCATGTTGCAAAACCACGGCACCAGTGTGGCACAACTGACCCAAGTTGTCAGACAGCGAGGTTCCAAGATAGAACAATGGACAGTGCAAATAAGGATTGAAGTGCACTAGTAAGTTATGCAGAGTAAGCTTGTATAGTGCTTGTCCACATTACCTCTGGCTGTAGTTGCTGCTATTAGTCCTTCACTTTCCTGGACACTAAAGACACTCCAGACTTCAGAGAAATAAACATGGCCTTGCCTGCTGCACCTTGAAGCAACCGCTCCCTGCCCTAAAGATGAACAGAGAAAGCAAGTTGTATACCTGAGATAATAATGACGACAATTAACATCATTGCAAACAAGAGAGCATGAAACCAAATTCAGTTCTATGTTCACATTGAAGCTATTTTCACTGGAGATAAAGTCTCCGGGGCATAGCATTTACTGCAAAACCCTGCAGGCTCTGTCTCCGCTGGAATTCTGAAATAACCTGGCGGTACAAGGTAAAGAGTAAACTTAGACAAAATAAGGGAAAAATTGCACCACCAAATGACTACTCGAAGAGTTACACTGGCACAGCCTTAGCTGATGTAAGCAGCTGTTTGTTACCTCAGCCTCTTTCTATAATTTGATAATAATATCTAGCTCTTATGTAGCACTTTTCATCAGTAAGTCTGAAAGCACTTTAAAAGGGAGATCAATAGCCTTATCCCCCATTTTACAGATGGGAAAACAGAGGCACAGGGAGGGGAAGGGACTTGCCCCAGGTCACCCAGCAGCAGAGCTAGGCATAGAACCCAGATTTCCTCAGCTCTAGGATAGTGTTTTATCTATTAGACCATGAAGCCTTTTTCTTTTAAAAGACAGTGGGAGGGAGCAAAACTCGTGAGCAGAGGTGGGCAAAACATTTGTAGCCATAGTTTACTGATTTAGTCTTTTTTTTCTGATCTTAAGTTGGTTGTGAACAAACTATGAATTCTATCAATTTGTTCCTTCTTCCAAGGATCTCAAAGCACTTTAAAGACATGAATTAAGCCTCACATCAACCTTGTGATAAGTATTATTATACCCATTTTACAGAGAGGGAAACCAGGGACAGAAAGAGATTAGTGTCCAGATCCTCAAAAGGTATTCAGGTGCCTAACTCCCATTGGAATCAACATCACCCATGGAATCAGGGGCAGAGCGAGGAAGAGAACCATAGAATGCTGGTTTTCAGTCCCATTAGACAAACCTTCCTGCTGCATCCTGATATATTTATTTCCTGCAATTATGATTTCATTCCTGGTGTCTCGAACCTTACCAGCTTTCCCCTCTTTGACACAGTGACAGATCTTCTGCCCTCTGTTCATCTGCTAATTAGATGATCACATATTTTCTAATCATCTGAAATCATGGTGATTTCACTGAGAGCAATTATTCCCCTTTTGCCATTTGAAAAAAAATAGAAAGTCTTCAAAAATCCTCCCTTGAATTGCAGAGCTGTATCTATGTTTGAAGAACATCATTACCCATTTATGTGCCCTTCCGGATGAGTTTCTATGTTAATATTCTTGACTGAAAATGCTGGGTGATTAATGGCATTGATTGCTTATTTAAATGTATGATCAACCTGGGAGTAATCATGCTTCTCAAGTAACAGTAATTGACACAATGTTCAGCAAATAAAACCAGCTTAATACCATGCTAATATATAATTAAAATATCTGCAGCTTGGCACCAGGGTGGAAACACATCTCTATTTTATTTATTGGTGCAGCAGTTTACAAATGATGTTGACCTTAGAAGGCCTGATTTTTAAACCTCCCTGTTTGCATCTGTAAGTAACTGCTGTGGTGAGTTTCCAGGCAGTCATATTTAGAGATGCAAATGAACACACGTAAATAATGTCAAGCTAAAACTGCACCCACACATCAGTTGTTGCACAATTGATTGTGCCTGCAAATGGGTGGATACGTGTTGCTAAACAGCCACATATCTGTGCTCTCATTTTTGCCTGCAAATAATTCCCCCTATAAAATGGTGGCATCAGTTCTTTGCAGTCAATCGAAAAGGGAAATCAAGCCTTAAGGGTTTAACTGGAAGTAAGAAAATTCAGTATCAAGCATGCTACTTCCACCCTATACCTACATGCACAGCAAGGCAGCAGTAGACATAAGTGGTGGAGTCATAAAACTCCACACGTAAGGGAGTACTAGAATGGCACAGTGACCATTACGATCCTTTTCAAAGATGACAGCATCATACTTCTCCAATTACAGACTTTCTGCTCATCCTGTTTGCCTCCAACCACATCTGCTTATTCATGTACACTGGATACCTTTGGGTTTCAAGTGTGCAATAGAAATTGGGTCCATATCTTGAGCTGCCATTGAAGTCACTTTTCAGGAATGAGCCCTATGTGTGCATTATAGTGAGTAATAGTTAGAACTGCCTTTAAATAAAAACTAGAATCTTCCTTTTGCTGAGGATTACAAAAGAATAGCACAAGCACGTAGGAACAAAATCAGAAAGGCTAAAGCACAAAATGAGTTACATCTAGCAAGGGACATAAAAGGCAATAAGAAGAGATTCTTTAAATACATTTGGAGCAAGAGAAAGACAAGGGAAAGTGTAGGTCCTCTACTTAGCAGGGAAGGAGAGCTAATAACTGATGTCATTCGGTCCCTCACTCTCACAGATCTTGGGAGACAGGCCAGTCCTTGCTTACAGACAGCCCCCCAACCTGAAGCAAATACTCAGCAGCAACTACACACCACACAACAGAAACACTAACCTAGGAACCAACCCCTGCAACAAACCCCGTTGCCAACTCTGTCTGCATATCTATTCAAGGAACACCATCATAGGACCCAACCACATCAGCCACACCATCAAGGGCTCGTTCACCTGCACATCTACCAATGTGATATATGCCAACATGTTCCAGCAATGCCCCTCTGCCATGTACATTGGCCAAACCGGATAGTCTCTACGCAAAAGAATAAATGGACAGAAATCAGACATCAAGAATTGTAATATTAAAACAACAGTAGAACACTTCAATCTCCCCAGACACTCAATAACAGACTTCAAAGTGGCTATTCTTCAACAAAAAAACTTAAAAAACAGACTTCAACGAAAAACTGCAGAACTGGAATTAATTTGCAAACTTGATTCCGTCAAATTAGGCCTGAATAAAGATTGGGAGTGGCTGGGTCACTACAAAAAGTAATTTTCCTTCTGTTGATATGCACACCTTGTCAGCTGCTGGGAATGGGCCACATCCACTTTGATTGAATTGGCCTCCATGCATCTGATGAAGTGGGTTATATCCAGAGGTGAAAGTAAGCCGGTGGGCAGCGTGGGGAGCGCAGCTGGCTCTGGCTGGGTGTCACAGCTGCGAACTCTTGCTGCTGGTAAGGGGGTGGGGAGCAGGGGGGTTGGGTAGGGGAGCGGGGGGTCCTGGGAGGCAGTCAGGGAGGAGAGGGCGGTTGGATGGGGTGGAGGTTCTGGGGGGGCGGTCAGGGGATGGGGAACAGGGAGGGTTGGGAGTGGGAGTCCCAGGGGGCCTGTCAAGGGCGGGGATGTGGATAGGGGTTGGGAGGGCAGTCAGGGAACAGGGAGCGGGGGGGGTTGGGATCCCGGTGGGCAATTAGGAGTGGGGGGTCCTGGGAGGGGGTGGTCAGGGGATGAGGAGCAGAGGGCGGTTGGATGGGGGTGGGAGTCCTGGGGAGGCTGTCAGGGGGTGGGGGTGTGGATAGGGGTCGGGGCAGTCAGGGGACAGGGACCAGGGGGGTTGGATAGGGGGTGGGGGTCCTGGGAGGGGGCGGTCAGGGGACAAGGAGCAGGGGGGGTGGGATGGGTTGGGGGTTCTGAGGGGGGCAGTCAGGGGGTGGGAAGTGGGAGGGGCCGGATAGGGGCCGGGGGCCAGGCTGTTTGGGGAGGCACAGCCTTCCCTACCTGGCCCTCCATACAGTTGCGCAACCCCGATGTGGCCCTCGGGCCAAAACGTTTGCCCACCCCTGCTTTAAGGGCTCCCCCAGACAGTCTCCCCCAGCTCCATTTGGTTTTCGGGGACTGTTCCTCTCAGCAGTAACTCCAGAGGTAGTCCATTGGGAGCACCACCTCCAGGCATTTCCACTTCCTGGAGGATTTTGCAGTCTCCCTATTCCTGCTGCCCTCTTTTATAAAGGTCAGCTAATAAAGATCCATCTATTTCCTCAGGTGCAAGGACAGTCTAATTAGATAGCCAGGCCAGCTCCAGGCCTCTGACCCCAGAGGAACGTCATCCCTTACTCCTTTCACAGGCACTGTGTAAATGGACTGAAATAAGTTCACATTTTTAAGATGAATTGCATGTGCCCTGTTAGAACGAGAAAAAAGAAAATGGTGGTGGGATTATTATTTCATAGTAGGTAGCACTCGAGGCCCCTGCTGAAATCAGAGTGCTACTGTGCCAGGCGCTGTACACACACATAGTAAGGGACAGATCCTGCTCTAAAGGGTTTACAATCCCAAAAGACACGGGGTAGAATGGAAGCATCCCTGTCCCAGTTTTAGAAATGGGAAACCAAGGCACCAAAGAGGATTTGCCCCAGGTTACACAGAGAGTCTGTATCGTATCCAGGACTTCAATCCAGATTGCCCGAGTCCAGGGCCGGTGCAACCCATTGGGCGACCTAGGCGGTCGCCTAGGGCGCTACTATTTGGGGGGCGCCGGCGCCCCGGTCGTCAGCGGAATTTTGGGGGTGGGACCTTCCGCCGCTGCTGTCGGGGGTAGCATTTTGGGGGCGGGACCTTCCACCGCCTAGGGCGCCGAAAAGGCTGGCAGCGCTCCTGCCCGAGTCGTAAATCTGGGCCTTAAACACAAGACCACCCCATCCTTCCTGGGAATAAAAAGAGTTATAAAAGAAACAACCAGTGCCTCTTTAACTGCAGCAGCATTGGGGGGATATAGACACAATGACAAAATATTGCCTGAATGCTGGAAAGTAAGTAATTTGATTCACTTTATAAAGTGATATGCACAGTCAGACCCTAGGATGTTGGGAAATAATAATAATACTAATAAAAACACATCCTCTGATATAAAATATTCCCCATTTTAGGGCAATTCCTATCTCTGAGCAATTGCCATCTTTTCTCGCTCTTTATCATCATCATTCTCTGGCTGCCACTTTGCGGCACCATTACCGAGCTGACATCTGTTGTGATGTCTCTCTCCTTATATTTTATAAATAGACCTCTCTGTGGTACCAAGCTGTGCTTGTAGTCACACATTGTGTGTGCTACTGTCCATAGTCCCTTCCCCTCCCCACTACACACTATTTTTACTTTCTGACTTGGCAAAGCCAAAAAGAAATCAAGACACCATTGTTGATTTGCAAAGCGTTTCATTATGGTTACGACTTGACATACATCTCAACCTAGACAAAGGGGCTCAAGATATACCCCAAATACCTTTATTCTCCAGTTATTTGTTATGATCTAAAGCAAACCATGGAACAAAGAAGACAGGGAACGATACAGTAAAAAGACACTGTTCCAGCAATACCATCAATAAAGCCAGAAGTGTGGTTTGTCCAACTAGGCTTTTGCCCTGTGGTTATAATGCTTTCCAGTTCTCAGCAGAACCCAGGGCCTTTGTGTCCATAGCTCTTCTGAATTGTTCCAGCAACAGTCTTCCAGGCTGATGAATCTTTCATACACTTGAACGGGGCTGACATTTTGATCTGCTGTTCTGTATCCAACTTCTAGTTTAGATCTTATTGAAAATTGATTATTTAGCATTTTCCCAGCATGGCAGCGGAGACCTTTTTGCCCATTACTGTCTCTGGATGAGGAATCTTCCTAACATGATCTGTCAGAAGCACCCGTGGCATAGCTGAAATATTGACAACCAATTAAATGCACATTGTGGGGGCTGAATGTAACAGAGGTCATCATTGACGCTCACCTTTGAGTCTGGCAAGTTGTGGAAGTTTAATTTGAAGAACTTTTCTCTCAGCTTAATATAAACCAGCATGATGAAATCTGATCTTGGATACTCAATGGCTGGACAAATTTATGAGTGCAATTGTACGATGGGGTTGCAATTGCATGGTGGTAGGGGGCAGGGCTCTGCAGCCCTGGGCTCACTTCTGGTTTATGTCTTATGTTTTTAAAGCACATGATTCAGGGTTTCAGCTGGCCACCTGCAGGGGTCAGGAAGGGATCTTTTCCTCCCAGGGTATCCTGGGAAGTATTTTTTAATCTTCTTCCTCTGAAGCATGAGGGATGACCATGGCTGGATATGGGATATTGGATGGCAAGGGCTAGTGCTCTGAGGTGGCACCAAGAACTCTCTCCCTCAGTTGGCTGGTTCTTACTTACATGCTCAGGGTCTAACCAATTACCGTATGCAGGGATGGGAAGGAATTTCCCCCCAGGTCAGATTGGCAGTGACCTTGGGTTTTTTTCACATTCCTCTAGAGCACGTGAGTGCCAGGATTATCTGTGTAATATCTCAGTTAATAATTTCCCTGCCATTGCCGGGGCCTCGGGCACTGGTTCACATTAGGCCCTCCTATTTTTTGCCTGTAGCACATAATAGTCTAGGCTCCGGTGGGTGTTTTAATATTATGGATTCATTTTGGCTGTTGGATTTACTGTGTAGGTGCTGGGTGGCGTTGGTGGCCTGGGACATACAGGAGATCTGACTAGATGATCTGGTGGTCCCGTCTGGCCTTAAAACTCTATGGTTCTATGAGCTCTTGCTTTCCATGCCAACAAGTGTTTGATACTCAACACTGAACCCACTACCCCTGCATTGTGAGTACTGGGGATGGTGTACCTTGCTAATGAAAACCCTATCACTATAATGACACCTACTGCTTATCTAGCACTTTTCATCCATAGATTCCCCACCCCCCCAGGAGCTGTGGTCAGGAGCCAGGGCTGGCAGTGGGCCCACTGTCTGGGCTGGGAGCCAGGGGCCAAGGCCGTGGCTGTGGGCGGGTCTGGGGCTAGGAGCGGGGCCCGGGCCAGGAGCAGAGCCGTAGCCGGGGGCCAGGGCAGGACTGGGGCTGAGGCCGGGGCCAGGAGTGGAGCTGCAGCTTGGGCCGCAGCTGGAGGCGGGGCCGGGGCCAGGAGTGGGGGCTGGGGGTGGGGCCAGAGCAGAGCTGGGGGAAGAACAGGGCTGGGTGTTGCTCCCTTCCTGCCCTCCGTGGGGGCTAGTCTGGGCCCTGCTACACCCCCCCAAATGTTCCTCTGCGTCCCCCTAGGTGGGCATGCCCCACAGTTTGGGGACCACTGGCAGGGACCTGGTGTCCTTATTAGCACCTAGGAAGCTTTGAGTGCCATTTAAATAATAAATTATTTGACCTAACTCCCCTATTAGCACTAGATTTTAAATTCCTGCATGGGATACGGTTAATTCTAGAGTTGGGGCTAGACGGAAGTTCTGGGTCCAAGAAACCCTGAAACTTCAAGGAAGACAGCATTCAAGTCTGAATTTCATGTCAGCAATGCCAAACCATAAGTCCAAGTGTGAACTTTGAGAAAGTTTGGGCCTGGAATGGGGCCCACTTTGATTCAAGGGAACACAGAATTCAGCAGCCTCTTCTCTCCTTCCTGAAGAGGATCTATGTGTCCTTTCAGGGAGCAAAGAAAGGGTAACTTTCTGGGAGGAACAAGGAAATGGTCTTTGCTGCCTCAGAATCTAGGCCCTGAGCGCTCTTTCACATCCCAACAGGTAGGCCCGTGCTGGTTACATCAGAAACCCCTCAGGGGCATGTAAGGTGTTGACAGCATTTGGAAAGACTTGCGTCTGATCAACTGCTGGAGAGGGGGGGTCACTGTGACATGGAAATTAATGAAAAAGAGAAAAAACGTGGATGCCTTGGTATACCAGACTATTGTTATATGGCAATTAATTATTTTTATCAAGAGAGAGTGAAGGAGATAGATAATGGGCATAATGTTTCATGCTTTAAATAATTTATCACGGTTATGAAAATTCCGACCCCTCACATGACAGCATGTGCAAATGGATGTGTAAGTAGAACCCAGTGATCGGTGTGCGTTACGTGTCCTCTGGCGTCTTATAGCTCAGCCTGAGAGTGTGGATCTTTTAGCTCATGCTTTTAATTGTGAAAGTCCCTGGTTCAATCCCTGTTGTCAACCAAGGTGGCAGCTGTCACTTCAGTAGACTGTAGACATACACTGCCTACGCACAATACCACATACTAGCATGCCCAGACTATTGCCTTCACTGCCATGAAGATAACACACGTATAGGCTGTTTATTGTCCATAGTTCTGTCAGAGAAATTTAGGTGAAAATTCTCTGTCCCCAATTCTGGGAGCCTTTTTTTTGAGGGGAGTCAACCTGACACAGCTTGGCCTGATTTTCATTCATCCATTGATGTCGATGCAATGTATTTGGTAGAAGCTTTTAAAATGAAGATCAACTGCTTGCTATTCCTTCCAGGAATTGAGAGTTTCATATCTAAATGCTCCAATCATTGGCCTGTTGTTTTTCAGCAGACACTTTTTAATACATGGATTTGTATTTCTCCTTCTCCTGACTGATGTAATTAGGAATAAACATATTCTTTAGTAAGTCAGAATGCTTGTGAGGGATGAGGACTGTGGGGAAGCAGCTGCTATCAAGTTGTTAACCGAGGCATCCTCTTCCAGTGTTAGGAGAGGCCTTGTCAAGAAGTATATCATTTTTCAAATAAAATGTCTTTTGTTGTGGAGATGGTCCTGCACCTGACTCAAAAGCCTGGTTCCAAACACCTGCAAATTCTGGAAATGCTGAAAACGTATCGTTGCCCAAATATTGCAAAACAGCCCCTAGGACCAAAACCTAAGATCAGGCCACCTCCAAGCAGAAATGATTGTCCTATGCCCAACTTTGCTCAACCTAGGTCCTCCACTGCCTCCCTCATCTATGCGCTGAGCACCATCCCTGCATCAAACAATGGCTGATCATTTACAAATAATGGATTGGAAGTGTCGGAATTTCCAAACACTATGAAACTGGGACATTCCCATTAGGTCTTTAGCTCAAGGGCTACCTGCAGGAGGAGACGACTCTCACAAGTTAGAGAACGCCTAAAAAAGCAGTAGACCAAATTAACACTTTAGGCCAAGTAAATCCAGATGTGGCTCCACTGGTTTGTGATGAGGTTTCTTTACATCAACTCTGAATTTGGTCAATGATCTAAATTAACAAACACAGGGTCCTGGGTAAGATGTTCGAGTCCTGTACTTGGGTGTTTATGCACCTACGTGATGGATACAGAACCCAAAAAAGAATTTGATCATGCACTAGTTAAATGCCAAGCTTTGAAAACTGGATAGTTCTATATATTGTTATTTCTCATATTAGGAGATAATGTAAATGCAAATTAAATAATACTCCCTTCCATGATGCAGGAAGTTAAATGTATAGCATTGAACCACATACTGTATCTACGGAAAGTCACTACCTTTGTCCCAAGAAAAATTATGGCTGTGGAATTAGTGGTCCCAATAAGATTGATTAAACATAGTCATTCTCAAGCACTCGAGAGACTGCTACTCTATATTTTTGTTACATAAACTCTTCTTGAATGAATAACAATGACCAGCTCAATAGGTCCGAGAGGAGCCTTTTAAAAAGAAACATTTTCCCTTGGCTTTATTATAAATCAGGATATACAATTCTTAATGCTGGGTGGCTGTGCTGGTAGGGGAGGATCAGAGAGGTTATAAAGCTTACACCCAAGCTCATTTGGTTCCTGGAGTTATTGGTTTTGTATTAGAGAAGGCAGGCCATATTTGTCTAATATTACTGCGATGCTGTGCAGCTGCTGCTCATCATTTTAATTAGGCGAGCCATAGAAATCAGAGAGGCTGTACTGTACCTCATCTGAACTGCCTTGTCAAAACCACAGGAGGTCCTTCTAGGACCTTGAAACTGAACAACATACAAAAGCACTTCCTAAAAAAGAAATTAAATTAACCCAAATTAATGATGGGAAAGTACAGCAGAATATTACAGAGTCGAGAGGAAATCTGCTTTGATTCCCAAGGGAGAGCTGCCTTCTATTGATTCTCTTTCCACCAATCAGACTCTCCTCCAGAAGTTGGCAGAGGTCAAACTGTACTGATGAGGGCAGTTCTTCATAGAACAAACATGTATTAGTTTGGTTAGCCCAGTAATCTGTGGATACAACAGTTACTTTACCACCTACAATGCCTAGCAGCACCCTAAAAGTTACAGGGGGCGTTTTGTTGCAAATGTGTGTGAAACTAATTAGTGACTGGGGAGGAGATTGGGACTGAGCAATCCTGGTTTGTATTCCTGGTCTATTTTACCATTGCCTCACAGTGGGCCTGACTTGGCAACCCTCCCCGATGGTATGTAGTACTCATTCATGCAACTAGTCCCATTGAACTCAACAGAATTAGTCACATGAGTAAGCACCACACAGCGTGAGCATGGTTGTAGAATTAAGCCCCGTGGGAGCTTAAACAAATCACGTATGGCCGGATTCTCCAAAGACCCTCAGGGCCAGGTTTTCAAGTACTCAGCATCTACAGTCGGGGAAGATTTTCATGAGAGCTCAGCTTCTCCTGGGACACATATGGCCAGATTTTTAAAAATCTAAGCCCCTTACTTTGGTGCCTAAATGAGATTCGGGGTCTTTGGAAAATCTGGCTCCAATTATGGATGCTTGGGGTGACATTCAAAGGCAGTCCCTCTGATAATCTCCCCACAGAACCTTCTTAAAATTCTCACCCTAATGTGCTCAGTTCTTTTGAAAATCTGCCCATAATCTCTTCATGCCTCAATTTGCCCATCAGTAAAATGGAGATAAGATAATATTATAGGGCCAAACAGCACTTTGTGATTCCCTCGTTATTCCCTATTCTACGTATAATGGAAAACGTTGTTACCTCACATACAACTGTGTACAAACATCTGGAAAATGGTGATTTTTTAAAATGGTGACTGTTATACATGGGAGCAATGAGGCTTAACTGCTTTGGATCACTGGATGAAATGTTCTCTGGAATAGCAAAGAAGTAACATGATTATATCTAGTCACTTTTGCTTACTACATAGATTAAAATGATCAGTGCGTACTCCTAACTATAGCTCAGGGCTACACTTTGCAGATGTTTTTTTCCATAGCAAAAGTTGTGAAATTGTTTTGCTTCTGGGCAAAATCATGAATCATGAATTTGCTTCTGGTGAAAGTTGACCATTTGAGTAGAGAGATTTTGCCATTTTGATCCAAAATGACAAGTTTCACACTACAAGGAGGGCAATTTATTTTGGGCCAGCTCCTCAGCTGGTGTGAATAGCTCTAGCTCCACTGACTTCGGTGGATTTACACCAGCTGAAGACCTGAAACTTTGTTTCTTTCACATGCCCTGAAGTGAATGTTGAGCCAGTGGAGATTTCTGAGGCTGGGTGAGATACAGGTGTGTTTGTTGGTACACGTGAGACGGCAGGAAGCCACAGTCAGCACATGGTGGAGGACAGGGACTTGTGGAGAGCAGAGGGAAGCAAGAAGAAGAGTTTAAGACAGAGCTGAAGACATTTGGAGAGGATGAGCAATGCCACATAAGACAAGATTGCCAAACTGAGTATGAGCAGATCTGTAGGAGATGTGAGAGAAGAAGGAAAGTTCAGGTTTAAAGAGGATGCCAATGCTCTGGACACAAATAGGAGGTGTGAGTCAAGAATGGAGTCAGAGGAGAAGTTGTGTTTGAGAATGTTCCTCTTGTTGTAGCCTATAGATATATCCCCAAAATTAGTAGGGAGAGGAAATACAAATAAGGAAAGGGGATGAAATCCCTACTAAATATGCATTAGACATAATAGTGTCAGCATGGCACATTATAAAAAGTTGTATCCCAGCCCGTGTGTTTGGGGAAGGGAGAGATGTAGCCTTTGGGAGGTGCCAGGATGATGGGGAAGGTGATGAGGAAGATAATAGCTAACGTTCCAGGTTGTTCTGCAAGGAATGGTGAGAGTATTTGGATGGTGAAATGTACGTTCTGTATTATCTCTATCGACTTTGCTCAGAGTGTTGTTGATTTTGCTAACTGTACTAATAAAATATTACAAATACAGAAGGATATTCCTAAATGTGAATGTTGAAACCATGCACATCAGGATGCCCAACTGAACAGTAATTTTAATAATATTGGGCCTGATTTTGGAATAAGAACCCTATCAAACCTCAAAGTGATAATTGGGAATTCTTAAGTAATCAATACAATTAATACACAATCCATAAATCAGGCAACATTGCCCAAGACTTGGAGGTCTTGGAGACTTTCAGCTGAAGGAAGCCATGAAGACAGGTAGGCAATGGACAGGAAGAATCATTATATCATGTTATGATATGCAAGGACAATATTAAGGGCCATAAACTGCCCTACACTCACTTGCCCAATAACTACTGACATGACCATACATACATCACGGTCAAGATACTGTGGTACATCATAAACCAGCTTAATGCAAGACGCTTTGTACACTGCTCAAGAAAATTGGTGCTACAGCTGCTGAAAGAGAAGTGCTGGTAGCAATAAACACCTGCCCAGTAATGTTTCAAGCTACTATATTTTATACTCAGAAAAGGAAGAGGGGATCCCCTAGTGGCCGAGGTGCCCTCAGCACGAATAGGCAGGTGAAATCTCTTATACCAAAAATGTACCTATACGCAGGGCCGGCTCCAGGCACCAGCTGAACAAGCAGGTGCTTGGGGCGGCCACTCGGGAGAGGGGCGGCACGTCCAGCTATTCGGCGGCAATTCGGCGGAGGGTCCCTCACTCCCGCTCGGAGCGAAGGACCTCCCGCCGAATTGCCGCCGCAGATCACAATCGCGGCTTTTTTTTTTTTTTTTGCTGCCTGGGGCAGCAAAAACCCTGGAGCCGGCGCTGCCTATACGCCTGCTATATAAATGTATCTTACGTCAGTGTAATGGGGATTCAGGACCATTACACCATCCCTTCAAATCCTGTTATTGCTTTCTCAGCCAGTGTGCACTTGTGTCTTGTTGGCAGGGGAAGCACAAACCGAGTGTGGGAAATGTGCCCGGCGTGGCTAGTTTTCGCTGCCTGCTTTTGGAGTTTTGCCCAACCTGGTTTATATTGTGTCCGTGGGCCTATAGCAGCATAATTACATCAGGAGCATCTTTACACAGGGGGCTAAAATCCATTGTAACAGAAGCAATGCAATCAGTGCTGATCAGAAGAGAAAGAGCAGGTGTACACTGCAGGCAATTTGAAATAAAAAGGACACGTAGGAAGCATAAGCCGAAAACGTTTTATACAGGAGTTTAAACTAGTACATTTTGTGTACAAGAGCCCTTTATATAGATGCTTGGTTCACCATCACACTAAGGTGTGTCTTCACTGCAATTGGGAAGTGTGATGACAGCACGTGTAGACATACTGAGCTAGCTTTAATCTAGTTAGATCAAAGCTAACTTGAGTAACAATAGCAGCGAAGCAGCAGTAGCATGGGCTGCTCTATGGGCTAGCCATGCTCAGCCAAGACCCTGGGTGCATACTCAAGCTGCTGCTGCCCGTGCTGCCTTATTTCACTGTTAATTGAACTAGCTAGATCAAAGCGGACTCAGGTGCGTCTACACATGCTGCAATCACACCTCCTGATTGCAGCGTAGCCATGCCCTAAAGCTCCTTTGTGCACTCTGCACTGAAGGCCTCCCCAGCTTGCATGGAGTTGGTGTAAATCTCTACACTGGCTCTNAAAGCTAACTTGAGTAACAATAGCAGCGAAGCAGCAGTAGCATGGGAAGCTCTATGGGCTAGCCATGCTCAGCCAAGACCCTGGGTGCATACTCAAGCTGCTGCTGCCCGTGCTGCCTTATTTCACTGTTAATTGAACTAGCTAGATCAAAGCTGACTCAGGTGCGTCTACACATGCTGCAATCACACCTCCTGATTTTAGCGTAGCCATGCCCTAAAGCTCCTTTGCGGACTCTGCACTGAAGGCCTCCCCAGCTTGCATGGAGTTGGTGTAAATCTCT
Source organism: Platysternon megacephalum (assembly GCA_003942145.1). Taxonomy (NCBI): domain Eukaryota; kingdom Metazoa; phylum Chordata; order Testudines; family Platysternidae; genus Platysternon; species Platysternon megacephalum. The sequence continues at coordinate 11,035,658 of QXTE01000048.1, forward strand.
ACACTGGCTCTCCTGTCAGCCCCTCGGGTGGGGGTAGACCAAGGGCTTAGCTGGAGGGCACTACCCTATGGCTATTTTCTGCCTCCTTGAGCTCATGTAAAGCTGTGGGAAGCCGAGTGTAAGACAGAGCAGGATTGAAGCTGCCCTAACTCACACCAGAGGCTGCGAAGTCCCCTGTATGGTCATAGAATCATAGAAGATTAGGGTTGGAAGAGACCTCAGGAGGTCATCTAGTCCAACCCCCTGCTCAAAGCAGGACCAACCCCAACTAAAGCCCAGCCAGGGCTTTGTCAAGCCAGGCCTTAAAAACCTGTAAGGATGGAGATTCCACCACCTCCCTAGGTAACCCATTCCAGTGCTTCACCACCCTCCTAGTGAAATAGTGTTTCCTAATATCCAGCCTAGACCTCCCCCATTGCAACTTGACACCATTGCTTCTTGTTCTGTCATCTGCCACCACTGAGAACAGCCTAGCTCCATCCTCTTTGGACCCCCCCTTCAGGTAGTTGAAGGCTGCTATCAAATCCCCACTCACTCTTCTCTTCTGCAGACTAAATAAGCCCAGTTCCCTCAGCCTCTCCTCGTAAGTCATGTGCCCCAGCCCCTAATCATTTTTGTTGCCCTCTGCTGGACTCTCTCCAATTTGTCCACATCCCTTCTGTAGTGGGGGGACCAAAACTGGACACAATACTCCAGATGTGGCTTCACCAGTGCCGAATAGAGGGGAATAATCACTTCCCTCGTTCTGCTGGCAATGCTCCTACTAATAAAGCCCAATATGCTGTTAACCTTCTTGGCAACAAGGGCACACTGTTGACTCATATCCAGCTTCTCATCCACCATAATTCCCAGGTCCTTTTCTGCAGAACTGCCGCTTAGCCAGTCAGTCCCCAGTGCATGGGATTCTTCCATCCTAAGTGCAGGACTCTGCACTTGTCCTAGGTAGTGCAAGAACACTATTCAGCTCAAATTATATCCAGTGTTTTCCACTACACTGTCTCTGCTCCTTTCATGTTCGTCTCTGTGTTTGTTGCTTTGATTCTACATTGATAAAGGAGAATCTGATTTTAAGGAGATGCGGGCAAGATAAAGTGAAAGTTGCCAACCCAAGTGATCCTAATATAAGGAATGGCTCTCATATCTGTTCCACTCCCTCTTTCTAAGTCATAGTTACCTGCAATGAATGAGAGCTATAATGCCCGAAATCTACAAGTGCTGCATACAGCACTTTGAATTGAACTAGGTAGGGTAAATGGGATCCATTTGCATTTAGCTCATTGTTTGTGCATTGTACCCAGGCAGTGATATAGCACCCATTATAAAAGACTTGCGGCTGAAGACTTACTGCTAAATTACCATTGCTATTGCTTAATCAGTAAAGATACTCGTTAATGGCCTTCATATCTGAAAGCAAAAATCAAAGAGCAATTAAATGGCTCCTCTTAAAGCTTAATTAAAATATTAAACCTTTGATTTCAAGCAATTAAACAAGACATTTTCCTTCATTAAATTGCATGTTCTTATATCCTCTAAATAGAATAAAATCCTAATCTTATGGCTGGAGTTATCTCGGTGACTTTGTAATGGTCCAAATAAGTAATGCTTTTAACTACGTTCCTCAAATGCAACATTTAATCTAGATTGGAGGGAATTAGTGTATGTTAAAAAACTTGTCAACAGATTATTACAAGCAGAAGTGGCCTGATGGGTTAGAGGAACGACTTTTTACTTACAGTGCCAAATATCCTGAGTTGGAATCCATCAGGAATGACGGCAGGGTGAGAGAACATTATAAAAAGGCTACAATATGGCCTGCTAACCTAGAGGCTAGTTTTCTCTGATGGCATCAGGGGTTCAAATCCCATGGCAACTCTCTCTGGGGAGTGAAAATTATCTATGGAGGTAGTATAGCTTAACGTGTAGGGCATTGTCCTGGGAATCAGGAGAGGTGGGTGCTTTTCCTGGCTTTGCTATTTACCTGCTGTGGGGCTTTGGCCAAGTTGCTTTGTTTGTCATGTCTTTTTAAAAAAAGGATGTTGAAAAATCAGAGAGGATACTGAAAAGAGCCACAACAATGTTCCGGGAGAGCTGGAGAAAATGCATCATAGAGAGAGACTTAAAGAGCTCAATCTGTTTACTTTTACAAAGAGAAGATTGAGAGATGAATTGATTACGGTATATAAATACCTTCTGAGGGAGGAAATACTGGCTCCTAAAGGGCTCTTTAATCTAGCAGAAAAAGGCAGAACAAGAACCAAGGCTGGAAGCTGAAGCCAGACAAATTCAAATTAGAAATTAAGCACAAATTTTTAACAGTGAGGGTGATTAGCCTTTGGAACAAACCACCAAGGGAAGAAGTAGAAAATCAAGACTGGATACCTTTCTAGAAGATATGGTTTAGTCAAACCCAAGTTACTTGGCTCAAAACAGGGGTAAACTGGGTATAATGTAATGGCTTGTGTTATACAGGAGGTCAGACTAGATGATCTAATTGTCCCTTCTGGCCTTAAACTCTGTGAATCTCTGACTGTGATTAAACAGCCACGTAATACAGATTGTTTTCTAGAATCATATCCTTGTCCCAGCTGAAGGCAGGAAGATTTTTGCCATTGATTTCAGTGAGACCAGGATGTGGTCCCAATACAGCAGGGGTTCTCAAACTGTGGGTTGGGACCCCAAAGTGGGTCGGGACCCCATTTTAATGGGGTTGCCAGGGCTGGCATTAGACTTGCTGGGCCCCGGGGCCAAAGGCCATGGGATCCGCCCTGGGTAATGGGGATCAGGTTACAGGCCCCCCACCTGGGGCTGAAGCCCTTGAGCTTCAGCTTTGGTCCCCCTGCCTGGGGTGGCGAGGCTCAGGTGGGCTCAGGCTTCGGTCCCCCCTCCTGGGGTTGTGTAATTTTTGTTGTCAGAAGGGTATCGCGGTGCAATGAAGTTTGAGAAGCCCTGCAATACAGAGCATAAGGTCGGGGCATTGTGTTTTGGAAGGGTTGCCTTTTGTCAGATAAGACATCAATCTGTCTCCTGACCCCTTGCAATCATTAAAGGTCCTGTGACGTTTTTGGTAGGCAAAGAGGTTCATCCCAGTGTTCTGGCCAAATTCCAACATTCTGCCTGAATTCCTCCTATAGTTTCTAATAGAAACAGCATTTGCCTTCACTCTCTGCTCTGTGTTACCGAGCACTGTCATGCTGAGCTGTTAAACAGCTATCATGTTTCACCCCAGATTTATCAGCATGCCAGGGATATACATGGTATATAATTTGTACAATCAGGTAGTACAAACTTTGTAAAGCATGTTAGGATTCATCTGGATGGAAGGCAATTCCATAAAAGTAAGCTCATCCTCATTCTCATTCTTTCGAGGGACCTTACTAAAAGCGGCCTGAAAACGCAAATAAATGATATACCTGCCAGGTTGCCGTTATGCACTATTTTATGATCTTTTCAGATAACTAACTGATTAAGGCGAATGCTTTTCACAAATGGAAAGTGTGCTGGTCGCTTTATGCTAATGTCATTTATTGATGGTGTTATCATAGCATCTAGAGGACCCAAACAAGATCAAGGTCCCACTGTGCTAGGTGTTGTACCTACGCAAAGGAAGAGACAAGTCACGCCTTTGAAAGCTTACAATCTAAATGCACAGGATAGACAATGTGTGGGAAGGGAAAGAGAGGCAGTGAGAGGAGGCAGGGCTTGCTCTAGGGTCACTGGGTAGGTCAGAGGCTCAGCTAAGAAGGGACAACCCATGTCTCCTGACTTCCAATCCAGTGCTCTATCCACTAGACCACATTGCCTCTCACTGCTACCTGGTTATACTGCACTTTATTAAGAGATGTGTTATTCTGTCCTTCATTTGATTCTCTGAGTTTCACTTGAATCAACGGGAGGCTCAACCAGTCTGCAGTGGCACCACATTTGTGACTTTATACGCACCAGCAACCGCTGCTATTATGAGGAATACGAGCCAAGTAGTGCATTCCATCAGTCTTCACTGGAAGTTTTACACAGTAAAGTGAGCAGGATTGCACGGATATCGTATAGCCTTACAACAGTTTAGCTCTTCATTTTCTCCAGAACCCAGGGATGTCGCTAGCTACTCCTGGTGATTCATAGCACTTGAGTTCTTCTAGCTGCTACATAACTTCCTAGGGCTAAAACTTGTTCCTATAGAAGGTAATGGCAAAGCTCCTTGATATGAATCTCTGTCACAGTCACACTCTGATTTCCCATAAGCAGTGTCTTAGAATAGGTTCTCTCTCCATCTACTTCCACAATAAAGACTCATGCATAAATAACTTTGATGCTACTTCATCATCCTTTTAAATTGCTTTCCCCCAGCCCCCCAAGGCAGTCCAGCATGTTACATGAGTTCTATACATATATTTGCATACATGTAGATAAGTTAGTCAATGTGAAAAAGTACCATCTTCTGGCATAAAGTTGTTGCTGTCATGCATTGCATTTATACTGAGTCCATATGGAAACTCCTTGCTGCTACTGTATATTAAATATTTTGCTGTTATTTATCTTGATGTCTTTGGCTTTCTATTCCTCCCATTGCCCCTTTGTCCTACTCATTCCCAGGTTGCACCATCCTGCTGTAATGTGGTTTATGCTGTTTGGCTAGGGATTTCTTTTTTTTTTATTTAAACAAACTCCTGCAAATTCTCCACTTAGCCGCACAGATTTTACCCTCCCCTTTCTTACCTTCTGCTTGCAGGTACAACCACCATCTGTGCCTCTGATAGGGTGTTCTCAAATAGCCTCCAGACTGATTACATTAGCCAAATTCATCCCTGGTGTAACTCTGTATGCACAACAGAATTACTCTAGGGATGGATTTGGCCTCATGTTCTTAAAGCGTTTCACTTTGCCCTTCCGCCTGCTGTTCATCATTCCCCACTTAGTTTTAAAATCTGCCCTTTTAAAGTTCACCCTCATTGCACTACTCTGAGGGGAGTAACCTTCTATTATGCTATCAAACCTAAGTGTACAATGATTATGGTTCCCCAGTGGATTTCCTTCTCTCGCCTCCCTTCACTTCTGTGCATTATTTAACTCAAAATTGAGTCAGTTCCTCCAAAACAAGCTCCTCTGCAAAGCATTCTTTAAATAATGCCAATTAATTGGCTCCCCAAAGCCGGGCTCTAAACAGGCCTTTCAACCAGTGAGCTTTAGAGTAGTTAAAATCCTTTCGTTTTTACTGATGACCTGGTCTATATTCTAACCAGCTACCTAGGGGATAGAAGTTCAACGGCTCGGGGACAGGCCCAGGAGACATCCAGCTCCCATCTTTAATATACTGTGACATCTCTTGTGATATCAATAGCTTAGCCAGGTGGTCGCGCTACCACAACCTGTTTTTCTTTGGCATCAACACAATGCCCATGTTCTGTCCCTGCTTATGATTTTGTTTTTGGCACCTAAGTGTCAACAGCTGTGAAGGAGGGTAAAAGGGTATATAGCACCACTGCGCCAGGGCCGTCAATATGATAGCACGCTGTGCAATTGTGTTTACAGCATTATGTTGGTCTGTTCCTCTGAACCTCTCTCTTCCTGGCACCTACGCTTTAGCGCAAGCAGCATACCACCTTGGTGGTGGGCAGAGTGCCATCCTCACAGATGGGCATCAGAATATGGTAGTCACAAAAGCATGTCTGAGAATCAAATGTGCTCATTGAATACCATCACTGACAGCTGTTGGGTGGTCCATGTGAAATGAGTAGTGGTCTCAGTCCAGTTCCCTCTAGGTGCGGTAGGGAATGTTCTTAAAGCTACAGAGCTCTGTTTCTAGGGTTTTGTAACTGAAGTGGCAATAGGTGACTCAAGAGGGAGGAAGTTAGCAGGTTGTGTGCCTAAGGGCACAGGGGAGTGGATAGCTCAGTGGTTTGAGCATTGGCCTGCTAAACCCAGGGTTGTGAGTTCAATCCTTGAAGGGGCCACTTAGGGATCTGGGGCAAAATTGGTCCTGCTAGTGAAGGCAGGGGGCTGGACTCGATGACCCTTCGGGGTCCCTTCCAGCTCTAGGAGATAGGAGTTACATGCATGTGGAGAAGCAGCAGAACAGCATAACACTTCTACTGAGCCAGCTGCAGGACACGTGAAGTAGGGTCTATTAGTGGTAGTATTATGGTGGCACCTTTCATAGAATCTCAGGGTTGGAAGGGACCTCAGGAGGTCATCTAGTCCAACCCCCTGCTCAAAGCAGCACCAAACCCAACTAAATCAGCCCAGCCAGGGCTTTGGCAAGCCTGACCTTAAAAACCTCTAAGGAAGGAGATTCCACTACCTCCCTAGGTAACCCATTCCAGTTCTTCACCACCCTACTAGTGAAAAAGTTTTTCCTAATGTCCAACCTAAACCTCCCCCTTTTCTAGAAGCACCAGATGAAACCAGGGCTCCATTATGCTAGGCACGGTACACACACATAGTGAGAGGTATTCCCTGCCTCAGCATAGCTTACAGTCTAAATAGACCAGACAGACAAGAGGCAGGAGGGGTAAGAGAGGTACAGTTCTGTGAAGTGCTTGGCCAACATCACCCTGCAGATCAACAGCAGAACCCTGGTCGCCTCACTCCAGCTCAACTAAGGCTATTCTACATCATGAGAATACACATACTTGCAGTAGCTTGATGAGAGCTAGTGTGAACATGTGGACACAAGCAAGGGAGTCACACCCCTAGCTTGCAGTGTAGGCAGCCTAAAGTGACACTGGCCTCAGTCCTACACACCTGACCTCAGGTATGGAGCAGCTATTGGGCAATGAACACAAGGGCATTTTTAATTGAATGTTTTGGGGCCTAGAGCCTCTACAGATGACGACAAATAGCAAAAAACAAGAGGGATTCAAACATGTTTGAATCCAATACACAGTTGGAAATGGGATGGCTGTTGGGTGCATGCTGGTTTTGAAGTATACAAGCATGTCTAATATGAGCAGACACCAAATATTGGAAGCAAAATCAACGGCTGCACTTCTTCTTGCTTGCTCCAAGTATCACCTTTAATATCCTCATGGTAGCTGACCAGCTCAGTTTTGCGGAGTGGTTTCCACTCCCTAAGAACAAATGAGGTAATTTGGAGCTAGCATATCATTAGTTTCAGAATGCAGTTGGTTGTAATTCTACCAGGTCATTAAATTAGAGTGACCAGATAGTAAGTGTGAAAATCGGGATGGGGGAGAGGGGGTAATAGGCACCTGTATAAGACAAAGCCCCAAATATTGGAACTGTCCCTATAAAGTCGGGACATCTGGTCACCCTACATTAAATATATTTTTTTACCCATGAGGGTCTTCTGGAAATTTGCTGGAAATATTTAGATACTCAACTGGTGTAAAGACTCAGCTTCCCATAGTTTTCAGTGGAGCTACAGTGCTTTACACCAGCTCAGGATCTAGCCCATAAGATAGCTAGTCCCTAGTATGGAATATAATTCATACTGCAAATTTTTTTTAAAAGTATGCTAGTCATGAAGAAATGAAAGGAAAGAGAACTGGCCCGTAAAGACTAATTCATCACAGCAGAAATTTCCTCTGCGAGAGTTCAGCACGGCTGGATTCTAACTGCCTGCAATAAACACAAATGAGCATTTTCTGTGTGCTCTGGCGGCTGTTAATACAGGTATTTATCTTAATGCATTTGGAAAAAAAAAAAATATAAAATAAAAATAAAGCTCAACGGCTTGTTCTAAATGGATTCCTGGCGTTGGCAGAGAAAGACATACATGGCTCTAAACAGGCCTTTGCCAAATGCTGCTGTATGAGAGTGTACCGCCGTGGTGCTGCAAACAACATAATGGGCTATTGCCTTTCAGCTTGGTAATTGTGGCTACGCAGTGGTGTTAGGAAACCTCCTGCTTTATGAGTGGAACGTGGTGAGCAGAGGCTAGTTCTGACACTGAACGAGGCAATAGCTCTGCTTGGATTTACCCCATGCTCGTTTTCGCCCTCTCCTCTGATGTGCTGCCCACCAATGCTTTATAATTGATCTCCGAGACGTGTAATGGCAAGACAGGTCAAAGCACTTACAGAAACGTTTGGAAGTTGCTTGCTTTTACCTCGTGCACAGAGCAAACGTTCCACTGCCGTGTTCATCTCCTGTCTCAACGTGACAGTTCAGTGTTGCCCGTGTCACTGTATTTTGCTGCTGTTTGCAGCCTTTTGCATTGATGAGAGGGTTGTTCAAACAGTTTAGTTTGAGGCCCGAAGGGACAACCAGGTCATCGGACCTCCTGTATAGCACAGGCCAGTAAACGCCTCCCAGCCACCTCCACATCAAGCCAACAATCAGAATCAGACCGAAGTACTACAGCCCTCAGGAGACTAAACTGTTATCTGTCACGGGCACAGAACAGAAGGGACCGAGGTGCACCATATACCCAGATGATCCCACAAGTTACCCGGAACCCAGGCTACAGAGGATGGCAAAACAAAACAAAATATAACCCAAGTTCACTGCCAGTCTGACGCAGTAGCATGGCTGGGGGGGGAGCGGCCGCTCCTCCACCGAGCACAAGTGGCGCCTTTTTAATTTTACTCACCCGGGAGCGGAAAAAAAGAAAGGCACCACCCGTTGCGGCGCTTTTACTGACCGGGCCGTGCTCCAGGTCTTCGGCGGCACTTCGGCGGCGGGACCTTCACTCGCTTCGGGTGTCTTCGGCGGCACTGAAGCTTCATCACTGAAATGCCGCCGAAGAGTGAAGGTCCCGCCGCCGAGGTGCCGCCGAAGACCCGGAGCGCTGCCCCGTCAGTAAAAGCGCCGCAGCGGGTGGCGCCTTTTTTTCCCCCGCTCCCTCTCTTCCCTCCACCTGGCTACGCCACTGGTCTGACGAGGGGGGAAATTCCTTCCTGACGTCACACATGGCAATGAGTAAGATCCTGAGCATGTGAGCAAGAACCAGTCAGCCAAGCACATGAGAAAGAGAATTCTCAGTGTGTTTTCTCGTGGATCCATTAGAAGGAGGCACAGTCTGGACTTTTAGGAGTAAAGAGTGATTAGAACTAAAACAGAGTTACATCAGAGAAAGAAGAGCCTTGTGCTCCTAACCATGTATCTGGTGAAGCCGCCACTAAGACAGCTTCCAGCTGGTTCTCCCTAGCCCGCAATCCAGTTCCCTCTAACACGTGCTCTGCTCTTAAAGGCACAGTACATACTCGTAATACTCAGTACCACCCGAGAGCACCACCCCATGCCAGCCTGGGTCTCATTTCAATCTGTGGCACTCTCTGATGCTTCTGATGAATGAGACAAAAAAAAAAACACCCCACAACAACCTCAGAATACATTGTGGGGGGGAAAGATTCGTTCCTGACCCCTACAGTTGACTGGCAGAAGCTTACACACTGAGGTCCAAGTGGAACTACCAGCAAATATCTGTCAACAGAATTTGGTAGGAATAAAAGTAAATGAACAAGGGACAGAGTCTGATATACTGAACTCAAATTGAGTAGCTCCTTATTCCACAAAGGGTCCCATTGACTCCAGTAGGATTATTTGTGGAGTAAATTTCTGTTCAGCATAAGCATACCAGAATCAGACCCTTAATAAATGCATACAATAAAATGAAGGGCTAAATTATAGTTTTCAGCGCCTGCTGGGCAAAGGCGTGGGGTGATTTGTGACTCAGGGGTTGTAGAAGGTGATGCTACGTCTGCCCAATCAGCGCCGGCTCCAGGGTTTTTGCTGCCCCAGGCAGCAAAAAAAAAAAAAAAAAAGCCGCGATCGCGATCTGCGGCGGCAATTCGGCGGGAGGTCCTTCACTCCGAGCGGGAGGGAGGGACCCTCCGCCGAATTGCTGCCGAATAGCTGGACGTGCCGCCCCTCTCCCGAGTGGCCGCCCCAAGCACCTGCTTGTTCAGCTGGTGCCTGGAGCCGGCCCTGTGCCCAATGAAGCAGAAGGCAAGAATAAAAACAGTTGAATCCCAGAAGTTGGCTTGTACATTGTAGCTACTAATCTGAGCAACCTAGTGCTCCTTTTGCTATCCTCTTGTGTTTCACCCCTTCTCGTGTTCCACAGCCAAGTGTTGTTTGTCCTTATTTAGATGGTAAACCCTTTGATGCCGGGAGTGTCTTTTACCATATGTTTGTACAGCACCCAGCACGATGGGGCCAAAACATAAACTGGTATATCCTCAAAATCAGAACCTATAAAATCATGAGTGGTGTGGAGAAAGTGAATAAGGAAAAGTTATTTACTTGTTCCCATAATATAAGAACTAGGGGCCACCAAATGAAATTAATGGGCAGCACGTTTAAAACAAATAAAAGGAAGTTCTTCTTCACACAGCGCTCAGTCAACCTGTGGAACTCATTGCCTGAGGAGGTTGTGAAGGCTAAGACTATAACAGGGTTTAAAAGAGAACTAGATAAATTCATGGAGGTTAAGTCCATTAATCGCTATTAGCTGGGATGGGTAAGGAATGGTGTCACTAGCCGCTGTTTGTCAGAGGGTGGAGATGGATGGCAGGAGAGAGATCACTTGATCATTACCTGTTAGGTTCACTCCCTCTGGGGCACCTGGCATTGGCCACTGTCGGTAGACAGGATACTGGGCTGGATGGAGCGTTGGTCTGACCCAGTATGGCCGTTGTTATATTCTTATGTTATGTTAACCTATGGTAGGGCCAACAGACCCAGGTGAGGCACTATAAGGAAGGGAAGTTCCAGCAAATGGCAGAGGATGCTGTTGGATTCCATGTCACAATGAGACAAAGGAAAAGCAACACCTCAAGGACAGGCCGGTGGGTTAGAACAACTAGCTGTGGAGCCAACAAAGCCAAGAGACCGCGCCTTATATACACGGAGGTAGTGTCCTGCCTACAGCAACTAGTCCAGATCTGTTTTCAGGAGATGTGCTTCCTTGGAGGAAGGCACCTTCTGGCTCATCGGGTTTGGATGGAGGCAGGAGTGAAACATAGGCACTAAAGACGCGAGTCCCTGAGAAAACACAGGAAACAGAAGAGCAGGATGTACAAGCAATGCTGAAGGTAGACAAATTGGTGACCCTTAGGAAGGCACCTGCCCCAAATCCAATAATTAGCTTTGGTCCTTCTGAGGCATTTCATGGAGGCTAAGTAAGCGCATCTTAATTAGGTTCAACACCTTCAAAAAGGTGTTATGCTTTCACCAGGGAGAGAGGAGGAAGTTTTGCTGAGCACAGGCCAAAGCAGATAGCTCTGCGAAAACACAGAAGCTACCCTGCATAGTTTGTACTTTTAAGGTTGCATTTTTGAGTTTACTGCTCTAAAAACTGCATGGAAAGAAAGCCTGTTTGGTTGAGCCCAGAACCTCCACAGTAGAGCCCTACACAGAGAGGGAGATTTTGCAGTCAAACCTGAGCCTAAGTACTCTCTCAAGTACTTAATATTGCCCTGATTACTGGCATATCCTAGTACCTCATACCCTCAAACAAATTTGTCCTCACAACACCCCTGTGAGGTAGGGCAGTGCTATTATCCCCCTTGTATAGATGGGGAACTGAGGCACAGAAAGATTAAGTGACTTGACCCTGGTCACATAGGGACTCTGTGGCAGAGTAAAGACATGAACCCATGTCTCCCAAGTTAGTGCCCTAATCTCTGGGCCAACCTGCCTATCTAGTCATCTTTCTCTCTTTTATTGTGCTCCTGACCCTGCAGCACCTGCTCATCCTCAAAGTGTGCCAGTCTCTGTGGTCTTAATCAGTTATAAATTACACCAGAATTAATGTAGTTCACCTGCAACTAGGGGACCGTTTGCAGTCAGTTTACCTGTTACCTTTCTTGGGGCAGGGTGCATCCCACCCTATACATCCTGCTCTCAAGGACAAGGGCAGGTATTTCCTCTCCTGTGCACATGCTCCCAGCAGGACAGGCCTGGCTCCACTTTTGCGGGGTTGCTAGCTCGTGGTGCGAGGTCACCGAATGTGGGATTTATCAGGAGGCCCTCGGTAGAGGGGCTGCTTTACAGAGCAAAGAAATCAGTTGGTTGTCAGAAGCTCTTCAGCTTCTGTCTAACCAGAGGAGTGAGTCATATACACACATGGTCTCCTTTATACCAAGGACACAGCCCGCTAGCTCCCATGCGTGTCCCAGTCTCTTGTGGAGAACCTCACAACATGGTAGACTGAATATCAGAGAAATGGGGAGGAGGGGAGACCAATCAACTTTGCTTTGTAACCTGCCTCCCTCCTACTCTCTCTGTAGGGCCAGATAAGCTCTCTCTAATCTTGCAGGAAAGAGTTATAGCAGGGAATTTTTTGTTTAACCAGTCACATGCCCAGCTAACAGAGTATTGCACCTTTTGAGCACTTGCAAAATGTTTGCTGACCCTACTGAGTCCAAGGCCAAGGAAAGTGGGGGTGTCCCAGGGTGGGGCTTCTCCCCAGTTCCAAGTACACACTACCATGCCTAGTCTCCTTTACAGAGGTTTATTTTCTTGTAAACAAAAAGCAGTCTCTTAACTCCCTCCTTTCCTCAGACTTCAGAACCACCCCCTGGCTCTTCCCAGTTCTAGTCAGCTCTGCTCCCTTCCTGAAGCACCTGCCTCCTTGCTCTTCAGGGACCTACTACCAGAGTTAGCTCCGCTCCACTGAGATTTAGCTTCCCTTCCCCGGCCACAGCCCCTCCTCTTCCTCTCATTTCCTGCCCATTGTTGACTCAGGTGCAGCCCAGCCCCCTATAATTGACTGGATTGGGTTCACCTGTTCTGATCCAAGGGCACTGGGCCCAGCTCTACTCACAGAGGCCAGGTCACCCTGTGACAGGGGGGCTGGCAATTTAAATACCCGGGTCAGATGTTTCCTAGAATGCCTAATAATATGGAGCTCCATTCTGCCAGCCTTATCCACACTGAGCAGTACCTTTCTGCAGGAGTAAGTCCTGCTGATTCTGAAGGACTATTGCCTAGCTCAGGGGTGTGACTGCACTGCTGGCTCCCCTGCACAGGGTCCCCACCATGGATTGCATGTGTGTGTGGGGGGAATGCAGTCTTTGCAGGGCTGCTGCTGTGCAGGCGGGGTGGGAGGGTGGTGGAGAATGTGCAGCCGCTGTTACTCTTCCCTCCACACGTACTGGAAGGCTGAGCCGAGCCAGTGGGTAGAGGGCAAAATAGTCGGCTATTGGTGTAGAGTCTAGACTGGAGGTAGATCACTTCCTTCCTGGAGCCCAGGGAACAAAGTGTGATTCTCAGGAAATGTATTGTGACTCCAAGACTCCTGTTCTGAGCTGTCCCATAAGAAGGTACCTGGGGTAACTAAGGCCTGTTCTGTGCACAGTTTTTATACAGGCATAACTAGGGTGGTTAAGAGTGTGCTTTGTTCCAATTGATATAGTTGTACCAATTCAACCCCTAATGTGGATACAGTTATTCCAGTATAATAGGATACTCTACTTATTCCCCTTCCCATATGGAAATAAGCTATGCTGCTATAAAGCACCATCATATCTGTATAATTGTGTCCACCCTGGGGGATTTTACTGTATTAACTATACCGGGATAGTCAAGGCCTATGAATGCCAGAAATGGACCCTAAAAAAAGTTTTTTCCTTTACGATAAGAAGATTCAGCAATGTTTTCTCTCCCTTGGGCATTGTTTTCTACCAATAAACTGCCCCCCCCCAAATCAATACTGAACAAAATGAAATATGTCTCAATAAACTTTGAAACCACAGGAAAATAACATTATTAGCCTGCAATATTAGAAGAAAAGGACAAATGCATTGGATAAAGTTTAATATTAACCTTTCCCATAAAGGTTAAATGCTTAATTTTTGCCCACTGCTAATCTTTCTTTTTATCACAGCCATAGTTTTGGGGAAACAAAAGCTCAAACAACTGGCCATAAATTGTAATAAAGTCCAGCGCTAGCAAGGTTAGAGTTAATAGATTATTGATTAGCGTAACAGTTAGTGGCAAACTAATTTTTTTCCATCAATGCTCTTATTGGGTAGTTGTCTTCTGGAGGCCAACAAAGTAATAGAACATTACACTGCATTACCCTGCGGTATTATATAGTGCATACATTTGTTGGATTCAGCCCTGGCTGTTGCCAGAAACACTCCAGGGTCTCTGTATCATTGCTACTGTCTTTGTTTCAGAGCAATTTTTTCTTTCCCTCTGAGACTAGTAACCCTTTTACTGAGAGCTGTGTTAGGTTTGCAAACACCGAGATAAGAGAGCTTTATCTAGTGTATCATTCCCCCAGTAGCACCTGTTTACACTTGACTAATTTTGCAATTATATGAATTTATTCAGCATTGTGAGGGGGAATGTCCCAAAATGACATGTTGCTGGTAATCTCTCTGTGTCTGAATACATGATAAAAAGCAGCTTTCTATGGCATTTAGATGCAGAACTAGCTGTGTTTGCAGGGGAGATGCTAATGGAATTTAGAAATTACACATACTGTGAACTTCTAACTAAAGGTTGAATCATAAAAAAAAAATTGGCAGGCATGATGTTAGTTTGTGTTTTTTTTTTAATAGACTGCAACCTTTGGCGAACATGCAGTTCAATTGAAAAAATGAGGACGCTGCTTCGGTATGTGGACAGACACTGCTGAGATGGGTATAAAATATGGGCATAGCATCCCCCTTTGATCTCCCATCAGAATATGGCACCTGCTATTCTTGGTGCACAGTGATATAATTATTTATTATTTCTAATACAGTATCAGCAGGAGATGTTGATTGGGAATCATGTCCCCGTTGTTCTAGGTACTACACATACATAGAATAATAAGAGAATTCCCGCCTCAAAGAGCTTACAAGTTATATAGAACAACAGATGGATAAAATAAATAAATGAATGGGAGGACAAGCTGAATGGTGGAATGAACCTGACTGGCTTAGTAAGTAGAGTAAATGTTTCCTGCCCATGAAAGTTTTGGAGAGTTTGAAAAAAATTTACATTCCAGATTGAAATTTTGAATTCTTTTGCAAACTGATTTGGGATCAGATCGGTCCAAATCTTTAGATCATTTCAAAACATTTCATTTCAATTTGACCTTTTTATGTTTTTTAACTTTTTTTAGGATAATGAACTAAAATTTTGAACTGAAAAGTTGTTTTGAACCAAAAAATGCATTTTTTCATTTAGCAAATGTTGAAATGAGATGCTTTGACAATTTTAAAACTTTATTTTTTTGCCAAAAATGTATGACTCAGCAGCTTTGTTGTAACCAACCCTTTCCTGCAAATGACTTTGGTTTCAATGAATTGGCATTTTCAAAAAAAAGTTTTTGTTGGTGGAAAATTCCCGTCCAGCTGTGAGTAAGCTGACATTATGTGGCAATGATGTGCTTAATAAGTAGACAATAAGAGGCAAAAAGACATTGGCATGTTTTGTTGCATTCCCCAAGCTGCAACATGTAGGAATCACACCATCAAGATGTCTCAATGCACTCATCTGGAATGTTCACAAGGCAAAGATTTTGAAATTAACATAAGTTGGACTGGAGCCGCAGTGGGTAAGATATTCAGCGTGGGTTGCAATTGACCCATGATTGTTACATCCAATGGATGCTGGATGGATTTTTTTTTCTGAAGCTGCTGGTGATCTCCAGTTTATACTCCACTGCCATTAGTGGGTGACTCTTCTAACCATCTCTCCAGAAAGGACAAACATTGCATAGGCACAGAAACCAAAGTGGCCTTTAATTACCTCTTAGAGGCACAGCATGCGGAGAAACTTGCACTGCCATTGCCCAAATTATAAATATTCTTTGGGAGTGAAATTCACTAATGTGCAGTGAACCAGCACAGAGCCCCCACACCAGTTAAGCCTCTTCAGTGCCAACATTTAACCTCTGCACATCGGTGAAGTTAACCCTGGATTAAAAAAAAGAGGATTTAATTCCTCAAGGCTGTCCATCCAGCCCCTTTGGCTGGCATGTAATTCAATTAAGAAAAACAGAAACAAACAACAAAAAGAAAAAATAAAGAACATGTATGCAGGCAAGAAAGAATAAAGTGGGTTTTGTAGAACCAAAGGGCATTTGCTTGTTCACCAGGAGAAGACGAAGGAATCAATGTCTGTTTCTTGGGAAAACTCACTCTCTCTTGAAAACACTGGAAAAGAAAAAAGGTCTCATTTTATATTGATGAATGTGCCTCTTTTCAAGACCCACCCTAGTGGGATGCTAGTTTGGCAGTAGTTACTATGATAAGCAGTAAGTATAAACTTCCATAAATAGTCACATTTTGCCGTAAGTTGCCTGCCTAGAGGCCGACAATGTGCTGAATTGCAACTTCTATTTAAACATCTCTTTTTCTGTTTACTTCATTCCCCATATGTTGTTACCTGTTTGTGTACCACAAAAAACAGTGCTTAGGCGATGGGAAAGGAGAACCTTTGGGTTTAAAATAATAAAACAATCAAGACCATTAAGGCCCAAATGTTAACACTTGTGATGTATAAGTGTCCATGTGTAATGATTCCCTGCTTGGGTCATCAGCGGGGATTGAACTGTGACATTGAGCCCTATAGCACAGATATCTACTGCTTGAGATAAAGGAATATCTCTCGTGGCAGATAGCACTAGTAGACTGTTTTCCTATGGTGGCTAAAACTAGCAGGGAACATGATACGTGCCCTTTTGCACCAACATGAGTTATGTAAACAAACAAATAACCAACACTCAGAGTCTCTCTCTCTGTGTATGCAAGTCAAGGTTAAACAAGCAAAAGTACCTGTTTGCACAGATCTACAAGTTGTGAGTGGATGCAAAAATCTGTGAATTTCTAAGTAACCAAGACATACACTATTGTGACATGACCATCGCATTCCTAGAGGGATCATGCATTTGTTTCAGTACACTATGTCACAGAATTTTGCCTAATGGCAAAGATGTTATGGGCTGGAGCAGCAGTGAAATTAATTCCTTAACTAATAAAAAGTCAGATGCCAAAATCCTTCACTCAATCTCGTTGGTTTCATTGTTTGTTTTGCTTGAGTCGGGGTTCTGGGATTAGGCCTCCAAAGAAGTAAATAAGATTTTTTTGGGGGTAATATCTCCAAAATTAATACCACTGACCTGACATAACAGCAATAGCAGAATAAAACAAAAGTAATGCTTAGCTGTGGAGTTTTCTTTTCAGAGAGATAATCAAAAGAGAAATAAGAGAGAGATTCAATTACCAAAAGCCCTGGTGATCTGAGCAGCAGAACAGTACAATATGTATCTGCAATGGTTGAAGGCACATGAAATTGGAAAGCACTAATCAGGGGGAAGGGAAATTCCTGTGAGTGCAAACCTAGTGTATGCTGACTTAGGAGAACTTGACACAGAAGCAGTAGCCTTGCTCGCGGCCATCCATGGAGCAAGGAAGAAATTCTGATGGAACATATGGGGAGGGGAAAGCTGAGGATGAACGACTCAGGCTCAATAATGCTGATGGGGCTGGGGTAGCGGTGTTTTGGAAAATTCCGCTGCATGGATGACTTGCCAAGTCGGCTAAACAAACTGCACTTCAAACCTGAAGGGTGCACGCTCACTGATTGGCACTTCTGTTCACGCTGCCAGGCTCTGATTCTGTCAGAGAGACTTACTAAAATTATCTGGGTGTCAGCGAAACGTTGAAAGGGGTATGAAGTGACAAAGATGTCTCAGACGGTGCCACGCACAAGTATCAGATAAAAGTATCCAGTGATATAATTAGATCCCAGCACTGCTGAGGTGCCACATTGTGGCTGACACAGATGTTTCATCTGGAAATCTCTTATCACTGACACAAACCACTTTATCACATCTTTACAGAGTAGGGTTGTATTTATTTGATGGAAATAACGGGACAATAGCATTAAGGATATTAAGGTTTTTAGAATCATAGAATCATAGAATATCAGGGTTGGAAGGGACCTCAGGAGGTCATCTAGTCCACCCCCCTGCTCAAAGCAGGACCTAATCCCAACTAAATCAGCCCAGCCAGGGCTTTGTCAAGCCTGACCTTAAAAACCTCTAAGGAAGGAGATTCCACCACCTCCCTAGGTAACCCATTCCAGTGCTTCACCACCCTCCTAGTGAAAAAGTTTTTCCTAATATCCAATCTAAACCTCCCCCACTGCAACTTGAGACCATTACTCCTTTTCATCCATTGATGTTTACGAGGCTAATATTATGAGGCTGCAGGTTCCCTCCCTCACAGTGTAACAGACCAGGTGACATGCTGCCAATGTTTTAACAAAGAAGTTCCCCCCCCTCCCCAAATGGCCCCGTCAGCCTGCAATGAGCTCCAGTGTGCTCTGGTGTGTGTGCTCACTGAGGAGGTTGTGGAGAGGTGAACCTATTTGTCTTCTCAAATCAAAATGTTGGTGTATAATTATAACCAATGATGAACTAAATGAACTTGTGTTAGGGGTCAGATTTTCAAAGAAACCTTGGTGCCTATAACTTTTGGGCTGTTTAGATGTCTAAGTACCTGACTTCACTTACAAATTTGTGGTTACAAAAAATGGAGTTCTGGATAAGTCTAGAATCTTGCCCTAAATGTACCTTTTGGTAGTACTGGTACTCTTTTCCTGGAAAAATATGCAAGGTGTATTAATATTATTCAACTTGTATCATGGAAAGGGGATGACTGAAGCCACTGGAATCTGGGTAGCTAATCCTTCTACAGGATTTATTTAAATTCAGTATGGCTATTTGGGACAATCTAGTCCATTCCAAAGGTGGAATACTTTGATGAGCCCCATTATAAGTGCATTTCTTGCAGGAATGATTGAGCTGTATCCAGAGGGAGTGGCTGCCATTAGATTCAGGCAGAAAACCCCAACTCTGCCTCAGAGGCGGATTAAGCTTTTGTGGGGCCCTGGGCCAGAACAAGTAGAGGCCCCTTCCAACCCCTTCTGCCTGCAGTCCCCCTTGCCTCCCCCCAGCGTTCCTGCTGGGGAAATGGGTGCTCCTGCCAGGAAGCAGGGTCGAGATGCGGGGGCTTGCCCCACTCCGCCTGCCTGGTGCTCCTGCTGGGGAGTGGGGGAAGCCCCCACACCGTAGCTCCACTCCCTGGCAGGAGTGCCAGGTGGGCGGTGTGAGGTGTGGGGTGTCCATTTTCCCGGGGCCCCCTAATTGGCCGGGGCCCCCTAATTGGTGAGGGCCCCTGGGCATGGGCCCCATTGGCCCAGTAGCTAATCTCTCACTTGCTGATTAACCGGCCTCAGAATATGTATTGGCTTGCTGGAGACTGAGTGGCATGAGTTATTATTTTATACGCTGGTCAGATAGAAGCCACAGGACAGAAGAGGTAGTGTGTCTTCTGGGTACTAGTCAGATCATGGGATGTGTTGGGTGGAGTTATAAAGCCAGAAGCTAAATGACACTTGATCCATCCACAGGGTGCACAGATGATTCTGAACTGACCTAACTTTTGCATCTTATTGTGATACTGGATCTTGCTACTTATTTCATTCTGAAACTTACAATGGGTCCTATTGACCCTGCCTCCTCCTTCCATTGATGTCGCTGGTGCAGGATCATTTTGAACTACACTGTAAATCTACAGTTAAGGCAATTGACTGGCTCCGTAGCATGATTTGCTGGGCATTCATTTACAAGTAGGCTAGACAAAGCACTGGAGAGCATGCAGGATGGTCTACAGCAAAGATTCGCTTGGATTCCAGGATAATGAATAACACACTTTCATAAGCTTCTAAAAGTCTGCTGATTACTGATGTGTACGTGACATCACTGAGAGCCAGTCCGAAAGCTCCAATTGTCCCTTGTGCTCTAAAGCCACAGCCACAGCATAACGACGCAGGAGCTTTTTGGGTGGTACTGGGTATGAGCCAAAGTCATCTCAGCTCTGGAGAAGCCGTATAGCAGCTATTAAAAGTGGTAACACTACTCCCGTATTTCCTCTTAGGGAGAAATCTCTTCCTGTGTGGAGAGGTCAGCTCCAGGCCCAATCGGTAGAGGATACGTTTCCGTTACAACCACACCTAAGGAGCCATGGTACTTTCGCTCAAGCTGCAGCAGCTCCTGCTTTCAGCGCTTGAGGTCCCGAGCGCGTCACCTAAGATGGGAGCCATCACGTATACACCAGCTCCTTCCCTCAGGGTGTAAATCTGTGCCTAGGACTTGTGCTGCACCTGAAATTGCAGGAGCCAATTTCACCCTTATTGCACAGAACCATTATATTATTTAGCCTCACTTATGAACTCTCCCCAGAAAGGACTTATTGATGGCTTACATTCAAATGTGCAAATAATATGCCTATAGAACATTAAAACGGCTCAGATCTGATGGTAATAAATTTCTTTTGCAATATGGATGATTAGAAACTTCAGTAGTTAGAAGCTATTAATGCACTGGCCATAAAGAATGAAAGTCCACCCTAATGAAACTCTAAATGACGACGCTGCCTATAAATCTTACAGGAGGCAGAAAGAAGCACTGGTTGTAGGGCTGGCATTTGGTGTAGCACTTTTCACAGAGACATTAGTGGCAGCTTTCTACCTCCTGTTGTTAAGCACTATTTTTGGTCACAGCTAGTAGTCAGAGCTCACTATAAAAAACATTGTTCTCTAGAAACGATTTCTGCACAAACAGGAGGAAAGAGGTTTTCTATGAAGAGGAAAATTGGCAAACAGTCAAGTGTGGATGGCTTAGGAGTGGTAATGAAATATAGAGCATTTCACATCTGGTTCAATGCTGTCCAGCCAGCCTAGACGGGCAGTGAGTGATTGAAAAAGCCATTATCTACTGGCAGGGAAATACATTCGCAGTTACAGTCCAGCTACCAGGGTGGACACAATACAGAGCCACCAACGCAACTGGCACCCAGAGTGGCAGGCTTAGCAGACAGTCCAAGGACTGGGTAGGCACAGAGACTGAACTGCTCCTAGGTGTTTTGCTACCAGAGTCGCTAAAAGAATATAAAAATCTTTATGGCTGTCTGACAATGTATGCGGTTTGTGTACTCTGAGTATTTCCTCCCGTTTGGGCAGTGAAACTAGACTTGACTGGTCTTTCACTTCCTGTTTATAGTCAGTGTCACTTCCTGCCTGCCATGCAGCTGCAGTGCTGGTGTGTATGGGGGTTCCGAGAATGCAGTAGAATGTTTGCACCCCACTTTCTATCCCCCACCCAGAAATAAACTCACTCACAAAACCTATTTCAATTCATAGGAAGTTTAATAACCCCAACTTATTATTATTATTATTATTTTTTTTTTTTTACAAAATTTTAATTTTGACCTTCAACTCAGAAGACAAAATCTTTGGGGCATGGGCCATCTTTTTGTTACATGCTAATACAGGGCCAAGCACAGTAAGGCCCGATTCCCTTACTGGGGCCTCTGAGCACCATTACAGTACAAACAGCAATGGTAATTAATTGGTTGACAGTGTCCCAAAATTCACCAGCAAAGATCCCCTGGGGTCGAATATTCATTATGATAACTTAAAACTCAATCATTTCACTTACAGCCAAACACGTCTATGAGCTTATACCTATGTTATCGTCTGAGTTATCTAGTGTTTCATTTTAATGATAGCCTTCAATCACATACTGGGAGATTTCAATAGCTACAGCAAATCATCATCATCAAGAAGATGAAAAGCTCACTAATGTCTAAAGCAATTAATTTTTACCTAGCATTCTTCCTATGCAAAACTGTTTTATGGCGAGAGCCATTCATAAGATAAAATGGAAAGGAAGGTCGTTAGGCAATATTTAAAGAGGAGAAGGGACACAATAGCTTGGATGGAGTGGTCTTCTGACCCAGCGTTTCCTGGGTTGTTCAGATTTTAAAGAGATGATTTCACAAATGGCAAAGAGTTCTGAGGTGCCGTTCTCGGGTCCCAAAATGATTTTCAGGAATAATGAAACATCACATTATGACATTTGAAACTGGCAGATTCAGCACGCTTAGGCCCTCTTCAAGTGATGTCATCATGCCATGCTGCCAACATTAGGACTGAATGGTAGAAAACTTACTCTGGGAGGAATAAGGATTCCACATAAATGGGACACCACAAGTAGAACAGTGTGACTCTCTGCTTGGAATGTTGCAGGAACGGAGCAGAGAAGAGGCTGCAGTGTGTGAATCTGGGGTGCTCTGTCTCCTCTGTACTGCACCATTATATTTCTAAGAGTTCAGCCTATGGGGGGCAGAGTTCAGCAGACACACTGTTCTCAGGGTGGCTACAGCCTGTAACAGACGACGCACACAGTGCTCTCTCATGGAGACTTGATTTTTGTTCTTTCATGTTCCTGTGTTCCTCTAAGAGAAAACCCACTGGATGCTGAATGTACATGTTGTATGCTTTGGGTGTGGAAAAGACAGTAGAAGTCAAGACTGACAGAGTGGTGAGAGCAGGCAAATGAAAAGATGGATGTGATGTTGGAGGGAGAACGTGGATCAAGTCCATAAATCATGCTAAAGCCAAGTGGGAATGCTTTTGAATTGAATTTAAAGATGGATAGGAACCTAGTCAAGGTGGAGGAGACAAGCTGATGCCCCAGATGCAGTCCTCTGCCAAGATAAGCATGGTGCAGGGGGGAAACATCGGGGCCAAGTTATGCTTCTTTGAGTCTCATGGTGGATCAGTGCCAGCCCTGGCTCATTGGCATAAATTAGAGCATCTCAGGGGGTGCTCTAAATCACACTAACTGGCCATGGTCCCTATGGGACCGTATGCTAGTTGTAAATTGGTGTAAAGCATACAGGCTCCACCTCACTCCCTTCTGCCCCAGCATGCCCCTCTCCTATATCCTACACCAAGGTTTGGAGGAGCAGTTGACGTAGGAGCTAGCTGCGCCACTGTTTGCTAGCTGAGAGCTTCCTACACTGGAAGAATTTCCATCTGGCCAGATTCTCTCACTTGGCGATACCCGAGTGACACAAAGTGGCCAGACCAAGAGGAGAGAATCTGAGTCAATAAGGCCCTTGAGCAAATGGTCTGGACATGGCATTTTTGGATAAACAAAGAGAGACATATGGAATGAATTTCTGCATCAGTATCCTGTATCTCTCTGCTTCATTGATTCCCTACCTGTTTTCAAGTCTCACCTGGAAACACCTTTTCTACTTGCCTGGGCCACTTCAGTTCTTACTCCCTCTCTTTATTTTAATTTTGTAGTTGTAGTTATCCCCAGGAAGTATTTTACAGTTTGTATAAAACACCTTATAGAAAATAAAGTAATGGTTATGCAGTATGTCAAATACAGTGAGAGTCACGACAAGTGCCATTAAATGCAATTTATGCTTAGTGGATAAATTGCTAGCTGCTGTCTGTGACCTGAAGTGGGGCAATCTCCATTACTGCTGAGCAGTTGTGTCACTGTACATTAGAGCATGCAATATAATGCAATGTGTCATGCAGCGGGCGACGCAGGACACATTTAATAATGTTAAAGGGAAGCCACCCACTCTTTTCAGAAAAGTGGCTGCTTAGAATTTGAGGCATGGGGTCACGTTCAACACATCTGGTGCTTCATCAGCTTTTGCAAAGACTTTTCTTCCTTGTTGGCCTGCCTTTAATAACATAGAAAACCCTCCACAATCACCTGCCTGAGGATGTTGCAAGCCATAACTAGTTAACGATCTCAAAGCCTTAATACGCTGGTTGGATGAAAGGCGTTATACAAATGCAGAATTCTTTTGTTTTGCAAGCAACCAGGAAATATACGGTTCCTACTACGAAGGAACGTAGCTGTTCGAGCGTTAGAGGATATTTTAGATTGACCCAGGTATTCCCCCAGCCTTATAAATGAAATGTTTTTGCTGTTCTAATGGAAGAAAGAAGCAGCTGGTGTGATTATGAAAAGGTTTTTCACAGCATTAGTGGCAAGACTTATTGTATTAGCTGAAATAGAGGATTGGGCCAAAAGAAACCTGATGAGGTTCAACAAGGACAAGTGCAGAGTCCTGCACTTAGGACAGAAGAATCCCATGCACTGCTACAGACTAGGGACCTAGTGGCTAGGCAGCAGTTCTGCAGAAAAGGACCTAGGGGTTACGGTGGACGAGAAGCTGGATATGAGTCAACAGTGTGCCCTTGTTGCCAAGAAGGCTAACGGCATTTTGGGCTGTATAAGTAGGGGCATTGCCAGCAGATCGAGGGACGTGATCGTTCCCCTCTATTCGACATTGGTGAGGCCTCACCTGGAGTACTGTGTCCAGTTTTGGGCCCCACACTACAAGAAGGATGTGGAAAAATTGGAAAGAGTCCAGCGGAGGGCAACAAAAATGATTAGGGGGCTGGAGCACATGAGTTATGAGGAGAGGCTGAGGGAACTGGGATTGTTTAGTCTGCAGAAGAGAAGAATGAGGGGGGATTTGATAGCTGCTTTCAACTACCTGAAAGGGGGTTCCAAAGAGGATGGATCTAGACTGTTCACAGTGGTACCAGATGACAGAACAAGGAGTAATGGTCTCAAGTTGCAGTGGGGGAGGTTTAGATTGGATATTAGGAAAAACTTTTTCACTAGGAGGGTGGTGAAGCACTGGAATGGGTTACCTAGGGAGGTGGTGGAATCTCCTTCCTTAGAGGTTTTTAAGGTCAGGCTTGACAAAGCCCTGGCTGTGATGATTTAGTTGGGATTAGGTCCTGCTTTGAGCAGGGGGTTGGACTAGATGACCTCCTGAGGTCCCTTCCAACCCTGATATTCTATGATTCTATGATTCTATGAAATACAGATCAGTAACAATGTAGAATATTTGCAGGCTTGCTTTTCCCTAACAAACAAGGAGAGCTTGGCCTTATTGTTTAGTCCTTATGCAGAAGGATTTTCCATGGGGAGCTTTACCTGTAGGATTGACCCATTCCCCAACTGTCATTTTCACACTGAAAATGAACCCAAACAAAAACCCAGCATTTGTATTTATATGTCTATAGGGTCTGATTCTCTACTCACTTACACAGGTGTAAATCAGCAGTGACTTCACTGAAGTCAATAGAATTAAAACTGGTGTAAACAAGAGGAGGAACAGGCCCATTATAAATACACATATACAGATGTACATATATGGTATTAAGGTTTCATAGGCATGAATTTGGGATGGCTGCATTACATACGAGTGGTAAAGCTTTCGGCTGGTTTTGCAGGTGATACCAAATAATCCTTGATGAAACCTTTCTATTACCTTATACTCACATTCATTCTACTTATGCCACACATATGTTACCCCAAAAACTATTTCAGCATGGTTTTAGAGATTAAAAAGCAATTAACCTGTTACCTTCTATTACCTGGCACTGATAAATTGCCATGGGACTAGTCATTCTCCTTATCATCGTACTGATTCCAACCTTATTTTCCCATCAAGGCCATTGTGGTTCTGCCTTAGAAAGAAAAAGTAAAATAAAGCAAAATGATACAGTTGAATTCTCTGATCTTCTCAGTGCATTAACATGAGCTGGTTGAAAGTTACAACATGCCAGCCAGTAAAACCACCATTTAAATTATGTCACTTTATCCTTTATGACTGATGATGATGAATATGGATGTAATGCACGTCTCTGCATTACAAGCGCTTTGGTCTATAGCTGCATAAAACCGAGCAAAATGAATCACAGCATTCACTCTATATTTACCAGGGAAGAGCCCGCCTATGCAGCAGAAAGGAGTCACTGGTCTAGGGTTGAGCACTGCTCTGAGCCAAAAAACCTGGGCTCTATTCCTAGCTCTATCACGAACCTGATGGGTGACCCTGGACAAGTCACATCATCTCTCTGTGCTGCTGTTTCCCCTCACATCCTCTGTTTGTCTTATTTATGTATGTTATAAGCTCTTAGGGGAAGGAACGGTTTCTTGCTCTGTTCTGCACAGTGTCTAGTGCAATGGGGCTCTGGGCTCTAGGTGCTACTGAAATAGAAATAACAATAATAAGAAAGATCACACTGGGGGTCACTGGCCCCTGAAATAACAGGACCTGATGATGCTCAGGACCTTTAAGGATCAAGCCTTTGAGGGTTTGAACACAGCACACATTGCAGTCCCCTGACTGGTTAAAGTCATGGTTTATACGGTTGCACTTCATGGAGTTGTTATGCTGTGATTAAGAGCTGAGGTGTACATCAGGCTAAATTATATTGTTGGTTGAGTTAAAGTCCAATGATGACTTAAACTTGCAACTTATTAGAGAGTTTATTGGATAGCCAACTCAAGCATTTATTAGAATAAACAGTGATTCTCCTCAGTTTTGCTGAAACCTCAGGTTTGTATAGTAAGATGGTTAAAGGTAATAAAGATTTCAGAACATTAAACAAAATATCATAAGCGTTGGTTGTTCAATAAAGCAGAACTAATCTAATTTTAAAATACAAGGACTTCCTCTAACACATGGAGTCTGATTAAGAAACAAGGTCTCACTCTGGCTGGCGACAGAGAAAAATAACTGATTCTGTTGGTAGCTGGATCTTTTGGGGACCATATAGACTGAACTGTGGATGTGAAAAACCCTCTCCAAGTCAGATGGTCCTCTAATTCAGGGTTTGGATCTGGAACAGATAAGAATTCAAGAGTTTAGAAGCTTCTCTTGACTTTTGCTTCTCCTGCCTTTTAGATCAATTTTTAACTATGATTGGGTTCAAGCTATAGCCGATGGTTTGAGTTAAAGAGGATTCTGTTAGCCAGCAATAGGTTTAAGAACCAAGAAATCATCAATGACTGTAGTGAAGTCTCCAGACCTACAGGACTAAGTATTGGGAACCAAATTCTGCTCTCATTTATATTAGTGCAACTTTCATTGATCTAAGAAAGCAGAATTTGACTTTAGTGTTAGAGCCAATTAAAATTGAATTTCTACCCCATGAGAAATGCACCATGGATTGGGATGAAAATTCAAAGTACTGTAACTTTTCATGGGACAGAAAATATCGATTTGGAAATGTTGAAATGCATTGCTGCAACATTTGCTATTGTAACAAAATATTTTGACATTCTCAAAACCATTTCAGTTTGTTGACCTGAAGCATTTCCTTTTGGGTCAGGTCAAAATTGATATTTGTGTCCATTTGAGTCACCACAGTAGTTCATGAAACCTGTGATATACCACAGCAGCTCAGCCACAGACTGCGCTGCTTCAAGGGAATTGCAGTGTGGCTGGGGAGAATGACCTATAGAGGAGAACAGGGCATGAGAGACCCTGGACTCCCATGAGGCAGATGCAGAGATTAATGTTGACATGACCCAAAACAGAATGTTTTGCTTTGATTTCCATCAAGAGCCATCCTTTTTCTGCAGAAAATTTCAATTGAGATTAAACTCAGTTTTCTGATGTGAAAATTTTGAAATTTTTCGACAAACCGTACTCAGTATTATTACCAGTGATGCTTTCTCCCTTTCCACCAAAATAATTCAATTTGCAATATCACTATCACAAATGTATTTTGTCTTTTTGCGTGTGCTAGAATGGAAATGGTGTAAGCACTCGGAGAGAAAGGAATTCTTAACTGCTGGGATTCAAGGAATTAGAAAATTTTGGCTGAACTTCAGGGGAATTTTTTTTAGGTAGCCTATAAGGCTTTGATTTTGAGCAGCTGTCAATTGCCCTAGTCTGCCTTCCTCATGTGAGCAGTCACACTGAAATCAACATGTTAGGTGTATGGTTAAATGAATGAAATCAGACTATTTTCATGAGTGAGGCAAATGGGATTTGCCCCATAGTCTATCAAATGAAGTGGTGGAAGCCTCATTGCTTGAGTCATTTCAAGCTACGTACTGGAAGATCGCTGGAGAGAACAACCCTGCACTGGCCACGGACAATGGGTTAGGGCCTGCCCTGCACTCACCCTACAGCTGCAGCTTCTGTGGCTCTGGTCCTCCAGAGCTGGCTGGGTTCGGCTTCCCCTTCTGGGTGTGGTGACCTCCGGGGTTGCAGTGCCACTCAGATTTGGCCACGGTCCCCTGACGGGGGGCTGACTGGGCCAAATTTGTGTGAGTGGCTTTGTGACTCGGCACATGACTGAAATTTGGCCTGGCCAGCCCCCTCCATCATCATGACTGAGGGATGTTTGGACCAAACCTGAACAGCACTGTGATCTGGAGGTCACAGTGCCTGGAGTGGGGAGCCAAGCCCAGCCCACCATATGGGACCAAAGCCACAGGAGCTGCCATTCAGTCCTTTGAAATGTTCTGGTCATCAATTTTGGGTTGCAACCTAAGGGTTTAGAAACCCTGTTTGAAGACTGTGATCAACTCAACCCTTAATCTTCTTTTTGATAATCAAATACATTGCACGCATTGCGTCTGTCACTGTACAGCGTGTTTTCCAATCCTTTAATCATTCTCATGCTTCTTCTGTGAAACCTTTTACAGTTTTTCCAACATCCTTCTGGAATTGTGGATACCAGAACTGGACACAGTATTCCAGCAGTGGTCGTACCAGTGCCCAGTACAGAGGTAATATAATCTCTGTACTATTACTTGAGACTCCCCTGTTCATACATCCAAGGATCTCATTAGCTGGTTTTGCTACGGCATCATGCTGGGAGCTAATGTTCAATTGATTATCCACCATGACTCCTGAGTCTTTCAGGATAAAGTCCCCAATTTAGAGTCCCCCATCCTGTAAATATAGCCTGTATTATTTGTTCCTACATGTATGACTTTATGATTGGCCATAATGAAACATATTGTTTGCTTGTGCCTAGCTTACAGATTGCTTTCTATCACTGACCTATCCTCTTTACTGTTTGCCACTTCCCAATCTATGTATTGACTGCAGTTTATTAGTAATGATTTTACTGGTTTGTATTTTATTCTGCATTATTCTGTTTATTCTATTCTGTTACACATAACAAATGTAATCAAGTCATGATCACTTGCACCTAAGCAATCACTAATTTTTTGTTCTGTGATCAATTCTTCCTTATCTGTCAAGATGAGGTGTAATTTAGAATTTCCTCATGTTGGATGCAACACTTTGAGTCAGGGGAGGGGACAACTTTGGTCTGTTTTCATCCATCTATTGGCCACTAACTTTTCCTGCCATTTAGACACAGCAGTCATACCTATGATACAAACAGTTTCTTCCTAATGGTCATGGCTTATTGTAATGGTCAAAGCAAAATAATCTTGCTAAAGAATGATTTAATGATCAATAAACAACCCATCACAATTATTCAAGCCTGTTAAAGACATGCTTCTCCTTATACACTTATATGTAAGCTGACTGTGGTGTCATTGCTGAAATAGTTTCTTGATGAGCCCTTCTTCACATTAAACACAGAAAGAGCTGTCCAGTGCTAATTTCGCTAGAGTTCTTCATAAGGAAAGTACAGACTAACATATGGGGTGAGTCGAAATGTAGTTAGATGCACAACTAAGCAGCTCAGAGCAACCTTTCCCTTGAGTTTTAAGCGATGAAACAAATGGGATGTAAGGGACATGTGTGAAAGATCCAGTCACACTTTTATATAAGCTACTGGATTGTAAGATTTACAAACTGGCCTTTTCACAATGGTTTCTGCAAGGCTTTCTTTGCAAACTGAAAACTATTGTAAAAACGGAGTGCAGTCCTACCTGTGGCACCTTGAGTTGTGATATTCTGACAGATCTCAGTAGCTAAGCAAGGTCAGGGCCTGGGCAGTGAAAGGATGGAAGTATGCCAAAGGACACCTTGTCATGACAGGAAGTGGTGTTCCTTGTAATATTTCTCCATTCACAAGGAGTAAACATATTATTTCGAGCTGAATGGCAATTATTTCCACAAGGTGAACAGAAGAGGAGAGGATAAAATGACTGGCTTCATGACAGGACACTCAGTCCTATGTATTAGTCTGCTTTGATTAATAGGGCACTCCGAGGTCTGCAGCCCATTGACCAAATTCAGAGATGATACCTAAGGTGACGTTAACTTGGATAATCAATGAAAGCTCTGTTTCAATCAGTTCTCTTCGACCTGCCTACACCTATTCTATTGATGTATAATAATAATATATGGAGATATACCTATCTCATAGAGCTGGAAGGGACCCCAAAGGGTCATTGAGTCCAGCCCCCTGCCTTCACTAGCAGGACCAATTTTTGCCCCAGATCCCTAAGGGGCCCCCTCAAGGATTGAACTCACAACNCGACCTGCCTACACCTATTCTATTGATGTATAAAGGAGTCTAAGCTGCTGTAACTTAGACACCAAAGGACTGAAAGAATGTGTAAGTTAAAGCGGGAGGGGCATGACTCTCCATGCAGCCGTGTAACACAGTGCTATTACACTAGTGTAACAGAATGGTGAATCAGGCCCATTGTTCCTAGCAAATACTGGGTTGGTGCATTGGAGGCCTGTCTACAGTTTGGGCTGTGGAAGTCTGCGTGATGCAAGGGTAGTGGGTTTGTAGCCTATATACACAATGTAGGGTAGGAGGTGTAAGGATTTAAGGTATATTGACTTGTGATTGGGTTAGGCTATATCAGGAGGAATCAAGGTTTAGTTTTGGAATGAGCCTTGTGATATTTGACGCACACATTTATTTAAGAAACACTAGGTGAAATTCATTCTGTGCAGAAGGCCAGACAAGCTCTACGCCCAATTACATCCCCCTTAAATCCTTGAGCACAGGGGGGTGAATGCCACCCTTTCTCAACAGCAAGGATATCTGCATATTTATCTCCCTTCCCTTAACACGTCCTTTCCATACGTTGAAATTTCTTTTTATACGGTAACTCTCCTTGAACTGTATCTGTTTCTGCCTTACTGTTCATGAGTAACTTGAACCAAAGGTAAAGATTCTTTTTCGTACA
Organism: Platysternon megacephalum; assembly: GCA_003942145.1. Classification (NCBI taxonomy): domain Eukaryota; kingdom Metazoa; phylum Chordata; order Testudines; family Platysternidae; genus Platysternon; species Platysternon megacephalum. Next base: position 11,066,328 of record QXTE01000048.1, read on the forward strand.
AAGAAAAACTAAATCATTTACAGGTCTTCTGTATCTAAGTTTATGTTTGCAAAGTGCTTTGAAGATTTAAAGCACTACCGTATGTAAAGATTAAGTATTGTTTTATATCTTCATCATGTGTGCTTTAAAAATTAATATGAAACTCCCCTCTCCCCCCGCACCAAACCCCAAACACCCAGGGAAAAGCATATCCTTCCTCAGTTCTTAATGCTTTACTTTAGTCTCTGAATCCTCTTCATCTTTGAAATTAATAACTGTGATTAAAAAAAAGGGAAGATGTGTTTTCCCAGAACAATCAAATTATTCTGTGGCAAATTCTCATATTCATTTCACATCATTAGTTTCATTTCTTTTTACATAAAAAAATTTAAATTCAGCAACTTCTAAGTTCCATCTGAGAAGCAGCTTTATTCAAACGCCTCTATCCCACCCAAAACAAATGTGCTGATATTCGGAAAAAATGTCTATGTGCAATGGCAGCATCTTAGTCAACATGATTGCTCCTTGTGTATATCTTTGAGTCAGCTGTTTTACTGACAAAAACCAGGATCACTGGCCTCTCCTGAAGACAGTGGAGTTTTGTTAAGGCTCATGGGTCCATCTAAATGGATCAGCTTGCACGATTGGGGCCATAGACAGGTAAGTCTTTCCCCATTTCTCTTAATTCTTGTGAACCACATTCTCTTGTGGTCAAGTGTTTTATTATGGTGTTGGGGGAAGTACTTATCAAAACGAACCAAAGACAGATCCCCCTGTCGATGACTTATAAATGCAGCTGCAAAATGTATTTCCTTGCTATGGCTGCAAAATCAGATACCCACTACAGCTAGCTCTTGGTGCAAACTTCCCCAAATATTGGCAATATTTGGATCCAGCATTTTGGTTTGGCACCATCTCTTTGCCTCCTTAAGCTATACATTCCTAAACCCTACACCCTATTAAGCTGTTCTTTTTTAATGCAGGTAGCCCTTGCAAAGAGAAGATATTAAAGTGCTTTAATAGCTGGGTTTAGCTGGCAGGCACCAGTGTGAGTGAATGGAACTGGGAACTCTTTGAAAGATCAGAGCTCCAGTATATTTAGATGAACCAATTCACAATGGCAGGTTTTAAAGAAGCCAAATGAATTGCTCCCTGGGAAGACGTGGCTTTGATATAATGCAGACAGTTCCTTTTGTTGCAAAAGGGGTGTGAGAAATGGGGACAAAGTGTGTCAGCTGAAAAGGAAGAGAGACTGAAATAGAGCTATATCACAGCAGCTGAAAATGGATCTTTGGTTGTAGGTCACCACAATAAAGAATTTCTAATGCAGGGAGGATTCAAGAATAGAAATGAAGACACCCAATGGTAGATAGGAGAGTGTATACATATCCTTTATTGCCCTTTGATTCCCTCCCCCGCCCTACATATAACAAAGAGAAAGGTCAGGCATGAGATGTGGAGATTATTTTGGTGAGGGAGGCACCTTTGTAGAGATACGTAACTAAGAAGACTTGGAAAATCACCCATATCAGAACGACACAGAAATTAATTATGGGTCCAGCAGCGTGCAATAGGGGATGAAAAGAGGAGGGTGGAAGAAACAGAAAGAACTTGACAAAAAGGGAAAGAAAATGGCAATATCATGAAATAACAATGTTTGAGTATGAGGAGAAGGTTAGGGAGGGTAAGAAAAAACGGTATGGCACAGAGAACTGTGTAGCTGAAGGGAGATGGTATTTTTCTATGTATTAAGCCTTTAAATATACGGGAAATTGCCTGCCTGCTGCAAAGGAACTATGGGACAGCTTCAGTTTTGTGGTTCAATCCACACGCTGGAGCTGTTTGGGAAATGATTTCTTTTTTCTTGCCGAAAAATTCAACAAAACAAAAATAATTCCATTTTTGCAAAAAAATGTCCATGCAAAACATCAAGCCTTTGGCAAAGAACAACTGCAACATTTTTGTTTTGAACTCTTTTTTTGAGGAAACCCCGTTTTTCCAAGGAAAAAGCCCTCCTTTCATCTACTCATTTTGGAGAAGCTCGGCCCGATGCGGAATGGAAACTTTGGGCCAGATCCTCTTTGTATGTGTAAACATGGCTTTAAGCTGCCCTCCCTTGACCCTGAGGCTTCTCAGTGCTAGGTAAGTCCTAAATTAAAAGGGAGCAGTGGAGGGGTTTGTAGCAGGTCGGGCATCGGTGTATGACGAGATGTGAAGGGTGCAGCTCCCAGCCACACGGCTGCTGCTGCTGAAGCCCCAGGCACCTTGATGAACCACAGAAAGAGGGACTTAGCCCTGGTGATCTAGCAGAGCTGGAGCTGGGGTGGGGGAGAAAGGGGGCGTCACTTAAAGAGTGTGTGTGGGAGCAAGAAATGGGGGATTATAGCCAGAGTGGTACTGTGCAGGGGACAAAATGGAGAGTGGGGGCAGGAAGACTGCAGTCCCGGCCAGCAATCCTCAGATCGATTGCTAGTGGTGGTGCCGCAGAGCCAGGAGGAGTGGCTTGTCTAGGGGTAGGAGATATGTAGGGTATCAAGACCAGTGGGGAACAAGGTGGGCAAGTGAGGGGTACTGGCTCAGTGGGTATAGACGAAGTGGGAATGGTGGGGGTTTCAGTTGGGGCAAAGGAAACTGAGGCACCATTGACTGAGGGCCCTAGTTCGGACCAGGCCTCAGTGCCCACCATTTACTCCAGTAACATAATGCCTGTGTCGGCTGATCTTCATGTTGGTCTCAGCCCAGCCCTGGCTCCACTGGTGCAGTGCTCTCTGTAACAGGTGCTCTGTTTACGCTCTGAGACCTAGAGGGACAATACATGCTCATAAAAAGCACTTCAGAGGAGGATCCAGTATCCTCCTCTATCCTTGCAATGTACCCATTCCCCTCCAAATCCCCTTTCCGGCCCTCATCCCAGCAGTTCATGACCACAATGCCCCAGGAAAGTCGAGATGAAATTTTCAAGTACACCTCTACCTCGATATAATGCTGTCCTCGGGAGCCAAAAAATCTTACCGCGTTATATCGAACTTGCTTTGATCCGCCAGAGTGCGCAGCCCCGCCCCGCGGAGCACTGCTTTACCGCGTTATATCAGAACTTGTGTTATATCGGGTCGCGTTATATCGGGGTAGAGGTGTAGTTTATTTGCCAAAAAATGCGGTTTCACATCGACCAAAACTATCTGTGAATTTGGGCTAAATGTGGCCAATTGTTTCAGCTGAAAAAGAATGGATTTTTTTGTTCAAAACATGTCAAAATGTTTCATTTTAACATTTTTGAAACAAACTGTTTTCACATTTTGTTTTGCAACATTTCTTTAGGAATTTAAATCGGGTTAAAAAACAACAATCTGAAAATGAAACAAAAATTTAAAAAAAAAATCATTTCAGGTCAAACGCAATGAATTCTCCCTTCCCCCCATTTTTCAGTTCAGCCACCAAAATGAATAATTAGTTGTTCACTCAGCTCTACATAGAACAAAGAGCAACAGTCTTTGAATGTTACTTGTACGATGGGTGTGTCTAGAGGTCCCAATCAGGATTGAAGCCCCATTGTGCTAAGTGACATATATGCTGTCATGGGGTGTGCAGACCCCATGCTATTCCAGCTGTGAAAGTGTTAATAGGGACAGTAACTGCCTTCTCAGCTGTGGCTCATCAGTGGTCTCACAAAAGCTGCTAGTTGGAAGGGCAGGGCGACTGCCAGACAGCCTGAGGAGCGACTGAGAGCAGGATCCTTCAGCCACCGACTGGTGAGAAGCCGCCCAGAATGCCAGACCACAATGTGTGACTGACTCTGAGGAAGAGCCTGCAAGAGAGGCGTGCTAGGAAGCAGGCCAGGGAAACAGAAAGGGGTTGGAAGAGATTGGTGCCGACCACTTCCTGTGGGGTCCCTGGCCTGGAGCCCCAAGAAGTGGGTGGGCCTGAGTTCCTCTACCAAACCAAGCCAAGGCGTTATTAAGGCCTTGAACAAACGAGTGATACTCAAAGAGTCCAGGTATTGAACACCCTTCANTTAACAGTCTTTGAATGTTACTTGTACGATGGGTGTGTGTCTAGAGGTCCCAATCAGGATTGAAGCCCCATTGTGCTAAGTGACATATATGCTGTCATGGGGTGTGCAGACCCCATGCTATTCCAGCTGTGAAAGTGTTAATAGGGACAGTAACTGCTTTCTCAGCTGCGGCTCATCAGTGGTCTCACAAAAGCTGCTAGTTGGAAGGGCAGGGCGACTGCCAGACAGCCTGAGGAGCGACTGAGAGCAGGATCCTTCAGCCACAGACTGGTGAGAAGCCGCCCAGAATGCCAGACCACAATGTGTGACTGACTCTGAGGAAGAGCCTGCAAGAGAGGCGTGCTAGGAAGCAGGCCAGGGAAACAGAAAGGGGTTGGAAGAGATTGGTGCCGACCACTTCCTGTGGGGTCCCTGGCCTGGAGCCCCAAGAAGTGGGTGGGCCTGAGTTCCTCTACCAAACCAAGCCAAGGCGTTATTAAGGCCTTGAACAAACGAGTGATACTCAAAGAGTCCAGGTATTGAACACCCTTCATCTAGGGTGTCTGGCATCCTGACGTATTGGCTTCCCTACCATCCTGAGAGAGGGCGGACTGCCAGTGTCCGGGGTGGAGGACCAAGGTCAAACAAAGAACTGACAAGCAGGCTAGATGGTGATTGGTCCATCAAAGAAGGAGGGAAACTGAGGCAGCCTTGCCGTGTCACCTGGTTTTACCACAAGAAGGCATTGAAGATTGAAAAATGACCTCTGACAATACACACAACAAAAGTGGGTCCCTGCCCCAAAATCTTACAGTCTAAGTATGTGACGGGAGACAAGAGGAGGCTGCAGACAGAGAGGGGAATCCCAAGGAAACAATTCAGATTGGGCTGTCTACCCTCTGACTGCCGTTAATCTTGAGATGTTGAGACTTTGGGAAGGAAATAAAAAAGGAAATCCAAACTATGCTAGCAATAAAGGTAGGATTCCACATTTTTCACAGCACTCAAAGCAAAAGTTCCAGGAGAACTCGAAAATTAAAACACAAGACAACGGACTAAAATGTCTTCCAGCTTACATCCCTCAAACCCCAATATAGACAAGGACTAGCCAGCTGATCCATTACTCAGGCAGTGCTCACTCTCACTATATTTGCTGTCTATGTTCCCTATGGTGGCTCTGGAAGGCCCAGCAAAGATTTTCTGTAATGAAATTTGTCCTAGGAAGAGGATTAACATTGATGAGATTCCCCACAAGACAATACCAGCCCTAATTCCTGCAGTTTAACTTTCCACTTCCGGAGGATTTGCCAAGGAAGGAATTTAATTTTTTCCCCCAGACAAATGTATTAATATTTAATAAAGAACAAAGCCAGGTGAAAGCACTAGAGAAAATAAGGAATTTACATCAAGCCTTGCAGTATTTGAACAGAACAAGATAAATTGAGGAGCCTTAACTCACAGATATTTTTTTCTGGAGGGAAAAAAAAACAACAACAACCAAACAGCCCAGGGCTTCAACTGCAGAAAATGTGTTTTTGTGACACTTCATATTGGCTTGGGTTGTGGCTTTAAGAAAAATGTCATAATCTTTCCTCCACTACACCACAGATCTGTTCGGATTCCATGCCCTCGCTTCCTACATTGTGACCCCAACACAAAAGAATGTGGTTAAGGCCAAGAGAGGGGAATTTATCCCTATCTCTGCTACAGCTTTGCAGTGTGACCCTGGGCAAATCACTGAACTTGGTTGTGCTTCAGTTCCATCACCTGTAAATGGGGCTAATTATACATCCCTGCTTCGCAGTGGGGGTTGAGAGGCTTAATTTATTAATATTTGTAAAGTGCTTTGAGATTCCTGGTTAGAAGGGACTATGTGACCTTAAGCATCTATTGGTCATTGTTTAATAAAATCAAGTGGGTACTGGTTGGCTCAGGGGGGTTAGAACTAGGCTGTGGAGCCTTCCACCGATAGATCAGGTCCAGCCTGCCTGATGATGAGTATACTTTGGTATCCTGCCATGCCCATTCTGTAACCTATCAAAAATGAGTTAATGGTTCAATCCATTTCCTATTGGACACAAAACTCATCTGTAACCTATCAAAAATGAGTTAATGGTTCAATCCATTTCCTATTGGACACAAAACTCATCTGTAACCTATCAAAAATGAGTTAATGGTTCAATCCATTTCCTATTGGACACAAAACTCATCCTGACAGTTGGCACTGAATATTTATTTGAATATCAAGAATATCCAGAGGGACAAAGTGAGTGAGGTAATATCTTTTATTAGACCACCTTCTGCAAGGGAGAGAGACAAGCTTTCAAGCTTACACTGAGCTCTTCTTCAGGTCAGGTGTAAGCTCAAAAGCTTGTCTCTTTCACCAGCAGCAGCTGGTCCAATAAAAGATATTACCTCACTCACCTTGTCTCGCTAAGATCCTGGGACCGACAGAGCAACAACTACACTGCAAACGAGAATATCCAGAGTTATGATTAATGATAACAAAACGTGTGGAAGGGATATTAAAGCTTGTGCTTCAGGGCTGATGCCAATTTCTAACTGTAAGAGACTATGATGAGACCTATGTGTGGGTGCAGATGATCTATTCTGAAGTATCTGGTGCTGGCCACTGTCAGACACAGGATACTGGACTAGATGGACCTAGGTGTGATGGGGTATACAAACCCCATGCTAGAATAGAAGGGCTTAAGGAGCAGTTCTGGACTGAAGTGGCCCTGCCCCGTCGTGTCCGCAGTTCCTGCTGCAGCTGGAGGAGGTGTTTAAAAGAGAGACACAAAGCTCAGAAGCGGTGAGAAGAGCAGATAGGATAGAGGGACAGACCTACTCAGAGCCCCTGAGTAAGGGAACAGCAGGTTGCTGCAAGGAAGTGGGGGAGGAGGGGTGCGGGGGGGGGGGGGGGGTCTGCAAGGTTGAGCTATCCCAGTCCCTGGAGGTGAGACTAATTTGTCTTTAAGGAGCCAGGAACTCTTCACTTTATCTTTTCTTGCATTGTTTGTGAGATGGTGACCATGCCCTGGACCGGGAAAGTAAGTGGCAGGCAGTGGTCTATGGAGGCAGCCTCAAAGCTGTCCTGGGTGCTTGATATTACAGCCATTGGTAGGGCCATGGGTCAGAATCTGGTAGACAAGGAGGGGCTGGGCTCTCCTTCCAGCCCGGCAAAAACCCAACCCCCTTGAGGTAAGGAGGATAAAGACATTGTAAGCCCTGAAGTAAGGGTGTGAGGCCTTCAGGGACCTGGCACTGGGCTGTAAACTCCTTTTTAGGGGATGTTAGCCTTCTATACACTATTAAGAACATAAAATCGGCCCTACTGTGTCAGACCAATTGTCCATCTAGCCCAGTATCTTGTTTTCTGCTAGTGGTTGATGCCAGGTGCTTCAGAGGGAATGGGGGGAGGGATAGCTCAGTGGTTTGAGCATTGGCCTGCTAAACCCAGGGTGTGAGGTCAGTCCTTGAGGGGCCCATTTAGGGATCTGGGGCAAAAATCTGTCAGGGACAGTACTTGGTCCTGCTGTGAAGGCAGGGGACTGGACTCAATGATCTTTCAAGGTCCCTTCCAGTCCTACACTTCTATGAGTCTATGAATGAACAGACCAGAGCAATTATTGAGTGATGCATATCCAGTCCCAGCTTCTGCCAGACAGAGGTTTAGGGACACCCAGAGCATAGGGTTGCATCCCTGACCATCTTGGCTAATACCCTTTGATGGACCTATCTTCCATGAACTTATCTAGTTCTTTTTTAAACCCAGTTATACTTTTAGCCTTCACAACATCCCCTGGCAAGAAGTACTTCCTTATATTTGTTTTAAACCTACTGATTACACTGCTCTACAGCCAAAATGCTTCTGAAATAAATGTAGTCAAACGTTACTAATTCTGGGTCACTGAGAATGAAAATGATGCTTAAAATTGTTGATTGGCTCTAGTTTTCAAGATATGCTATTGGGTCAGTATACACAACCCTTGACTTGGGAATGGCAGAAGATAAGTGAGTTATAAAGGGAAGGGATCTCAATTTAAACCAGAAATGACTAAAATACATCTTTGACTGGATCTATGAATAAATCTATGACTGGATTTGGACAGTACTTGCTTTTTAGGCAAAACAATGAATGATGCAATCTGAAGCTGGTATTGCGTCATACAGGATATGAATTGCATCATGTTATTCCTAGAAGCAGGGCCGGCGCAACCTATTAGGCGACCTAGGCGGTCGCCTAGGGCACTAAGATTTGGGGGGCGCCGGCCGCCCCGGTTGTCAGCGCATTTCAGGGGAGGGACCTTCCGCCGCCTCTGTCGGGGGCGGCATTTTGGGGGCAGGACCTTCCGCTGCCTAGGGCAGAGGAAACAATGGAGAAATGCTATCAGGGCAAATGGAGCCCATCAATGCTTGCAGACTATTGCTGGACAGTGACAAGAGATGCTCCATTTAATGAATACAAGAGAGAAGCCAAGAAGCGCCGAGTAGACACTGAATAGGACTAAACTATGTACATAATAGTTTTTTGCCTTTTGTTTCATAATAAATTTTATTTATATAACCCTTTTGCTGATTTTTAAAGTGTTACATAAACAGGACAGGTGAAATATTATCATGTAAAGCAACCATAAACACATGAAAAGACCTAGGTTTACAATTTATGATTAAAACTCTACTATCTACACAATATACATAGACATAAAATGTAAAAACTTAAATATCTTAGAAACAGTAGCCAATCAGTTGTTTTAATTGTCATATTTGAATTCAGCACATCAAAATACATAATAAATATCACATTTTATCTCTGAAGCAGACGACTTCTCAAAAATTGTAGACCAGTGTTATTAGTGTCATTGAGTGACCCCTGGTTCTTGTGTTATGTGAAGGGGTAAATAACACTTCTGTGTTCACTTTCTCCACAACATTCATGATTTTATAGACCTCTATCAGATTATCCCGAGTGGTCTTTTTTCTAAACTGTGCAGTCCCAGCCTTTTTAATCTCTCTCCATATGGAAGCTGTTCCATACCCCTAATCATTTTTTGTTGACCTTTTCTGTACCTTTTCCAGTTCTAATATATTTCTTTTTTGAGCCAGGGTAATCAGAACTGCACATGGTATTCAAAGTGTGGGTGTACCAGGGATTTATATAGTGGCATTATTATATTTTCTGACTTATTATCTATCCGTTTCCTCCTGGTGCCTAACATTCTGTTAGTTTTTTGACTGCCACTGCACTTTGAGCAGATGTTTTCAGACAATTATCCATGATGATGCCAAGATCTTTTTTCTTGAGTTAGCAGCTAATTTAGACCCTATCATTTTGTATGTATATTTGGGATTATGTTTTCAAATGCACATTACTTTGTTTTTTATCAACATTGATTTTCATCTGCCATTTTGTTGGCCAGTCATCCAGTTTTGTCAGATCCCTTTGTAACTCTTCGCAGCCAGCTTTGCACTTAACTATCTTGAGTAATTTTGTATAGCCTGCAAACTTTGCCATCCCACTATTTACCCCTTTTTCCAGATCATTTATGAATATATTGAACAGCACTGTTCCCAGTACAGATTCTTGGGGGACCTGCTATTTACCTTTCTCTACTGGGAAAACTGACCATTTATGTCTTCCCTTTGTTTTCTATCTTCTGGCCAGTTACTGATCCATGAGAGGGTCCCTCTTATTCCATGACCGCTTACTTTGCTTAAGAGTCCTTAAAAAGTCCAAGTACACTATATCCACTGAACCACCCTTGTCCACATGTTTGTTGACTTCCTCAAAGAATTCTAATAGATTGGTGAGGCATGATTTCCCTCTACAAAAGCCACGTTGACACTTCCTCAACATATCGTGTTCATCTATGGGTCTGATAATTTTGTTCTTTACTATAGTTTCAACAATTTGTAAGCTAACTCCCTTCTCTTCATGTGCCAATAAATATTTATGCCTGTACAGTATCTGTAATTTTCACTCTATGCATCTGAAGAAGTGGGTTTTTTACCCACGAAAGCTTATGCCCAAATAAATCTGTTAGTCTTTAAGGTGCCACCGGACTCCTCATTGTTTTTGTTGATATAGACTAATGGCTACCCCTCTGATACTTGGTAACAATTTGCCTGGTACTGAAGTTAATCTTATTGGTCTGTAATTGCCAGGATCGCCTCTTGAGCCTCTCTTAAAAATCAACATTACATATACTATCCGCCAGTCATTTGGAATAGAGCAGTGGACTCCAACCTTTTAAAGCACAAGATCAGTTTTCGAATTTAAGTGCAACCCAGGATTACCTCAAAGAAATAACAGTAATGACACAAACCCAAACACCCTTGCCTCCCCGCCCCTTCCCTGGGGCCATGCCCCTGCCCCACTGCTTCTCCGAAGCCCTTCCCCCCTTACTCCATCCCCCCTCCCTCCGTCGCGCTCTCTCCCCCACCCTCACTCACTTTCATTGGGCTGGAACAGGGGGTTGGGGTGTGGGCTCTGGGCTGGGTCCGACGGGTTCGGAGTGTGGGAGGGGCTCTGGGCTGAGCCTGGGGCAGGGTGTTGGGGTGCGGGGTGTGGGAGGGAGCTCAGGGCTGGGGCAGGGGGTTGGGGTGCAGGAGGGGATGTGGGGATTTGGGCTCTGGAAGGGGCTTGGGGTGCAGGAGGGTGCATGAGGGGGCTCAGGGCTGGGGCAGGGGGTTGGGGTGCAGGAGGGGTTTGGGGTGTGGGCTCCGGCCAGGCGCTGCTTACCTCAGGGGGCTCCCGGGTGGTGGTGCAGCGGGGCTAAGGCGGGCTCCCTGGCTCCACGCGGCTCCCAGAAGTGGCCGGCATCACCGGCATGTTCAGCAGTGGCTCCTGTTGGGGGAGGGGTAGGTGGCTCCGTGCGCTGCCTCTGTCCACAAGCATCACCCTCGCAGTTCCCATTGGCTGCGGTTCCCTGTTCCCAGCCTATGGAAGCTGTGGGGGCGGTACCTGCAGGCGAGGGCAGCGTGCAGAGACCCCCTGCCCCTTCCCCCTCTCCCCCCAGGAGCCACTGCCGGACATGGTATAGAGGCTGATTTAAGCGATAGGTTACATACCGCAGATAGTAGTTCTTCAATTTTATATCTGAGTACCTTCAGAACTTGGGTGAATACCATCTGGTCCCGGTGACTTATTACTGTTTAATTTATTACTTTGTTCCCAAACATTGACACCTCAGTCTGCGACATTTCTCAGATTTGTCACCTAAAAAGAATGTTTCAGGTGTGGGAATCTCCCTCACATCCTCTGCAGTAAAGACCAATGCAAAGAATTCATTTAGCTTCTCCACAATGGCCTTGTCTTCCTTGAGTGCTCCGTTAGCACCATGAGACTCTGTTACCCTGGAAACGAGTGGACTTCATTGGTCACCTGGCCAGATGGCTGAATTGCTGTCTACCAGATGAGAGACCACAGCTGTGCTGGAGCAACCAATGGCAGGGGACACTAGATATGGGGGAGAGTTGTGACCCAGGGACCTAAGTACTAGGCCCAACCCAATTTCAGTCGGGTCTGCTGCAATATGGAATTCTTATGTTTCTATGCAGAGGTGCCAAAGACCAGATGGGTCATGGATACCACTACGTGGCCTCTCCAGGTCAAAATTGAGCACATTGGTGGGGCATTGTGGGAAGACTGCATTACTAGTGCCCATGTGGTCCATGCCTCAGGAATATACAGGGAACTTCCCATTGCAGTGCCAGTAATCTGGCACATTTCACCAGCTCCCTATATTTCTTTAAATATTCCATTCAGGCATGAGCATCAATAAAAGCATATTTCCCACCCCTGCCCCTCCAGCAGCACCCTGTCGTGCACACACACCTGTGAACAAAAGAGGCTTGGATGAAGATGTTTGCTGAGTCGCTTTTAAGGAAGGATATGTCAAATGCCTTACCAGTGTCCTGCACTGTCTATTGCAACATCATTTCACTTTTCATCTCCAAGCTTTTAAACAAAAATAAACCAAGATAAAGTCTATAAATCCTCTCCCCTGCTCAGCGCAGTGCCAACGGAACTGCACGGTAAGTTATGTTTTTAACTATGAACCTGTCCAGGGCTTTGTCATTTATCTTGTTGTGTCCCACTCTGGTTTGGCTCAAGGCTGCATATTAGTGGATGATGAATGCAATGCTGTCCGTCCCCATTTGTATCCGTATTATTAACCCATATTCTTCTGAATATTTCATTCCTTAATACATTATTCAAGCCCTGTTGTAATAGACTCGCGGGTTAGCTGTCCTGTGTATGTGGCTATGACAGGAAGTCTTTTAATATTGAGGAGACATGCTCACTTTGCATTCCAAAGGATTGTCTTTAACTCTTTGCTATTTAGTGATACTGAGTGGCCACGCTATCAGCTAGTATAAATCAACATAGCTGCATTGAGCTCAATAGATTGACACCAGCTGAGAATCTGGGTCACTGCTTTATCTTCCAAGTGAATAGCTGTAGTATCATGTTTTACTCCAGAGGTTCTCAAACTGTGGTCTGTGGACCACCGGTGGTCCGTGAGCTCCATTCAAGTGGTCCGCGGATAGTTCCCTCTAAGGTGCGCACCTGGGCAGCTGCACATGAGAATGAATGAAGGGCCACCCACCTAATTAGTGGAGCCGCGCAGGCGTGGCTCCACTTATTAGGTGCCTGGACCCTGGAGAAGACGCACATGTAAGGTGAGGTGGTGGCCTTGGGGGGAATAGAGAGTAGGGGGGAGGGGGCAGTGGGGGGAGAAAAGCAGCGCTGCCCGGGGGGGGGGGCAAGTGGGGCAATTGGCCCCAGGCCCCGGGCCCCGCAGGGGTCCCCACGAGAATATAGTATTCTATAGTATTGCAACTTTTTTTATGGAAGGGGCCCCCAAAATTGCTTTGCCCCAGGCCCCCTGAATCCTCTGGGTGGCCCTGGAGAAAAGGGGGTGGGGGGAATTTGGGATGTGCAGAGAAAGAGAAAGAGGCGACTTTCCCCAGCTCCAGGGCTGCGGCTGCCGGGGAGAGACGACCCTCCTTCCCAGCCCCAGCTCTGTAGCTGCTGTGACGGGGGAATGATCCTCCTCTTTCCCAGCCCCAGGTCGGGGGCTGCCGCGGTGCGGGGGAGAGGGCACATCCATCGCATTAGAAAGGTAAGACTACTGATATTAAAATATGAGTTGTGTGCTTTTATTTGTAGAACAAAAAACGTTAATTATTATTAAGGTTTTTTTTATATAGTGCTTTTATCCAAAGCGCTTTACAATAGTTAGCTAACGGTACAAACAGCATTTGGAAAGATCATTAAGTGGTCCGCCAAGACTCTCTGCAATTTTCAAGTGGTCTGCAGAAAAAAAAAGTTTGAGAACCACTGTATTTACTCTATTATATTGCCATTGATCCTATAGTGTTAGGTAGCAATAAGTGTCCAAAGAGAGCTCAGCTTCCTGCCTATTCAACTTTATTAAATATTGTTCTCCTTTCCTTTCTTTTCCACATCTATTCTTCTCTTTCTCCTTTTCCCCTTCAAAAACTGACTGTGAGAACTAAGCCATGACCATGGGAAAATATAGGCCCTGCATTTTGATCCAAACAAAGTCACTCTCGGGCTTGGGCTTCACAGCTGAAGGACTCTGCCCCTGAAGCTCAAAAAGCGTCCTCTGGTAGGTGTAGCAACTGCCTGGAGAGCAGTTGTCTTGCTGGGATACAGATGGAGAGGTGAACAAAATAGTCAACTTCTACCCCATCAAGGCACTTGTACTGTGGGACTAAGAGGACTTTGACTTTGGTCTGGCAATGAACAGGGACTCAGAGCATCAGCGTGGTGTTTTCTGTTCTACTGTCTTTTTCATATGGATTTGCCATAGTGCAACAAATGTGTGTCTAACCAAGACATTCCTTTCTAAGAAGCAATTTATGACTAGTACAAGCACAAAAAATATCATAGACCCAGCTCTTCTGATGAACATCAAGGTTATCTGATGATCTCTAGAGCACTCAGCAGACATCAGCGGTTAGCGGGATCATGTGTGTGCGGTCACCTGTGTGCATGATCATAGGTGCATATTCCCACATATGATCATTTCCCAAGACTTCAGTTGACAGACAGCTATGGGCTTTGGTCTTCTCCATCTTCTCTTTCTCGTTTCTATGTCTGCTTGAAGAGATGAATAACTTACATGGAAGATCCATAAGGAAACAGTAGGCCCAGGTTTCATAGCCGGTTATTTCATGGTGAAACCCTCTGTCTTGATTTACCACTTGAAGACTAGGAGACTTAAGACCAAGTAACATCTGAGAAGATGTTCAGAATCCGGTCCTTAGAGTCCAGTTAGAAAGACCACCTTGAAGTCCCCTTTTCTACTGGCTTCCCCTAGTGTCAAAACACATCATCACGAATCTCTCCTAGCAGCCTATCAAAAACACTAGCAGACTTCTAGTAATCTGTCTTGTCCTGTCATGGTATCTAGGGACCACGACTGGTCCCTTTTAGAATCACCATCTCCACTTCCTACGATAAGCTGTTGTATGATGGTGCACTGTTGCTGGGTGCAATCATTTATATGTAAATGATCATTAGCCACTCTTTATAAGGCACTGCTGCACATACGCTAGTGGAACATTATTATTATTATTTTTGGTATGATGCTAGTGCCTAAAGGCCCTAACCAAGGTCGCAGTGTATTATGCAAGGTGCTGTACGTACACATAGTAAGAGAATCTAAGGAGACAAGGCAGACAAAGGGTGGGTGGGAAAAGCGGCACAGAGAGGTGAAATGACTTGCCCTAAACACTACAGCAGATCAGGAATAGAATCAAGATCTCCTGCGTATCAGTGCTGTGCCTTATCTGCTAGACCACACTGCATCCTGATGCCTGTAATTTGGTATCTAGTGTATCCAGCAGGTCCCAGCTTACCCAGAACTCTCCCACCTCCCCCAATCACATGCTTCTTTGCCCCCCTCCCACCAGCAGCCTGATGGGAGAGAACAAATGGGCCGCTGCTGCCTCCCACCACAGAGGTGGCTGCATTTTGGTGGTTGGTGAAATGATTCCAGTGGCAGG
The DNA here is from genome assembly GCA_003942145.1 of Platysternon megacephalum. Classification (NCBI taxonomy): domain Eukaryota; kingdom Metazoa; phylum Chordata; order Testudines; family Platysternidae; genus Platysternon; species Platysternon megacephalum. Next base: position 11,081,338 of record QXTE01000048.1, read on the forward strand.
TTGAATTGTTAGGAACACTTCAGGTGCAACATAAAAACTGACACCGGAACAAGAGAGATCGCTATCAAAACCTGTGGAAGTTGGAACATGCCGCAGAACATTTGAGGAGCTCCTCCCCCTCACTCTGCAATGGCAATTGTTACGCTGCACGGAAGAAAAAAACGACAGAGGCTCGAGGCACTGCAGGTGCTCACTGGGTGTGAGGCTGGCGCTGTGAGAAGGAAGTGCTCTGTGCACAGAAAGAAAGAGGAGACAAATAAGCTGCAGGCTTCATTCCAACATCTGGAGACTCTTGCCATGACAGCAGATCAGAGTCTAGTATCACTACATCTCTAAAGCATTCAGCCAAGACCCAGGCCCATCTCGATGCACTCCCAAGCTCCAAGCTCCTCCAGAGCTCTCATCCTTGAGGGAGTAATTGATTGTGCAAGCGGTTGGCTGGAGCTCTTGGCAGCCCTACATTGCTCATTAATTCTGTACTGCAGTTAGCTGGCACAATCTGCTTGCAGAACCACTCCTCCTTCCCCCAGCGGTGGCATGGTACTTGCTGTGTCCCCCTCTTCTTGGGTTTGGAGTTATTCAGGAGCAAGGTATTGTAGATGGGGGCGTAATGTAAGCTGGATGATCATATAAAGCTGTGGGTAGGGCAGAGGGGTCGGAGACGCTATATGGGTGGATAAACTAGTCATCATTTCTGGAAGCCAATACTTTGAAGTTAGGGCTCAGGGGAAAACAAGGAAGGGAAGGTTGGTCTTGTGGCTAAAACAAAGGATTAGGAGGCAGGAGCGTCTAGGCTGCACCACAGATTTGCACTTTGACCCTGGCCAAGTCATTTAACCTTTCTCTGCCTCCAGTTTCCGAGTCTGTAAAAGGGGAGCCAGTGACCGATTCACCTCACAGGAGTGTTGCGAGGCCAATTACATGAGAATGCTCTGTGATTCTCAGACGGTAGGTGCTAGAGAAGTGCAGTGTGTTGTTAATAGGTTGCATCTACATGCAAACCCCCCTGAGTTCAGCCCTTTACTCCCCATCATCCAAAGCTGGCATTGAAACAGCTGCCCCAGTGTCATGGATGAGATCACTGTGACGGGTTGGATCACAGAAACCCCTTGGGAGCTGCCACCTGATGTGCCAAGACTACTTCTGTCCCCTGCTTTCCTTGCCAGCTCGGGACCCCAGCACCCTGTCTTGCTGAGCCAGACACTCCCGTCTGCTCCAACAAAGCCCCAGGGTCTGAATTACTTGCCCCAAAGCTGCAGGCTTACCTGAAAACAGCTAACAGAAGTGTGCTTGTCTTTAGCACTCAGATGCCCAACTCCCAATGGGGTCTAAACCCAAATAAATCTGTTTTACCTCATAAATTGTTCGCCCTCTATAACACTGATAGAGAGATATGCACCGTTGTTTGCTCCCCCAGGTATTAATACATACTCTGAGTTAATTAATAAGTAAAAAGGGATTTTATTAAATACAGAAAGTAGGATTTAAGTGGTTCCAAGTAGTAACAGACAGAACAAAGTAAGTCACCAAGCAAAATAAAATAAAATGCGCAAATCTATGTCTAATCAGACTGAATACAGATAAGATCCTCACCAGTTCCAGAATGCTCCCTTTTACAGACTAATCTCCTTTTAGCCTGGGTCCAGCAATCACTCATGCCCCTTTGTTCCAGTTTCTTCCAAGTATCCTGGAGGGTGGAGAGGCTCCCTCTTTAGCCAGCTGAAGACAAAATGGAGGGGTCTCCCAGGGGTTTAAATAGACTTTCTCTTGTGGGTGGAGACCCCCTCCTCACTCCTATGCAAAGTCCAGCTCCAAGATGGAGTTCTGGAGTCACCCGGGCAAGTCACATGTCCGTGCATGACTCACAGTCTTTACACGCAGAAGCCATTGTCCACATGGTATCTTGTATGTCTCCAGGAAGACTTCTTATGCAGATTGGAGCATTCCAAAATGCATTGTTCCCCAAGTGCTTCCTGATCGGGTACTTAACCTTGCGAATTCCTTCCTAAAGAAGCTGACCAAATGCCTCACAAAGCTTACTTAGAAATCAAGCAAGTATACAGCCCATATTCTTAACCTCAAATACAAAATGAGATATGTGTACAAATAGGATGAATAGATATAGTAGACCATAACCTTTACAGAGATATGTACCTGGCACAGGCAGCACAAAACATATTCCAGTGATGTCATATTCCCATAAAGCCTTATGGGGTACAGCGTCACAATCAACCAAGAGCAGCGTTCCTGGTGGGGAAGGTTGGTGTACACCTCCATCCACTGCAGGAAGGACTAACACTCCCTGAGACCTTGCTTCAGCCTCATTCATGGGCTCTGTTCTCCAATTCTCCTCGGGTTCAGCTAACGCTGCCCTCTCTCTCACCTCATATAATCTGACAGTTGGGGCAAGTGCAGATCCCTCATGGAGCATCGTCCTTGAATCTCTATGTCTCATTGAGTCTCCAGATTATTTTCAACCTCAGTGAAAAATCTCCTTTTCTCCCTTGCTTTTTCCTATCTGCCTTGTGACCAAGGCTTTAATACATTTCACATAAACATCATTATCTTTACACGACTTCTTTATTCAGCCATATACTGGCAGCCTCCATTTCTTGCACTATTTCATCCTTAAAAGCATTTGGTTCTTGTGTTTATGCACAGGGCTAGGAGTCAGATGATCTAGGTTTAATTTGAACTTCTGCCACAGACTTCCTGGGTACGTCAGTTTCTGTGCCTCAGTTTCCACATCTGTACAATGGAAATCATTCTACTTAACTGCCTCACATAGCAGGTGGGTTGAGGACTGTATGTTAATCAAGAATTGTTCAATAATCAATAATAATCTATCATCAATGATCAATAATTGTTCCTTGGACAGAGAGTACTTTAGATGTGCAAAGTGGTATTGTTACATACAGTTCTGGGGCTTTCAATTTCCATCTGCCCTGCTGGTTGAATACCACTGAGTTCCTGTAGAAAACCCATTTAGATCCTGCAGGATCAGCGGGATTTTCAGGGTCTAGGACTGTACATGCCGCTCGTTTGAAAGATGCCATAAACACTAAAGGTGTTTCGTGCGTGGAATAAAGAGAAAGAAAATGACCCCAATGCTGGTGAATGTGAGTGGCAAGTCTAAGATTTAAGCAGTGACAATGACAGAGTTATCCTGACAACCAGGGAAGCTGGAATTTTGTGTCCAGCCTCCAATCGTATTGAATCTTAACAAAGCATAACAAGCTACATTTTGCACTGAGGGAATTTACCGATTTGATTCCAGTTAAGCGATTTTGATATCTAAGCACCTGACTGTGCCCACAAATCAGGGACTCTGAATTGCACCTGCATTATTTGTGAGGGCAAAACCAGCCGACTCGTTAAAATCAGACCTATATGATACATCTCTCTTTTCACTGACACATCCTGTTGATGCAAACCCTCATATCCAGCAGCATCTCTGGATCTGGAGTTACACACTGCAAAGTCCAGGCCCATCTCTATGACCAGCTGAGGCTCTACAAAGCATCTCACCATGACCAGCTGTCTGCAGTGAACGCTCTGATTGAATGACATGCTCACCTTATTGCGCACCAGTAACATGCATTAAGGCTTAGTGCTTGCAGAGAGCCTTCAGTTCAAGGATTTCCAAGTGCCTCACATGCATGCATTCATTAAGTAGGGAAACATCACTGCCCATTTTGCAGGTGGGTAAAATGAGTCAGAGGCAGTGTAAGGGATAGAAAGTTGGAATCCTGAGACCTACATAGTTCAATGCACTAACCACTAGGTGCACTCTCCCTCAGAACAGGTCAGACTAGAAGATCATAATGGTCCCTTCTGACCTTGAAGTCTATGAGAACAGAACCCAGGAGTCCTGACTCTCAGCTCCCCTGCTATGACCATGAGACTCATTCCCTTTCCAGAACGCAGCTGCCAACTCATGCTGTGAAAAGTGGCATAATCTATTTGTACAGAGCCTGCATATTCCACCAGCTGAATGTGATTTACAACAGCTTTATAAATAGCAGGTTTGGCCTGAGAACGTCTTATCTGATGGCGTGTCATTCTCACATCCATTGTCAGAACCATTCAAATTCATACTACTTACCCAACGATCCCCTCATCAGATGAAATATGTTTACAAGTGTACGTAGAAAGTTATACTTACTACCTGACTTGTTGCTCAAAGGTAAGAGAAATCAGACATCTTTGGAAGCCTCTTATCAAGGGAACCTCAACTCATGAATCCACAGCATGTTTCTAATACCATGGAATGTCAGGATTGCTCATACCTGGTTTTCCTTTGTTCCCAGAGTGAGGAATAAGAAAATTATCTGCCAGGTATAAATGTAATACTAGGACAATTGTAGGTGACTGCACAACTCATTTATGGTAGAGCTAAGAATGATGCAATTGCTTAATAAGTCTGATAAGTAACTTATATGGAGATATACCTATCTCATAGAACTGGAAGGGACCCTGAAAGGTCATTGAGTCCAGCCCCCTGCCTTCACTAACAGGACCAAGTACTGATTTTTTTCTCTAGATCCCTAAGTGGCCCCCTCAATAATTGAACTCATAACCCTGGGTTTAATAGGACAATGCTCAAACCACAGAGCTATCCCCCCCTTACTAGGGAGCTGGTTCTTAAGCTCACTTACATGTCACCTCTGTGTCTGGCCACCTGTCCCTTTAACTAGGCAACAGTGGTTTCACCTGCTCCTTATTGAACTTTTTTTCTCATCTTTCTTGTAGGCTTTTTTTTCAAATGTGATGTGTTTATTGTCCAAAGTTATATAAAGGACAGTAAAAATCTTTCAGCTCTAAAAATAATTACCCCGGAATCAAAGGCATGAAAAAGCCTGCTGTCTCCTATAAACGTGTTGCGGGTCATGTAAATCACATTAAAAGTTGGAATTAGATATGGAATCTTGCACAACCAAGTGCGATACGTAATTTGCCAGCTGCAGACCTTTATTTTCGCTCCAAAGCCGAAGGCAAGAATCATCTCCCTTCTCTTCTTCCCCACATCCCTCCCCCGCCCTCCTCACACCCCTCCCCAAACTGCAATCTATTTTATTCCATAATACATGCTAGAGACATTAGTCAGGTCAGTGTCTCGGCGAAATAAATTGCATAAGGAGCAGCCTTCCCTGTTGGTGTGAGAAATATTGGACTGAAATAATTTAATAGCAGACATTATGGAGCTAATTCTGCACTTCCTACCTTCAGATTGGTAGAAAATTGGCGGCTGCCAGCCATGGAAAATGATTTTCTGATATAATTCCTCTCAACTATCCTGTAGTTAGGACTTTTTTTTAAACATGCCTTTTTCTCCCACTTTGAAAGCCGTGAAACATGGAGAGGCCTCCCCTTGGAGTTTATGTCTCAGTGATAGCTCTCTCCCTGCATCCGTTATGAACCACAATTAACAGTGGATGCTGTTTATACTCAGCAGGAACTGAGGTTGTTTAAACAAATGCCAGACATCAGGGGGCCGTGATTCTGCATCCAAATGGCGGACTCAGGGGCTCCCCTGGCAGGACTGGCCCTGCGGGAGTTAACGAACACCACAGATGTGCTCCCTGCCTGCCTGAGGCTAGTTAGGGAGGTGGACAGCTGTGTGTTGAATGTAGGGTTGCCAACTTTCTAATCGCACAAAACCGAACACCCTTGCCCCTGCCCTGCCCTGCCTTACCCCTTCCCCAAGGCCCTGCCCCTGCTCACTCCATCCCCCCTCCTTCTGTCGCTTGCTGTCCCCCACCCTCACTCACTTGCTTGTTTTCACTGGGCTGGGGCAGAGGGTTGGGGTGCAAGGGTGGGTGAGGGCTCCAGGGTGGGGCCAGAAATGAGGGGCTCAGGGTGCAGGAGGGGGCTCTGGGCTGGGACAGTGGGTTGGGGCATGGGAGGGGGTGAGGAACACCTGGTTGAAAAGGGAGCGTGGCAGCTCCAGTCAGCGCCGTTGACCGGGATGTTAAAAGTTCAGTTGGCAGGGCTGGCAGGCTCCCTATCTGGCTCTGCGTGATTCCTGAAAGTGGCTGGCATGTCCCTGCAGCCCCTAGGTGTAGGGGCACCCAGGGGGGCTCTGTGCGCTGCCCCCGCCCCGAGTGCAGGCTCCGCAGCTCCCATTGGCCAGGAACCACAGCCAATGGGAGTTGTGGGGGCGGTGCTAGCTATGCACCCCCTCTGATCGGGGGTGAAAACTGCTATGCACGTACAAAGTACTATGCTGTCAAAGAAGATATAAGTACAAGACAATAATTGGTAAAATTAAAAGACAGCGAGTTCAGAGCTGATAGTGGAAAAACATTTTTTAAGCAACTGTAATTAACTCATGGAACTCCCTGCTTCAGGACATTAATGTAGTAAAATTAAAGAAGATTAGACAGTTACATTAGACCCTTCCTAATTTCCATGTTGCTAATTTTCACAACCTGTTATTTGTATGCAAAAAAACCCTAATGGTCTCTCCCCATTTGTCGACAAGTGTTTAACATTAGCAGCTTGTTGCAAAGTCTTATATTACTAAGATTTCATTACTTACACTAAATGTACTCAAGAATTTATTAGTGCAATGTGCAGTATTATGAATAATTACAAATAAACTTGATGTGGCAAAGAAATGAACAAAGCAAATCATATGCTGCATGAACCTTGCTTTTTAAAACAAATGCATTTGCTCACTTTGCTGTTAATTCAGTAATTTGCAATGGAGTCTCTTTGCTGTTAATCCAGTAATTTGCAATGGAGTCTCCAAGGCGATTAAAACAAATTTAGTGATGTTCTACTGTATATAAATAAGAAGGAGCATCTGTAGCTTCATCAGTGAGGTACAAAATTACAGGAGCAATCAATTCTTATGCATCAGGATTTTAACTGATGACCAAATGAATTCAGGGAGGAATCCCACAAAGGGATCAGGGGAAATCCCCCATGTTACAGCCCTGCATACCAAGGAACATGCTGGAAGTTCATATATCTTGCTTGGTGGCATCCAGTGATGTAGACAGGACTCCGGGCTACATGGTCCGTTGGCCTTTTCCAGCATGCTAATTCCTGTATCCCTAAAGTGGGACTTTCGCAAATGCCATTTCAGTCCCAGAAATGCTGGTTCTGTCATGATGAAACATCCCTTCTGAGGATGACACTGTACGTCTGGCACTGTAGTGAGAGCTACAATATCACCCTCTGTAGGTAAGCAAAGGTATGGCAGAGAACCAACAGGGTACTGGAAGTGCTTGAACAAGATTAACATGACGTCTTTGGAACTGCACTTATATTATCATTAGTCTATAAGGTGCCACAGGATTCTTTGCTGCTTTTACAGATCCAGACTAACACGGCTACCCCTCTGATACTTGTATTATCATTATCATTCATTATTTGTATTGTGATAACTCCTACGAGCCCTAGTCATGGACCAGGAGCCCATTGTGCTAGGTGCTGTACAAACACAGAACAAAAAGATGGTTCCTGCCACCAAAAGCTTACAATCTAACTATAAGAGAAGAGATAATAGATGGATACAGTCAGATGGAAGTGGACCAGGAAACAATGAGATCATATTGGTCAGCATGATAGACTGTGGTCTCAGCAAACCAGTGGTCTAGCTGCTGTTAAGTTTTTTGTAGGCATCGCAGCAAAGGAGAGTTGTAAGGAGGATAATGAGGTAGCTTTGCAGATGTTTACGGGGAGCTCTTCCCACGGATGAGGGGCAACTGGGGAGAAAGCACAAAGGGCCCAGCTATACTAGAAATGCAACAGAAAACCATAGAAATGTAGGGCCAAAAGGGACCTCAAGAGGTCATGTAGTCTAGCTCCTCATGCTGAGGCAGAATTAAATATGCCTACTCCATCCTGGACCATTGTTCCCACCTATAGTGTAGACAGATGCTAGCGGAGAGGGTACTTCTGGGTAAACACAATGGAAAATATTTTGGTACCTGCATATCTCTATCTAAAAGCATGGGTCGTTTTCAAGGGAATTGTGTTGTTTCCTAACAAACACTGCATTTGTCCTGTTAATATATTCATGTCTGTGCCATGACACTAGCATCCCTAGAGGATATCATGGCTAGAAGGAATCATCTCGCAGAGATGCTGATAGTACAGGCAGATGAAAGGCCAGGAAGAACTCATCCTTTTCTTCTTTTGTAAAGTAGATTTGCTTCTTGTTTCTATACTCTGGGGAAATTCAAAGGATGATGTTTGAAACTTCAGGAATAATTAAGAAAGATGGCAGTACACATCCCAGGACAAGCAGTAAATTTTGTGCTTGTTTGCAGTCTGTGTGTCAGCCTAACAGAATGCATCTCTTCAATATAAATGATACCGAACCGGAGTTTGTTTATAGCATGTTTGTTTTCCAGAGTACGTTTGCATAGGAAGGTCGGTGCTGATCTACTGGTAAAATTTAAGACTGCCTCATTACAGAAGAAGCAAATCAGCTCTATTAATAAAGATGGTCCTGACTGAAAATCCAGGATCCAAACACCCTCTCAACTCAGTGACCAGTCCTATCTCTTTTATAGCTGGTTGAGGCATTTAATGTGGTACATGAAGGGACCAGGACACCAGGACTTTGTTCTTAGATCTGCCAATGACCTGTTGGCATGAGTTTGGGAAAGATTTCCCCATCTGTAGAGCAGGAATAACACCATGGAGACACCTTTCTAATAGGCGTTGAGATTGAATGATAGAAAATGTTTTAAAATACATATTTTTAATAATACCTAGCTCCATACCATCATTAAGCAATCTCACAGCACTTTAACAAATGCGGTCAGTATCATTACCCCATTTTACAGATGGGGAAACTGAGGCCCAGAGAGGGGCAGTCACTTGTCCACGGTCCCCCAGCAAGGAGTCCCAGGGCATTGCTCTATCCACTAGGAAACACTGCCTCATGGATCAGCGTACAAGCCAACCTCTAACTGATACAGACTATGAAGAAACTTCCCATATAGACAGCGTATTCTATAATTGTCCCCTTACAAAACTTCTTGCACCTTTCTCTGGAGCATCTGGTGCCAGCCATTGTTGGAGTCAGGATCCTACACTACTACTGGGGGGAGGGATAGCTCAGTGGTTTGAGCATTGGCCTACTAAACCCAGGATTGTGAGTTCAATCCTTGAGGGGGCCACTTAGGGATCTGGGGCAAAATTGGTCCTGCTAGTGAAGGCAGGGGGCTGGACTCAATGACCCTTTGGGGTCCCTTCCAGCTCTATGAGATAGGTATATCTCCATATATTATTATTTATATTACATGGCCCATTAGTCTGATCTGGTTGGACAATTCCTACATTCATCTATAAGTGCTAACTGTAGAATTGGGCCCAAACAGCTCCACCTATGTGAGAAGGCTGAGATCTTAACCCAGGATTCCCTTCATTTCAATGCTTGCATAACAGAGGGAGGATGGTCTTGTGATTATGGCACTGGATTGGTGGTTAGGAGCTCGGGGTTCAATTTGTAGCTCTGCCACAGCCTCCCTCTGTGAGTTTGGGCAAGTCACTTAATCTCTCCTTGCCTCAATTTCCCATCAGTTAAAAGTGTCTATAAAATAACAATGATACTTCATTTCTCCAAGCCTTTGTCTGTCTTATCTAGCGTGCAAGCTCTTTAGGGCAGGGATTGTCTCTTACCGTGTGTTTGTACAGTACTGGTACAATGGAGCTCTGATCTTAGCTGGGGCCTCTTGGTGTTACAAAATGAAGGTCAGCAACTATAATGCCATGTTAATGCAAGATTTTATGGGTAACCCTCTGCTTGCTCAGAGTGGAATTCTGTCTCCATCTAGTGGTGGCTAGACCCCCTAGAGATTGACAAGCCTGCTACAACCTTGGCTAAGAGATATGCGTCTATGCGAAGAGATATGCATTTATGCAGTACCAGCTCATGCATTTAGCTCCCGAGGTCCCAGGTTTGATCCCCGCTGCTGACACCCCTGTGTAGGTCGGTGTTACATATGTATGGAGTATGATATCATTCCCAACATGGATATGAATTAATTCCTACATTTTCACTTGTGCTTGTCACCCCAGTGTAAATGTGGACAATGATTTTTGTAAGACATTTGTGCTCTGAACCAAGAATAGAGACAAGTCCCCTCACAACACTAGGGTTTGCTCTGAGAGATCAAGAAAGCCTTTTTCTTCTTGTATGTTTATTTTGTGATATAGTCTGACAGCCCAGACGGGGCAGAGAGAATAGAAACTCAGAGACATTGCTGCACAGGGTAACAGAACTTTTAAACCTTTTCTTTTCTGGAAAATCAATGCATGTTTTTAATTTTATTTTATTTTAAATCTGATCTGCTTGCTCAGGTGGAGTGAAAGGGCTCCAGTGAGTTACGATGAACAAAAAGGAAAAACTGTGCAGTGCTTTCCACCACCGGACATTTATTTTGTGAACAGTAGAATATATCTGACACTAGGAAGGGGCGATCTGAGACCAGGGAAAGACGGATTCTTAGCCGAAGTGCAAGGACTCAGACTTATTTAGCAAAAGAAGGGAGGATTCTGTGCTCTTCCACTACTCCCTCTCAGCGTACCTGTGAGAGATGGGCATGCAACCAGCTGTGCTTCCGTTGCCATTTCCAGTGTGATAAACTGACCAATGGCGGAGTGATGCAGAGGCATATGAAGAGCTAACGACAACTACTCAAGAGAGGCCGTAGAAATGCATATGAGTGTGGCATTCCTGCCCATTTCTCCTTTCCATTCTGCCATTTCCACTTGCTGGCCTAACTCATCCAGCCTAGTTTGACACGTTTTCCCCAAACTGACATGTGATCAGAGCTTATCTGCTCAGACTAATTGATAATGGTGGTGTCCTTCTGGCGTTAAAAATCTATGGATCTAACCCAAGAGAAACAGCACTGCTTTGAAGTGTCGGACACCATCGCTGAAGACTGTTGTTGTTATGATCAGTAGGATAACAGCAGTGGCTAGAGATTGGGGGGTCCGTTGTGCTAGGCATTATCCATAGACATAGCAAGAGACAATCCCTATCCCGAAGTGTTTAGAATTGAGGCAAGGGAAAACAGGGGCAAGGAGAAGTAAAGTGACTTGCCCAAGGGCACAAAGCAACTCAGTGGCAGGCTGGGAGATAGAACCCAGTCTTCCTGACTCCAAAGAGTTTAACATCCTTTTCAGCCAAGAGGTGGTATCTGCTTTAACAGAAAGAGCTATGAAGTTATCATTGGCACATACTCATGAGAAACTGGAATGAGATAATCAACTCATTTTACAGGCTGTCTAAGGCCTGGTCTACACTGGCGGGGGGGGGGGGGGGGATATCGATCTAAGTTACGCAACTTCAACGTACTTAAATCTACTTACCGCGGTGTCTTCACTACGGTGAGTCGACTGCTGCCGCTCCCCCGTCGACTCTGCCTGCGTCTCTCGCCGTGCTGGAGTACAGGAGTCGACGGGAGAGCGCTCGGGATTGATTTATCGCGTCTAGACTAGACGTGATACATCGATCCCCGCTGGATCTATCGCTGAAAGTGCACCATTATGCACAGCGTTAGTCTGTTAGAGCATTTGCACATGCAAATAGGCATTTGTTCTCAAATTGGGTCGTTTGAGGCCATATAAAAATTTGTTCCTAGATGTGTGACAATGCAAGTGTTTGCCCTGAATGAACTGCAGCCTCAAACACATTATCGACCGCTCTCCTTTAACAACATGACCATTCCTTCCAGAAAGGTTTTTGTGGCATGCAGAGCTTAAATGAACATTTATGTTATTTTCATTTCAATGTAACATAACACAGCAATGATAGGCTATTGTAAGCCAGAGGCAGCTACAACTATTCTTCCCCCTACAGTCCAGAGACCTGCCTTCCAAAATGGAAGATGACCTTTGCTATCTGTAGCCACACCCCATTTCTTTACACACGACACACTGCAAACCGTTTTCTAGCTCTTCCCACTTGGTTGCCGAGGAACAGGCAGGGTTTATAAATTACATCAATTGATATAGGGCTGGACCGTGCAACTTTTACTCACAGCAGTGAGTGCTGACTTGTCAGTAAGGTTGGACAATCTAATCCATAGTAGTTTATAAACTAGCAACTAGACACAGTGGGCCAGATCCTCAGCTGTGTAAATTGGCATCACTCCACTCTCTTCACTGTAGCAACCTGGATTTATGCCATCTGAAGTTTTGGACCAAGATCTGAATTTCACCTTGTTTTATGTGTAAGCAGGGTCTGAATGAACTCACCCATCACAGCTAGCTGGGGAGGAGGAGAGACTTCAGGAGCAAACTGTATTTACATGAACATACCGACTCTGCCTAGATATCCAGCAAATAGAGCGGTGTGTTGCTCAAAGTGATCAACTTTGGCTGGTGTTGGGTTACAAATCACTGTGGTCCCGCGCTCGCAATGCCACGTGTCACCTGGGGAAGTGCGTGGCTGCCGCTGAGAGTGGTGTGAGGAGCGCCAGGAGCTGGGAGTCCTGGTGCTGCAGATCAGGTCCGACGGCAACACCATCGTCACCCTGAGCGCCAGGGGCATGCTGGATAGGACCCCGAAGGCCGCCGTCCACTCGCTGTACGTGGAAACCCTGAAGCGTAAACCACACCAGGGTAAAGCCTTCGAGTTGACCAGCAAGTGGGACGCCAGCAACCACTTCCTAGCCGGGGGCAGCTTCACCCATTTCGCTGACTGGCGGTTCATCCACCGTGCCTGGCGCAACTGCGTCCCGCTAACCTTTTACCCCCAATCGGGGATATTGCAGATTATGTATTCCTTACGCCATCCGATCTTAAACCGAACTTTGCACCCCTTGATAATCTGTACGTTATTCCCTGATAACCAGAAACTTCTACGCTTAAACTCTGTCATAGAATCATAGAATCATAGAATATCAGGGTTGGAAGGGACCTCAGGAAGTCATCTAGTCCAACCCCCTGCTCAAAGCAGGACCTAATCCCAACTAAATCATCCCAGCCAGGGCTTTGTCAAGCCTGACCTTAAAAACCTCTAAGGAAGGAGATTCCACCACCTCCCTAGGTAACCCACTCCAGTGCTTCACCACCCTCCTAGTGAAAAAGTTTTTCCTAATATCCAATCTAAACCTCCCCCACTGCAACTTGAGACCATTACTCCTTGTTCTGTCATCTGGTACCACTGTGAACAGTCTAGATCCACTGTCCCGTTCACTTTTTTTAAAACATCTTAATAAAATTTGTAAACTTGAATGCAGGAGTAGTGAAATGCCTGTTATCAATGTTGTTGTCTTTATTGTATGAATAAAGGGGAGCGGAACTGTGCTTAACCTGTCCCAAATGAGGGGGTCACCCCCGCTGAAAGGACCTCGTTAAACCAGGGGCTCGAATGCCAGAGTAAGAAAGTAAGAGGGGTATGGGGACAGGTGTCCCAGCCAGAAGGGGGGGATTCTCCCTAAAAATCCCCCATTCTGGTTTAGCCTGTTCCTCCCCACTGTTCAAAGATAGAGCTAAATAGGAACCTTTGTTATTTTAAGTGCTTAAATGTGAGCTGAAATCACTTGTGCTGGGACAGCGTTTCTGCCCATCCTGTTAAAAGCTGAAAATCACTAAGAACTGGCAATCACTAAGGGCTAGTCTACACTGGCAACGCTAACGTGGCTTGTGTAGTCATGGCAACCTAAAAAACCCACCTCCACGAGGGGCGTAGCTACCAGCGCTGGGAGCGCGGCTCCCACCACTGGTGCACTGTCTACACTGGCGCTTTACAGCGCTGAAACTTGCTGCGCTCAAGGGGGTGTTTTTTCACACCCCTGAGTGAGAAAGTTGCAGTGCTGTAAATTGCCAGTGTAGACAAGCCCTAAGAGACTGACCTGCAGAGGACACAGGGAGTGGAATGAGCACAGACAGGAACAGCAGCTGGCGGGGTGGCAGTGCTCAGATGGCGGAGCAAGCCAGGTGCCTTCTTCCCCGGGTGGGACTTAAACTCACACAGATGCACCTCTGAGCCCTGGGCCCTCACTGACCAAGGACAACCGCTGTGAGTGGGGTATGGGGAGGGAGCAGAGAGGGACACAGAAAAGGAACTTTTGGTTGAGGAACGTGCGGCGGAAGGCTCTGCCCCACACACTCTGGCGTGGGTGTCCTGCTCACAGTTTTATGCTTATGAATCCTGCTTGTGGCATTTTCCCTAATTAATGCCATGTGACTTCCCGCCTTTCGTTAAAAATTCCTTTTCTACACTCGGACTCTCTGCTTGCGAGTGGGGAAGTATCGCCTCTCAGAGGCACCCAGGGCTGGTGTGTAATTTTCCCAGGTTACTGGCTGGGGGCTCGAGCCGGTTCTATGTTGTATTGTTGAAAAAGGACCCCTAGATATTGAACCTGGCCCTGGTTGCTGCCGGCTCCACCTGGCAGAAGGGTTACATATGTTACAGTGGCTTGTAAGAGTGCATGTGAAACGTGGAACTTTTGGGGGTGGATTTATGACATGAGAAGTTATTTTGTGGTTTGTAATTTACCAGTCTCACTTAACTCTGATGATATTCCTGATTTCCCTGCAGGGGTGGCTCTAGCTTTTTTGCTGCCCCAAGCACGGCAGGCAGGCTGCCTTCGGCAGCTTGCCTGCGGGAGGTCCCCGGTCCCGCGGATTCGGCGGCTTGCCTGCGGGAGGTCCCTGGTCCCGCGGATTCGGCGGCATGCCTGCGGGAGGTCCCTGGTCCCACGGATTTGGCGTACCTGCCGCCGAATTGCCTCCAAATCCACAGGACCGGCGGACCTCCCACAGGCATGCCGCCAAAGGCAGCCTGACTGCCGCCTTCGCAGGGACCGGCAGGGTGCCCCCCGCGGCTTCCCGCCCCAGGCATGCGCTTGGAGCGCTGGTGCCTGGAGCTGCCGCTGTTTTCCTGCTTCAGAGTCTTTGGATGGCTTCTTTTACTGAGGATTCAAGTGAAGTTATATGTCTCTTTTATTGGTTTATTTGTATTGGTTTATTTATTTTTGGTTGTCGAGACACATATTTTCAAACGAATGCAAATCACGTCCCCCCCACCCTCCAGTAATCTCTTTAGAATGTTTCATTCCCTCCGCCTCCGTATGTGCAGCTGGGAATGTAAGGCCAGAAATGCAAAAAACCATAACCAGTACCATGCTGTTGCAGTACCCAGTCCACATTAAATTGATAAATCATGCAGGCAGAAGCCATTTGTCAAAAAATACATTTACTTGAATCAGATTCACTTTTGTGTGCAGGGGGTGGCTGCTAGGTTAGTTCTCACTAAATCATTTATCAAGTCCCAATTTGTTTGAAATGCAAAACAAAAACAACAGCAACAACCGAAAAGGGGCTTTCAGCTACCGGGAACGGAGTATTTGAAGGCAATTTAATTACATCATTCTATGATCAACATATGTAGACTCTTTATTTATAGACTGACAGTCATGCATTCTCTCGTGTATTTATAAATCTGGTCATTTATACACCAGCCCTAATAGCTACACCTCTGTTCTGTTCAGGATGGAAAACACTTTCATTTCTTTGTCCTCTTGAGCCCCTGACTTTTCAGATTAGGCCCCTCTGTCTTGTATATGAACCTGCAAAAGGTCCAGTTCTGCCCTCAGAATTTCATGGGGGTCACACGCAGCATTGGGCCAAATCATCTAGGACCAGAGCACTGCCTATGCCATGGGGCCAAATGAAGAAATAAGACACACTTGACTGGGTGGGGGAAGCAGCCTCTGCAGAGCCACTACTGCTCCACTCACACCGGTGGATGGAGAGCAGGTGGACTCCTTGCTCGGAGGCAGTGGTTCTCAATCCGGGGGCTGCTTGTGGCCCAGTCAGTGCACAGCTGCGGCCCATGTGACATCCTCAGGTAGTATATATAAATGTGTGGATGCATCCCACACCGGCAGCTCCTCCAGCGCGGCTGTACCACCCCAGCCCTGTCCTCCAGCGCGGCTGTACAGACTCCAGACAGGAGATGCAGTCACACAGACAGCTGCATGGAAGGGACAGGGCGGGGCTGGGGGCGGTACAGCCGCCCAGGGGGAGCCGCCGGAGCGGGGCGCTGGCTCCTGGGAGCGGCAGCCCCACGTTCTGCTCCTTTCACTGCTGTGGTTCCCAGGAGAGCCCTGCGGTTCAGCGGATACCGATTTCTATCTGCGGATATAAATTTGTATCCGCACAGGGCTCTACATATGTAGCCCACGATGGTAAACAGGTTGAGAACCACTGCTCTGAGCCGACACATGTATGCTCCACCAATCAGTGTTATAGGGCTGGTGCAGGGTAGCTGGAGGCTGATTGTAACTCCAAGTCACAACTGGCTGCTCCTGGGGCAGCGTGACTGTGTCATCATTCAATATCCAAGGAGAATAGCAGGGTGCTAGGATAGATAGGGAGACAGGCTGTATCTTTCCTATTCAGGAGCCTCTGGTGCAGGCTAGGACAACCCTGAGACCCCTGCTTCAGCACCCCAGATGCGGCTTTGTATGGATACATAATAACCAGGACATAAGAATGTCCTAATCTTGCCCCATCCTCATTCAACCCACCCCAAAAAGCCCATGTCACCTGGGATTCCTGAAGATGTGGCGCATGGTCCCGCACCTTGAGAGTTCCTTGGGCGTCCTTGTCTGTCCTGTGGCTCCTTTTTGCCAGTCTCGCTGGCATAATGGGGGCATAACATAATGATGAATAGGCCTGGTATTTCTTAATTCTCTCCCGTTACCCAACTGTGAAAGAAAACAAAATGAAGCAAACTCCCGACGTAGTGCATACCCCACCTCCTCTGTGCGTAGCAAGGAATGATTTTAGATTGCACCGTTCATCCCCAAACTAACTGGAAGCCCCTAGACAGTACTGAGTTGAATAATGGTGACGAACTGGAATGGAGTGGCCATGCTACACTTGGCAATGGCTCATCAGCAGCCTTCGTCACCAGACCCACTTGTAACTGAGAGCGGGAACATTGGTCAGGAGAGTCAGCAGGGCTGGAATCTTCCTTCACGTGGGCCAACACCAGGAACAGGCAGAATGAAGGGACTGGTTAAATCTCCTGGGTGAAGGGATCTATCCTTTCTTCCCCGGCTGTCCAAGTGGAACATGCAACTGCAATGATCGACAAGAAGAAACCATCCTACACTGCTGTGTAGCATTACTGTGCTATGCCTAAAGGCTTTGGGCTTCCACTCCATGGGTGGCTGCATCTCAGTGATGGGTGAAGTGATCCCTGCATATGTATGTAGTTTGTGGTCCCAGGTGTAAAGTCTCTTGAATCCCATTGGAGTCTGGATGAAAGGTGCTATACAAATGACACTTGTCATGATTAACAACTCTTAAGGCAAGTCATTTGTCAAGCCTACTTGGCTTGACCATGACCCTTTAACATCCCCCTGGCTTCTTTTCAGCTTTTTGTTCAAGCCCAAGGTGCCACTCCAGATGCACTGACAGCATTGATAGGAACAGACTGCGACAACGGTAACATTTTAAATTCAATCTGCATTTCTGCATTATTGTTTTACAGAGCCTGGGGTGGCTTCCTAGTCAGAGGCTGTCTCAGAGATGAAAACGGCTCGTGGGGGAATAGAATCTCACCCTGTCATTAGCTTGAACGGAACATCTCCTCGCGTTGTACTGAGGTAGATAGAACCCTTGGGCTGTGCCATCAGATCTGAGTTCTTTTCAGGCTCATTGTTCTAGTTTCAAGTGAATCTTTCATTTCAACCTGGAATGGGGGCTCCAAGAAGAAGATAGACAGTTTTTTAATTCTGCCCACAATATCCTCAGGTGCTATGGTCTATTCCTGGTTCCATACACAGCTCTAAAATATGGAATATTGTACAAGGTCCTTCCATACAGAACTATTTAGGGATTCCAAATAGGCAGATTCTCATGGGAACCTCATAAGATCTATGAAATATCTTTCCTTTGGCGCTCAAGTACTGTCCCTTAGGAATTCTGATCTCTACGTAAAGAATAGGGTAAAACTTTAAGGTAAGTTAATAAACCAACCCGACCACAATATTTCAACAACAATACTAATAATTTGTACGTATATCGCATCTTTCATCCAGGGCTCTCAAAAAACTTTAAAAACATTAACTATGCTCATAGATCATTGTTACCCAGGCTTTAGAAGAGTTCATAGATGCCTTTTACAGAGAGATACACTTAGGCTTAAAGAGGGTAAGTGATTTGCCCAAGGTCTAACAACAAATCAAGGGCAGAGCTTGGGATAGCATCCCAAAGTCATGACTTCTACTCTCATATTATAACCTCTAGGTGCATTTGCCTTTAACCCATGCACTATGCAAACACATAATATTAAGAAGTAATCATAATTAACCTGTGCTAAGCTGCTGTCTTGATTAAGGAAATAATTTGTATAACTGTTTTATAAAAACTCATTGCTAATCACTGTTGCTCTGAATGTGTATTGCTCTTCATTGTATTGCAAGAGAGAATTCCACTAAATAGCATAAAACAGCAACCTGTAGAAAGCAGGTGGGAGTGTTTGGTTTGATCAGAAATCCATGACTCCTTTGGTACAATTAAAAATGTCATGACTTTTCACTTGTGGATTTTTTTTTTTAACTTTTCAAAACAACATAGATTTTCATAATCCCTTTTAGCTGCTCAGCATGCACAGCTTTTTGTTAATTTCCTCCTTACCAGTTTATCAGCCCTAATTACAGCTGAAAACGATCTTTGTCTCCAAAAGATGAAAACCCTTTTGTGAAAATGCATTGATGCAGTTTCTTTCCAAGCCCAGCTATATTTCCTAATTAGCTCCTTGGCGTAACGGGTTGCGTAATTAAAACGTATGCGACAAGATTCAAAGTAAAAAAATGCCCTTTGAACAAAGGTATTTTTGAAAAACTGCCATTATTCTAATTAGTTCATGTTGGAAAGGCGCTATCATGATCAAACAGTGTATTAGCCCTTGTCGTCTCTGCAACATCTTATATTTGACCGATTTGCTAGTCAGCCTGATGCCATGGCAGCCGTAGCTGCGATCTTGTCAGCTCTGTCAAATTAACCAGGGTCAAGCTTAACTAACATTGCACTTGGATAGAAGATACATATACAGCTCCTAATTACCATGCTGTCTGAGCACCAAACTAAAGCACAGGGAGGCTGAGTGACTCCCAGGAAGTCTACAGCAGTACAGGGACCTGAACTTGGGTTTTCCAACTCCCAGGCTACCACCCTGACCACTGGACTATCCTTCCTCTGAGCAGGTAGCACTCATTCCTCTGACTCAGCACTGAGCATTGGTGCTAGATGGCACTGTAGGATGAAGAAGGAGGCATGGTGTTCCTGGGCCATTTGCTGCTAGAGTATGTGGATAAGACATCAAACTAAGGCCCTCACCGCTTGTGGGACTCAAAGATCGCCCGGTGCGTTTGCAAAGAGTTTAAGTGTTCGTATGGTTGATGCATTGGCCAAAAGGCATCCTGCCTACAGGCGCTACACTTCCCTGTTATTCACATTGTATAAGCTGTTTCTTCCCATCTTGCCCCCAAATCTCTCGTAGCGTTGCTTTGTGCTGCTAAACCATGGCAGTGTGCTGGCCCAGAGGTGGCTGGACTGGACTGGATGAAGCGATACTTTGACAGGTTCATGTGTCACTTTGAGATCCTCAGAGATGAAAGGCTTTCGCAAAGTAAATTGATCCTTCCTCTATTAGTGCTTAGAGCTTCCATCTACTGACTAGGCCTGTAGATCTCTTTGCGTTCCCTGGGGAGAGGCCTGCCTTTTTGGAGATACAGGTTGGAAGTTCTATCCTGGTGACTTACACATGCAGAGAGTTGAGGATTTGTGGTATCGTTACACATGCAGCCATAGGACCTTTCGTTATTATTGTTTACACTATTATCTACTTCCTGTGCTCCCTTTTTCTGCTGGTCTTTCTTGTCTGTTGCATGTCCCTGTTCCATCCCCTCTACTGTACATCCTCTTATCTCTCCTTGGTATATTAATATCCTTTAAGATTTACTCCTCTAACCACCTGCTTCCCATGCAGAATATCTGTTTAGACGGCAATGTGGTCAGAGCAGGAGACTGGGAGTCCAAGGTCCTGAGTTTCTATTCTTGGCTCACTCTGGGCAAACTACTTTGCTCCTTTGTACATCAGTTCCCCATAATATCTATCTACCTCATAGGTGTTTTGTGAAACTTAATTAATATTTTCAAAGCACCCTGGGACCCGCCGATGAAAATCAATATGTACAGCTAGTGCTGAGTATGACTAATAGTCTTGTATCACAGAAACATGGCAAATGGACTCCCCCTGCCCCTTACAACATCAACAAACTGCCATGAGAACTTTTCTCATCTCACTGTTTCCCAGGCACATCCACTGCTTGATGCCAGCCAGCTCTCCCATTGGGGGTGACAGACCTTGTTGCCATCAGGAAGATCTGGGGTCTATTGTACATTCTGACTCAGTTGCTTTTTTTCAGCATGCAACGACAGATTAGTTGCACAGGACCAGACACAGAATATCTGGGCTCAAGTTGCTACCTGGTTGTTACCCTGCTGTACATTTCATATATATGGCATCACTAAGGGAGATTTAGAAAGAGCATCTGCCACACCAGCTTTTGATGCTTTGACCTCTAAAGGTCAGAGTTGACATTTAATTTAATGCCCACACATTCATATTACTTCCATTACAGTTATATCACTGAAACACCGTTCCTTAGAGGACTGCGACATACATTAGCCAACCTCTGCAAGTGACAGATAAGTCGTGTCTGCCTTTCGGATAATGTAGCACCCTCCTGGTTTTACACAAATGAGAACAGGGAAGGGAATAGCATTGCAAATTTTGCCCTGTCCTGCCACATAAAGTAATATACAGATGAAGAGCATTAAAAAAAAAAGGGACACTTCTAGGCTCACAGCAAAATAAATAAATTAAGAGTGGGGAGGAAGGTGATTTAAAGATATTTAACTTAGAAGCTTTCATTATTGTAAGAATTTATGAACAGTACTATTTAGATTCTGAATTCCCTGCTATTAAATTTTCAGGATGTTTTTGTCAACATAAAACACTAGGACTTTTCTATGGGGAGTATAATTGCAAAAAAAAAAAAATTGCTTGCATTCAGCTAGGGACAGGAGGTTCTGGACTCAAAGCTGCTTGAAATCTTTTAAGGTACAGCTTGGTGAGCAGCAACAGAGGAAGAACTAGAATAGAGGCGTTCATCCTTAAAGAGCCACATAATTAATCCAAAGAGAATGGATCTAAACCAAAGAAGTCAGATGCAGAGTTCAAAGTATGGGTTCATTAGGATCTGGAACTGTGGTTCATTCCATTACAGAGATAGGGGGCAACCACAGAGCTTGGATCCCAATTCTGATTCCAAGTTCCTCACAAGATGTTCATAACCCGGCATTTTTGTAGCCTATTTCCTCTACAGATTATAAAGCACTTTATGGGGGAGCAAATGTATCCCTAGTCAAAAAATAATACAAATGGGGATAATATATTTTTTCTCCTACCCTTTGTTTATCCTGTCTGTTTAGCTCTTCCGGGCAGCTCTACATACATAAGTCTCTTACTTTGTGTAGGTGCAGCACCTACCACAATGGGGTCTGATCTTGGCAATATGTTTTTCACAGATGTGGAAGCTGAAATGCACCCAGGTTAAAGGGCTTGGTGAAAGTCAGTGACGGAGCTAAGAACAGAAACCGGGGCTCCTGACCCCCTGTTCTGTGCCTAAATGGGAGAACAGCTACAAAATATGAATCTGGATCCCAACTCCAAACCCATCAAAATTCGGCAGTGTTTGGATCTGCGATTTTGACTCCAGCCCTTCACTGTACTGAGGGAGACCCACAGAAAACAATCAATCATTCAACAACAGAGCAAGTTTATTGTAAAACAAAGGATAACATGTGCAGCAAAGAGCTAAATAAAGGGTACTGCACTATCTGAACTGCATTATTTAAGGTTCAGGGAGAGAGCTGTTGCTTAAAGCTTATCCCTCACTTGTTTCAAGAAGTCTGGTTCTATCCGTCACAGCTGCCTGAAGAACCTGTGTCAATGTGCAGTTTTCACTCATGATAGCTGGCAACCAGTGCAAATACAGATATAACCCAATCTGGATGAGTGCCTGTCTCTGGGACACATTTCTTCTGTGCCTAAGTGCACCGAACTAAACACAAGAAGAAATAAAAACATCGCTATCCAAACCTTGTAAACCTCAAATTAAATCTGACACCAAGTCGCTGGGGAGAAGAGGCTCTTGTTTTTATCCAAACCAGTTTGCCCAATCCTATCAATATAGTAGTGAGTAGTGCCTGGAACTGGTTAGCTCTTCAGAGGAACAACTGTTAGGATAAGCTGTGGCCACTGCTTACCATCCTGACCAGTATCATCTCAGCGTTTTCTTGCACTCTCCCTGTCTGTTTGTTGGATCTCTTTGTTGTCTAGACTCTTCGTTTGTAAGCTCTTTGAGGCAGAGACTGTCTCTTTGCTATATGTTTGTACAGCACCTAGCACAATATCACCCTGACCCTGATTGCAACGTCTAGAGTCAGAGATTTTTTTAATAGGTTTTAAGGCCAGAAGGGACAGTCAGACCAACTAGTCTGACTTCCCATATAACACAGGCCAGAGACTCTCAATCTCGAAGTGCTACCCCAACACAAATAAATAGTATAGTCCAAACCTAATTCAAATAGCCAAGTTCTAATATCAAATATAATGTGCACCTACGGAGAGATGTGAAGCAAACCCTGTCTCTATTAATATAAAAAAAAAACCCTCAGCAGGATTTATGAATTTCTTATTGCTTGCCAGATTATTCACCGTGAACACAAAACAAAACAAATGCAAAACTTGAGCTCTGAAGCATTTGCAACATGAAGCGATCACATCCCGGCCGAATCATACTGCATTTTATTTCCCTTCTTTTACCAGCTGTTTTCATCCCTGTGATTCTCATCCTTTAAATTAAAAAACAAAGCATAAATTTACCCTTTATATGAAGCACAATTCAGATTAATTTCCTTTAAGTGCTGTCTAGTGGCTAGGCTGGTACCTTGGAGTCAGTGAAGTGAATCAAAGATTTGATAACTCAGATGTATGAAACAAGAATATCTTGCATTAAAAAACAACAACAGAGAGAAAACCCCAGTGGGGTTTGTTGTTGTTGTTGGGTTTTTTTTAGAGGAAAAGGATAGACAAAGGTTTATGGAGAAACTCTATTAAAGTCATCAACCTTCCTTTGCTTAAGGTCAAAAAACTTACAGTACCACTGGAATAATATGATATTAGAAATGAGTATGAGCAGCCATCTATTTTCTTGCTCGTGTCGTGTTTATGCCTGGGGTCTTTTTATTTGATCATTGTTCTATTAATGGTCTTGAACCGATGTACAAGCCGTGCTATTTGCAAAAGTAAAATAAAAGGTATAAAGTATATGGTGTGCAGAAGGGGTATTTCAGGTGTAGTATATCATGGCAAGCAATTTGGCATGGATGGCATTGATTTATTGTGGTGTGCTGGGGGAAAAAAGGAGTGGGAAATCTATTGGGAAAGTAAGTACAACAAAATTAAGCCATCGGGGAATGAAGTAAGATACAGAGTAAGGTGGGGTGAGATGCTGCGGGAAGGAAACACTCCCCCTCCCTCATTTTTCTTTGGCCGCCTGTAGATAACAATAAGAGCCTTTTATTTCGAAGGCTGCGCGTCAGTAACGATTTGCATTGCTTTGCTCATCAGGAACGCAGGAAGCTGCATGTTCAAGGTCGGAAGGCATCCACCAGAACCAATGTGGAGTATTTATGATACAAAGAGAGGAAAAGGAATTTCTTCTACCCGGGAGGATAATGAATTGGAGAGGGGGAATTCACTTGTGATGACTTGAAATTCGTCATGGCAATTGTTAATGGGAGTTTGAGAATGGCATCCATTCTATATGTCATTTATAGTGAAGTTTAGCGACTGACAGCAATTACGGAGAGGTGTGATCTTGGAGGAAAGAATTCCCAAGTTCTGATCCCATCCCTGACTCCTTCCGGGCTCTGGGCAACGCACATCTTTGCCTCAGTTTTTCCATCTGTAAAATGGAGATAATGCTTTTGTGCTTCAGAAGGGTGTGGGGGGAATTAACTAGTTAATGTTTGTAAAGCCCTGTGTCGATGAAAAGCACTACACAGATATTATGTATTATTTATTTCTAATAAATACTAATAAAATAATTTATTTAGAATTCAATCTTGCAAGCAACTTCAGCTTTCAAGTGAACTCACGTGGGATATGATAGCATGCAGCATACTTTGCAGGACTGGACACTTCCCTGAGTAACTTATTTATTGCATTTATGGGTTTTCTTTTTACTTATAAAGGACTCGGGATGATGAAGAGTTATTTGTATGGTGGTTAGACCCAGGGGCTCCAAACAGGACCAGGCCTGCATTGTGCTAGGTGCTGTACAAACATACAATAAGGCATGGTCACTGCCCCAAGGAGCTTATCATCTGTACCTCTGGTTCTACAGTGACGCATGTGACTCACTTTAAACTTGCGGGTGGTCCCATTGAATTCTATGGGATTACTCATGCGCGTAAAGCTAAGCACATGTATAACAGTTTGCAGGATCAGAGCCTAATTTATGCCACTTCTTTGAAGAATCGAGGGCCTTTAGAAAAATGGGATTTCAGATAAATGCATGATGTATTAATTTGAAGGGATATTTAACTGTCTTTCAGATGATCAACAGCTCACTTAACCACGGCTTGGATTAACAGGGTATGAGGGAATTCTTTATTGTGCTAATTAATAAAAATGAATGTGCTATCTGCATTCCAAAAAACATGCAGTCATTTTAAGCAAGCCAAAATAATTAACGAGGGACCGTTTAATTTCGTAATCATTGTTTTAATATTATTGTGCGGTTTGTTTCCTGTGAGCAGGACAGGACATTTGACCTGCTCCCACTTGATTTTTCTTATGAGGCTTTTGTGGAAAGGGAGAGATTTTATTTATATAGGAAAGTCACATTATAAACGTATAAGATGAGGTTGGTAAGGTGTTTTTCTATCTGTCTAGGTCAGGGGTCGGCAACTGTTCAGAAGTGCTGTGCCGAGTCTTCATTTATTCACTCTAATTTAAGGTTTCGCGTGCCAGTCATACATTTTAACGTTTTTAGAAGGTCTCTTTCTATAAGTCTATAATATATAACTAAACTATTGTTGTATGTAAAGCAAATAAGGTTTCAAAATGTTTAAGAAGCTTCATTTAAAATTAAATTAAAATGCAGAGCCCCCCCGGACCGGTGGCCAGGCCCTGGGCAGCGTGAGTGCCACTGAAAATCAGCTCGCGCATGCCATAGGCTGCCAACCCCTGGTCTAGGTATTTCTTTGGGCCCTATTGATACAGTCGCTGAGTACCTCACAAATATTAATGAATTTACCCTCATAGCTGTGTCTCATGCTGGGACGGGAGGTGTCATTTTACAGATGGGGAAACTGAGCCCCACAGAGAAAATGTGATTGGCTCAAAGTCACAGAGGAAGTCTGTGTCAGAGCTGAGAAGAGACCCCACCCCCTTGCAGGAAGTGCCGAGTCTTTGTTTTAAATGGCACTCGGCTACATCTGTGATTGTACAGAAGAAGGAGAAAGGTTAGCAACCAGAGTCTGAGAGTTGAGACTCTGTACTGCGCTCTATTCAGTAGCCTTTTGAATGAGGGTTAGGGTTAATGAGGTCCACCAATTGCTATAATAATAATCCTTTGCTTTTGTTCCGAGTGATCTGCTTTGACAAGGGCCCAGCCCAAACAACACTGAGCTGACAACAATGAATCATAGAATCATAGACTCTCAGGGTTGGAAGGGACCTCAGGAGGTCATCTAGTCCCACCCCCCTGCTCAAGGCAGGACCAATCCCTAACAAAGGGTAGAATCTTCACTACAGAGCTAAGAGTTTCTATAGGCCAAGCTTGACCAGAGAGCTATGTCCAAAGGATTCCAGACTGCACACAGCCCCTCTGCCTGTCCACAAATTAACAACCCATTAGCAAATCGTTCTAGGGACAGGCACCTTTTTCAAGAACACGGCGGGCTGAGTTTTTGTTCCCACATTGCCTTGTCCCTACCAAGGAACCTGACTCATGTACAGTCGTCTGCACTTAGTGGTAGATTGGCACCACCTCCTCTAGAGTTTGCCACAGATCAGCAAGCCTGGTACCGTAGCTGGCCATGGACACAGTTTCTTCATTCAAGGGATTATTATTATGTAGCACCTAAAGGCCCCAACACAGAGCGGGGCCCCATTGCCCTGGCCCAGCACCGCAGCTGGTGTGTACTGAGACTGTAAACTCTTTGAGGGCAGAGATTGTCTTTTTGTTTTGTGTTTGTACAGGGCCTAGCACAGTGGGACTGCCAGGTGCTACAACATGAATGGAGCTAAGTTGATTTATACCAGCTGAGCTCAGGCCTATGGTAAGAGACAGTTCCTGACTCAAACAGCGGAGAATATAACTAGAGAAGACACCAAGGATGGGAGAGAGGAATACAATTATCCCCACTTTGACAGAGGCGGGGAGCCTCTTCTCTTCCATTGCTCACTCTTTTAACCCTTTGACAGGAGTGATTGCTAATCGGCTTTGGCTGTGTTTCGCCCCACCCGGCACAAAGCCAGAGCAAACAGGCAGAGGGGACTAGCAGTGATGGGGTGCAGTGTGAAGGCTGCAGGGCTTGAAGGCAGCCTGCTGAGTGGAACAGCAATAGGTGCCTTTCTAGGCTAGGGGAGGGTCCTGGCCACCTGATGGGTGTACATGCAGGCTCAGTGATACCTTCTCCCCCTGTTCCTACCTCCTGGCCTATCCTGTATGTGGCAGTCTCTCCTGGGGCACATAGAGAGCCCAGAGCGCCACCTTCACGGCACTTTAGTCCACTCCACGGGGCAACTTTGTTCTGCAGAGAGAGCATGGCTCCCCTCCAGGATCCACCTCCCGATCCTCTGCACCAATGACAAGAGCTGCAAGGTGCCCCCAGTGCCGTCAGCTGCCCGTATGAGCAGAAGTTAAAAATCTCTAAGAACTGGTAGCCGGCTGTGCTGCCCGCTAATGAATTTAGTGAGCAGCCCCTCCCCCTCCCAGCATGTTGGGGAGTGGAGCACAGCTTGGTTCTTATCTTTGGTAAGCTCCTTGTCTGTAAAATAAATACCTGCAGAGTGAGGCCAAAAATGACTTGTTAATATGGAAGATTAAAAGCATCGCTTTTGAATCTCTGGCATATTAGTGCATTTTAAGACATCTCTAAGATTAGCATAAATTACTGCGTGAGCCTTATGGGAGATGGAGGGATGTATTAATAGACTCATTTGGAGTATATTTTCAGGGATACATGGCTTCAGGAATTCAAGGCCAAAACAGCTTTGTTTTTCTCTCACGGCCCGGGTATGTGTGTTTCGTTTAAAATCAAGATCAAGCCAACAGCGACACATATAAAACACACAGGCTCTCTCGCTCTCTGGATGGATGCTGCGCTCCTCTGAGCAGCTGGCACGCAGGAGCTGTGGAACAGCTCTCATGCTCAGGTTCCTTCCAGGGGCAGGAAGTGAATGCGAGTGACTACGCTCTCTCTCACTAATGGAGATTTGTATTGGTTTATTGTTTGTGGCTTTCTTTAACCTGACTGTACTGCCACCCCATACACAAGTTTAAGTTCTGCTCTTTGTGAACCTGGCGAAACAAAGCAGAAGCAAATATTAGGCCTGCTTCTCCACTGCCTTAAATCTCATATCATCCAGAGAGAGAGTCCAGGGGATGTCAGATGCTATTGTTCTGACGTGCTAATACTCACTTTGCACAGGCACAAGGGAATACACAAAGCATAAGATTCTCACCCCTGCTCTGACCCCCTGTAAAAGAATTGCAATGGCATAGAGGCGCCCCGAAAAGCTCTGATCCTTGCTGCGGGAAGGTTTCCCCTGAGTTGGCGCTCTCTGCAAGCCCTGGCATAGGGAGTGTGAGTGGAGTTGAAGAGGATGTCAGGGCATGCTGTGGAGATACTTGGCAGCGCGCTGTGGCTCATCGGGCAACCCTGGGAGGCTGCCGTTAACTTAGAGAGGCCTTAATTGCTGACTAATTTATACCAGGGGCCCTAATGTCACCTGCATAGAGAGGACTAAGTTGATTTACTTACCAATTCTCTCCTATAGAATTCCTCTGATTTAAAGTATCCGCACGGACAATGAATTCATGTCCTTGCAAGAGATTACAGCCGGATTTTCAAAAGGAACACCCTAAATACTAAAAGTGGCCATTGTAATAGCATTCACTTTCTTTCTCTTTCTTCTTCTAGGAATCCAGTACCAGTCTTTACCATAAGACAGTTACACACACACAATTAGCAGTTTTGAATTTCTTTTCACTGAATGACCCTCCAAAGATGAACTGCTGCAGCACAGCAGTTACAGCTCAGCTCATCACTAACTAGAAGTTTGTTATTTTCCTTTAAAATAAAAAAAGATAACACAGGACCTAAACCCTAATATATATATATCAAACCTCACCAAATAAGTACAGGGGCTCGGACTTCTGAGAACTGGAGATCTACTTTCACGTAAGCTCCCCATGGGTATTATATTGGCAATCAGGTAAAACATGTTGTTGTACCACATCACCAACTATTTCAGCATCCACCATATTGAGCACTTATACAACTTTAAATAAGAGAAGCTAACAATTACTTTAGCTGTTAGACCCACACGGTGTCTTTGGTTCAATGAGGTAATAGAGTTCATGCAGACATTTGGCCTCCAGTCTGTGATTCCTCCTTTATGGTGTTTTCCCAGTCTCGGTCCCGCAGATTGTAAAATGACAGGAAACTACCCTGAGATCCAACCCACAGGTTTAGTCTGGGTTACCCTTCGCAGCTCTAGCTTCTCCATGCAGGGCTGGATTGAGCAATCTGACTGGTGCGCAGAATGGCTGCCGGGTTTGTACTCCTGCTAGAGTTTATTACTAATTTGTCAGGAGCTTCCAGCTTCTGACTAAGGCCAGGTCTACACTACAAACTTACCTCGGTATAACTACATCGCTCAGGGGTGTGAAAAATCCACACCCCTGAGCAACAGAGTTATACTGACCTAACCCCTGGTGTAGACAGCGCTATGCCGACAGGAAGGCTTCTCCCATCAACATATCTACCACCTCTCATAGAGGTGAATTAACTATGCCACCGGAAGCAGCTCTCCTGTTGGCGTAGTAGTGTCTTCACTAAAGCGTTACAGTGATGCACCTGTACCAGCGCAGCTTTTAAAGTGTAAACCTCCCCTCATAGTGTGTGTATGCAGACGCAGGAATGTCTGCCCTTAATGAAAACTTCCACACTGTCTCCAAAACAGCTACTGAGCACAGTCAACAACTTCCTGCTCTCTCTCTCTCTAGTGTGTTGCAATAGCAACTACTGGTTTGCCGTCAATCAAGCCTCTTACTGCCATCTTGTCTGGGAATGTTTCCGTATCAACTCTGAGCAAGCAGAAACAGCAGATGTAATTACAGCAATACAGTTTTTGGCTGAACGCAAGAAAAGAAAAGAAAAGAAAAGAAAAGAAAAGAAAAGAAAAGAAAAGAAAAGGGGGTTACATCAGTACAGCGCAAAGGAAGTGTAAAGTCACCTTAGCCCCACCTTCTCCTGAGCTGCAAGATCCAGGCTGCGCCTCTTAGAGGAGCAGCACAGATCTCACCCAAGGCTTACGACAGTAGAGAACTGGCTCCAAGGACAGTGGATGTCAGAGTACCTTCTATCCTAGAGCAGACTGACTTTTCTCATTCCATATAGAAGACAAAGGAAGTTGGACAATACTGTACACACACAGTGGATGGGGCTGATTCTGCTCCCATTCAAGTGAATGGAAGTGTTTGCCATCAACATCAATGAGAACAGAATCAGGCCCTATCATTTGTTCAATGTTAATTTCAAAGATGTGAAAAACAGCCGTAACACAGATTGCAAACCTCCGTTTCTATCACGTGGATAGAGAGCAGTGTGGTGTGGTTATAAGGACAGAACCAAGGTTAGCCGAGGAACATCAACTCTGAATTTCCCAATATTCTTACGTCCTTTTCTTTCTTTTAAAGTACATTGTTTAAAGGATGATCTTTTTCACTGTATATTTACAACCCTAACCTTTATCTTCTAGGGTTTTTTGGAACATGTTTATTAAACTCCATTAATGTAATTCTACCTCAAAGTCTATAGAACACATTTCTAGAAAGAAAATCAGCGAAATCCAATGATGACACATCCTCTCTGCCGTAGAAAGAACATGTAACTCTGACTTTAAATAGAGGCTGGCAAATTACAGCAGGGCCATTTGTGCTGCTGCTTAACAAGCTGTGTTAGCCCTTTCTCATTGTCAACTCCCATTTTTCTGGGGTTTATCAGCCGTCAAATATCTGCTGAAAGTAAGCAGATGAGGTCTCAACCCTCAAGAGGGACGTTCCCCCCCCAGTATTTATTTCTAAATCAAATATGATTGGAATTGTTTTTCTGCTGGTTACAAATAAAGCAGGCCAAGAGGCTTCCAGTTTGAGATGCTTTTTGTCGGTTCAAAGTAATTCAAAACAATACGGGATTTAAAAATAAAACGGCATTGCTAAATCAGCACTTGAGGTACCGCAGCGCTTGTAGGCTTATTAAGAAGCAGCAATACACAAGCCAGCTGGGAGACTCACTGGTAAATCATGTCAACTGTGCCTGGGCAACACATTATTATTTCACAGGAGGTTTTGGATGCTGAGGATGAGGTAATTAATAGGCCAAACAGACCCTGCCTCATTCTATAATTCCCCTAGACATTGGGCTGTTTCCAAAGGCTAATCTTTATACCCATTATACCCTAAATAATGGATTATAGTATTTTCTGCCCTCCTATAAGAGGGAATTTATGTCTTTAACCAAACAAAACAAGGATAGTGGGTACCCAAACTCTCTTTAAAGAGCACTACAATTGTGACATGAATTGACAAGTGCCAGGAAATAAAGTTTTATTAACTTAGGTTGACTTGGAAAGTGTTGGGTCCAATTCAGAAGTGATCTGTAAAGTGCTGTAGGTTAGATTCCAGTGTACCCCATTCAAAACCCTTAGACTTAAATCCGCTTAATGATCAGACAGGCTGAATTGGCAGGTGTGGACCTCACCCTACTTTAACTTTTCCCCTCCTCTTAGTTGCTTTTCTTAGTCTACTTTCCCTTCTGCCCCTTCTGTGGGAGCTATGCCAACCTACCTTTAGAAGGGGAGAGGATGACTAGAGTCTTGCTCAAGCAACTCCTGTCTCTCATCAACCCACGGCCACCTCCAGAGTTCATGGGCCACGTTCTCTGCTGTGTGATTGGCTCAGCTTCTTTGACTCCAGTGGAGCGCTGCCACTTTAACCAGCAGAGAATTTGGCCTCGTGTCTAGCCCTCCTTGCCTTGACAGGTGAGTCAGCCCAATGCAAAGCCTTTCCAGGATGGAATTAAAGGGTCAAAACAAGAAGGGGAAATGTTTTGACTGCTGCTTGTTTCTCCACTGCTGGAGACTTTGCCAGGTGGAGTGAATAGTCTGTGTGACCCATGGAACATACAAGCTATCATCAAGCCAGTAGATGGAAAGAACATATCCTCATTGCTATCAAAAGACACTCCCACATTAATAAACACTTGTAGCAAAATGGAAGTGCTTTGTTTTTTTATCCAGCTTTAAGCGGTCCTCTTCTGGGTCTCTCTGGGTCCCCACATGTTTGCCGTAGCCATATGGCCTCAGCACAGAGGAGTAGAGACATGGAGGGAGGGGTATTATGTCCCAAGTGGGTTGGTTAACATATTGACTGACCACCCACAGTCCCCAAGCAATGGAATATCATACCAGAGGAACGGGAAATATCTCCACTTGTGGAGGGATGGGCATCCCTTATCCAGTCTCCAGGCAGTGGATTGGAGATGAACCAAGACCAGCCTCTGGTACAAAAGTAGTCTCTTAACAAGGGATCTCCTTCCCTCATGGAGATACATACAGCCATCCCTGTTTGCCAAGGGAGTGGAAAATAATCGCCATTGACACAAACCCCTCTCATCTACCTGAAGTGAGGTATCCTGCAAATACGTTGCTTGTCTTCAGAGCCCCTGTGGTTCTTTCCTTGTGTGGCTCAACTGCATCTTCTCATCATTATTCCCTCTGGCTCTTCTCTATCTCCCCTTCCCTACACTGGTTGATGACTATTTTCCTTCTGTACCTTCTCCTTTTCTTTTTCCAGACTCAGTTCTCCTCCAAGGAACCTGATCACATGGTCCCTGCTTGCTGCTATTATGCTGATGTATGACAGGGACTCCATCTTTGGAGGGCAGATTTTATTCTGAGGGTGGCAGACACCAAAGCATCTCTGGGCATATGCAACTTGACTTGCTGAATGTTCTCTTCCAGTGGAGCTCCAATGGGGCAGGTTTCTTGCAGCTTCTGTCCTTGTCCCTTCACCGGAGAGTCAGAGTGACTCAGTCTGTATTTTTGGCCCATCACCTGGGAGGTAGGATACCATCCTGTTCAGCAGATGGCCTGTGTCATTTTCACCACAGGCTGTGACCAATCAGACTTCATGTTGCTGCCACTTCATTTCAGCTATCCTAGAGTTTGAGACAGCCTATTGCCATTTTGCTTTCTTTTAATACCTTCTCTATCGATCCCTCAGCATAAGCTATGATCCAGCTGGGAGGACAGTAGTGCTAAGATTGTTAGGTTGAAAGAAGCCACTGCAGATGATTGGCAATCTAAACATGTATGGATCCCACATAGTGAACTTCACTCACTTAGACTGAAAAGGTGAGATTTTCAAAAGCACTCAGCCCTGCTCTAACTCTGCTCTCACTGACTTCAGTAGAAGCAGAGGTAGGTAGGGTGACCAGAAAGCAAGGGTGAAAAATCGGGATGGAGGTGGGAGGTAATTGGCACCTATATAAGACAAAGCCCCAAATATCGGGACTGTCCCTATAAAACTGGGACATCTGGTCACCCTAGAGGTAGGCCAATGTTGAGTGCTTTTAAAAACCCCACCCAAGGTCACTCAAGTGCATTTCCTACCAATTCATTCACTAAAATCCAGACAATACCCATTTAAATCACCATTAACATCTAGACCAAGCTGGGAATGGTGGGAGTCTGGTAAGATCATAGGTAGTTACTAGGTAAAGGGTCATGGGACAAGGGCCACTGAGTCAGGGAGCCCACATCAGAGAATTGAAGTAGCAGTTGGCTTTTCTTTAGGAAGCTAAATGAGGATGATGGGAATAAGTGAAAAATTTGAAAAGTGGCATGTGTCTGTCCTGCTACAGAGTATGTAAGTTCATGTGGAGTTTGGAGTTTGCAGAGTCTGTGGCTGTTTAGCTATTTTGACCTCCAAAGTCAGATTCTTGGAAAAATTTCAAACAACTTATTTTTTCCATGCTTTCTCTGCAAAAGTTGGTAAAAAGTTACAAAAAAAGTTATTCCATTGTCTTGTGAAGGCTTGTGCTACATTTGGAGACTAAATGTAATAATTAAAGTGTGAAAGAGGGATTTTAGTCCTGCTTTAAGTGCAAATCTCAATGCAGCTTTAGTTCTGGAGTCACTACTGATGCCTCCATAATATATTTGGAAAGCTCCCAGGTTCATCTAGATGTGCATCTTTGTTCCTTCATGTGTCTGTTTGTGAAGTTGGGCACTTTCCAGTTTGCCATCAAGCGTGCTGCCAATAAGCCAATATACTCCATCACATGAGCAGGTGAATTGTGAAGGGTGTAATGACAGAGGCTGTCATCCCAAGGTGCACTTGTGCATCTGTTATATATTGTCACAGTGTTGCCTAAAAGCAGGTCTGAGTGCTCTTTCCAAATCTATTAAAGAGATATGTCACAAACTCAGCAAAGCATTGCAAATATCTGCTTGATCTTTTAAGACAAGTAGCACACAATAACCTTCCAAATACTTCTGCACATGCTATTTCTTTTAAAGTGAGAAAGTAGTTAAGGACATTGAGGTCAATGGTAATTGGGACAAAATACAACATGGTTTTACAAAAGGTAGATCGTGCCAAGCCAACCTGATCTCCTTCTTTGAGAAGGTAACAGAATTTGTAGACAAAGGAAACGCAGTGGATCTAATTTACCTCAATTTCAGTAAGGCATTTGATATGGTTTCACATGGGGAATTATTAGCTAAATTGGAAAAGATATGAAAATTGAAAGGTGGATAAGGAACTGGTTAAAGGGGAGACGACAACGGATTGTACTGAAAAGTGAACTGTCAGACTGGAGGGAGGTTACTAGTGGAGTTCCTCAGGGATCAGTTTTGGGATCAATCTTATTTAATCTTTTTATTACTGACCTTGGCACAAAAAGTGGGAATGTGCTAATAAAGTCTGTGGATGACACAAAGCTGGGAGGTATTGCCAATACAGAGAAGGACCGGGATATCATACAGGAGGTCAGACTAGATGATCATAATGGTCCCTTCTGATCTTAAATTCTATGATTCTATGAAGATCTGGATGACCTTGTAAACTGGAGTAATAGTAATGGGATGAAATTTAATAGTGAAAAGTGCAAGGTCATGCATTTAGGGATTAATAATAAGAATTTTTGTTATAAACTGGGGACGCATCAGTTGGAAGTAACAGAGTAGGAGAAGGACCTCGGAGTATTGGTTGATCACAGGATGACTATGAGCTGCCAATGTGATATGGCCGTGAAAAAAGCTAATGCGGTCTTGGGATGCATCAGGCAAGGTATTTCCAGTAGAGATCAGGAGGTGTTAGTACCATTATACAAGGCACTGGTGAGACCTCATCTGGAATACTGTGTGCAGTTCTGGTCTCCCATGTTTAAGAAGGATGAATTCAAACTGGAACAGGTACAGAGAAGGGCTACTAGGATGATCCGAGGAATGGAAAACCTGTCTTATGAAAGGAGACTCAGAGCTTGGCTTGTTTAGCCTAACCAAAAGAAGGCTGAGGGGAGATATGATTGCTCTCTATAAATATATCAGAGGAATAAATACCAGGGAGGGAGAGGAATTATTTAAGCTCAGTACCAATGTGGACACAAGAACAAATGGATATAAACTGGCCTAAACAGGAAGTTTAGACTTCAAATTAGACGAAGGTTTCTAACCATCAGAGGAGTGAAGTTCCGGAACAGCCTTCCAAGGGGAGCAGTGGGGGCAAAAGACATATCTGGCTTCAAGACTAAGCTTGATAAGTTTATGGAGGGCCTGGTATGATGGGATAGCCTAATTTTGGCAATTAATTGATCTTTGACTATTAACGGTAAATATGCCCAATGGCCTGTGATGGGAAGTTAGATGGGGTGGGATCCGAGTTACTACAGAGAATTCTTTCCTGGGTGTCTGGCTGTTGAGTCTTGCCCACATGCTCAGGGTTTAGCTGATCACCATATTTGGGGTCGGGAAGGAATTTTCCTCCAGGGCAGATTGGCAGAGGCCCTGGGGATTTTTCCCCTTCCTCTGCAGTGTGGGGCATGGGTCACTTGCTGGAGGATTCGCTGCACCTTGAAGTCTTTAAACCACGATTTGAGGACTTCAATAATTCAGACATAGGTTAGGGGTTTGATACAGGAGTGGGTGGGTGAGATTCTGTGGCCTGCATTGTGCAGGAGGTCAGACTAGACGATCATAATCGTCCCTTCTGACCTTAAAGTCTATGATTCTATGATTTGTGCATGCAAAATATCCAGTTGAACAGGCATAGCAGGTAATTAATTGAGCCCGGAAGTGCAATTTAAACAATAGCCAAGTGTGCATGTAGCTACATATTTCAGACCCACAGTTGCATTTTTTTGCATGGGCAAACTAGGCAACTTTTTAAAAAAGAGTGTAGGGAAACCTGCCCTTTTCTATGTCAAGCAGTGTCCCGTTCTGCGTAATATACCACTTGCAGAATGAGTGCTAGAGGTTTCATGCCTCTCAACTGTACTGCATTTGAAGGAACACCACTCATTTTAGTCCCAAGGATACCTACGTTTCATACAAATTTGGTGTGGCCCCACTTTTGTTGTTGTTGTTGAAAACTGCATTAGAAATGAAGAGCCAAGAAAAGAAGACTAAAGAAAGAGTTAGACAGTGAAGGAACTAACCCCACTGCATTTCAGTTTGCTTCATGAATTGATTTAAGTCTTTGTCATACATCGCGCCTCATGTTTGGGCCTTGGCAGGTCGAGACCATATGACCATAATATTCACTTCTCATGAAACTAAATCACACACATCATCATCAGAGAACATTGACCCAATGCTCATATAACCAAGAACAGAAACCAGTCCTTGTTCCTGTTCTTTTGAACACTCCCAGTTGACTCCATTTCCTCTGAGGATGATGATACCTACCTGACTTTTTTTCCCTTACTAGTTTTCTTTAAAGCTTTTATACAATCCCCATCTCTTCCTAGAGACTTGGGGTTTTTTTTGGAATTGCTTTCTAATGTAAGTACCTGCCGTGCAGGTCCTAGATTTATTTAGGTTCGCAGAGGCACAGCCAGCATTAACGCAGACACTATATTTTCAGTGCCTCCCCTGGCAAGGACATTAATGAAACCTCCACTTAATACTTCAACTGCTTTACTGTCCTCCCCAGTAACGTCATTTCCAATTTTCTTCAATCACAATCTTCCTTCCTGCAGCATCTCTAGGATTTGTAC
The DNA here is from genome assembly GCA_003942145.1 of Platysternon megacephalum. Taxonomy (NCBI): domain Eukaryota; kingdom Metazoa; phylum Chordata; order Testudines; family Platysternidae; genus Platysternon; species Platysternon megacephalum. The sequence continues at coordinate 11,117,983 of QXTE01000048.1, forward strand.
TGCCAGAAAATACACTTATTGGAGTGGAAAGGAGCATTTCAATTTTTTAAATAATTCCTTATTTTCTTTATAGGCCTTCTGAGAACTCAGGCTGCAAACATTAATTCCAAACTTCTAGGTCTTGAACATCTATCTGTGATGCCGGCTGGATCTGGAGCTCTGTGTTCGGAAGGGTTGTAGCTAGTCTGCTGTGGAGCAAAGAGGCGACATGAATGGACCTCCAAATACTGGTAGTAAGCTGCATGTGCATGATCAGGCTAAGTAGTATCCTGACACAACCTTTGGAAATCAAGACAAGCAGACACAGAATAACCACAATGGATCCATAACCCTGTGGGGTTCAGTCACCATAAACACTGGGAGAAACCTGATAAACTGATGTTTGTTTTCTGTGATGCCCCACCACACAGGAGAATTCATTACAGGTTCCACAGTTCCCTCAAGCAACAGTATCATGTGAGTCAGACCCTACAGGAAACATCAGCTGGCTCAAAGAATGCACATCCATTGTCAGTGCTGATAACCCACATGGAAGCAAGCCAATAAGAGGAATATGGTGCAATGCCGAGCTCCTGCAGTTGCACATTTGAAGTTGAGCTGCTGCAATGTATGGCATCCAATATATTTTTTTCTGCATTGTTAATGTGTAATCATCTCAGTATCCTTATCCACTGTTTACAGCAGGAGGTCTGGTATGTACTCATGACAGTAGAGATATAATGTACAAATGGCATTAGAAAAGTACAGATTGGATTACACTGTATCTTTACTTCCTTCACGTGCGCCACCATTTTATTTCACTGCCTCATATAGACGATCTTCTTTAAAAAAAAATGTCCTCTCCTGTCATCCCATTATTTTGTTGTTTAGATGCTTTTCAGACTTTGGTTCGATATTACCATTTTGGAAGTAATGCCTTTTGCTTGGTAGAGTTCCCTTAAGAATGGAGCCTTTATTTAAGAAAATAAAAGAGCATAGTACAAATCAGGGAAGGAAAAGTCTCATTAAGTCAAAGGGCTGGTCTTGCTCCCGGTGACTTCAATCCTTTCTGCTCTGTCCCCTCAGCCAGTGTAGGATCACTGCCTACAATATATTTTCTGGTGCTTTGCCCAGCCTCATTTTAAATGTTCCAAATGACGTAGCTACCACCCATTGCCCTTGTTGCCAAGAAGGCTAATGGCATTTTGGGTTGTATAAGTAGGGGCATTTCCAGCAGATCGAGGGATGTGATCATTCCCCTCTACTCAGCACTGGTGAGGCCTCATTTGGAGTACTGTGTCCAGTTTTGGGCCCCACACTACAAGAAGGATGTGGATAAATTGGAGAGAGTCCAGCGGAGGGCAACAAAAATGATTAGGGGGCTGGAGCACATGACTTACGAGGAGAGGCTGAGGGAACTGGGATTGTTTAGTCTGCAGAAGAGAAGAATGAGGGGCGATTTGATAGCTGCTTTCAACTACCTGAAAGGGGGTTCCAAAGAGGATGGATCTAGACTGTTCTCAGTGATAGAAGATGACAGAACAAGGAGTAATGGTCTCAAGTTGCAGAGGGGGAGGTTTAGGTTGGACATTAGGAAAAACTTTTTCACTAGTAGGGTGGTGAAGAACTGGAATGGGTTACCTAGGGAGGTAGTGGAATCTCCTTCCTTAGAGGTTTTTAAGGTCAGGCTTGACAAAGCCCTGGCTGGGCTGATTTAGTTGGGTTTGGTCCTGCTTTGAGCAGGGGGTTGGACTAGATGACCTCCTGAGGTCCCTTCCAACCCTGAGATTCTATGATTNAATGCCTGAGGAATTTACACTTGATAACTGGTTGGTGAAATCTAAGTATAGAGCTCCCAGACAATTTGGGGGTTGTGCCTTGGTTCTTAACAGTCTGCCCTGAGGTTGGTACTCATGCTCTTGAGTCAGTGCAGGACAGCTTGACACTTGCCTTTTCACAATGACCCATAACCTGAGAATAATGGTTCATTCAATTAAATTAATGGCTTGCACGTTTAGAAGAAATAAAAGGTAGTCAGCCTGTGGAATTTCTGTCTCTAGGAGGGTCATGAAGTCAAATACTGTAGCTAGACTTTAAAAGGGCAAGAGATAATATTATGCCTATTAATAACGCTTGCAATTATGTATACTGAAGGGATGGTAGTCAAATCTCTTGCTGATCACAGCTGAGGTTATGAAGGAATCCTTTAAAGGATTCTCTCTTCCCTCCTACTCACCAGCAGCATTTGGTGTGATACTGGTCTGTTGGTGAAATCCTGGCCCTGTTAATGACATACATTGGGAGTATTGCCATTGACTTCAATAGGGCCAGGATCTCACCTTATCTATGAATGAGCTGACCCAGTATGCCTATAAAGCATTTGTTATATAAGAACATACTTGGGGATCTGCATTGGGGAGGATTTATACACTTTTCAAGGCATTGTGACGCAGAAGACCTTCTTTCAGCAGCAGAAACTCTTTGCAACTCCAGGAGAGGCAGTACTCCAGTGGGTAGGACCCTGGACCAGGACTCAGGAAACCTGGGTTTTTGTCCCCAGCTCTACTACTGACCTGCCGTGTGACCTGGGCCATCTCTCTGTGCCACCATTTTTCTCTCTTGTCTATTTAGCTTGTAAGATGTTCAAGACACGGGTGGTCCCTTCCACTGTGCATATACATGTGCTCTGCCTAGCACAATGGAGCCCAGACTCTACTGTAATTACAAATAATAATGACAGCACTTTATCTATCTATCTATCTATCTATCTATCTATCTATCTATCTATCTATCTATCTATCTATTTATATCATGCCCACCACCCTGGTATCTGAGCTCCATATAAAACGGCTCAAATCTTGGCGCGGTCACTTCTAGACCGAGGTTTCATTCATCTCCTTCTTTCCAGGATTAGGCAGGGTTGTCAAAAGCCTCACTTCACAATTCTTGTCCTTCTCTTATTTTACGCCCTCCTCCTGCCACATTCCAAAACCAAGCAGAATCATTCCACATAGTGCTTTGCCCTTGTGGCAGAAGGCAGTGGCAAGTTTGTCCAATGGAACAGCAAGACCCAATTCACAGGGAGTTAAAAAGATACCCAGATTTATTTTAAATCTCTCTCTCTCTCTCTCTCTCTCTCTCTCTCACCCACCTAAAGATTATCTTCCATAACATCTCCAACAAGACCAAGTTTCTCCAGTTCCTCCAGATAACCTTTCCTTCTGCAACTCTGGCTCCCAGCTGGAACCAGAGAGTTTTATAGAATGTTCCCTACCCAGAACCATTTTTGCAGGGAAGGGAAGTTCCTCCTCTGTCTCTCTGGGTGATTGCCAGCCCATCCTGCCATTCAGTTCTCTTTCCCTCACTTCTGGCTCTACAGGAGCTTCACTCCATCACTGCCCTGACTGCAATCAGGTTTATAGATATTCCTAGCTCTCATGGAAGAGAGTTCCAGAGTTAGTGGAAAGTCATGACTTCACCCTAAGTTGTTTCTAAACTAAACTGAAGCTGGAATCTGTGTCACCACTACAATTCTTCCTTTGGTACTTTACTTAACCCTTATATAACAAATTGGTGCCCTTTGCAAATGTGTTTAAGATTAGTGGGAGAAGCAAATAAATAACCTTTAAACCAATTAGAAATAAACATGTTTCCTTATAGCAATGCACATGACCAGCTCAAAAGAGATGTCCTTCAGAGGTTTTGAAATGGCAGGAAAACCTGCTCTTAAAAAAAAAAAAAAAAAGAGAGATCCACTCACATCTCACTGGGCATAATGGAAAGTGAGTGGCAGTTATCTATTAGCAATAATTTCCATCTGATAACTTGTCATATGTTATCAGGCCCTGATTCACATGGGAGTTGATAAATGATTGGATACTGTCATGAAAGAATGCATTATCCCAGCTGCATTACAGGGGATGTTAGCCATGATATTTAGAGCATAATTCTAAGAAACACTATTGCTTTAAACCAGCCTAATTTTAGGTAGATATGAATCTGTGTTTTTTGACAGATTGATACATCACAGCCTCCCGGGGACCCCTTTTGTTCAAATCTTTCACGTGCCATCTTTTGGTGCCAGGCAAGCAGTTAATCTTCTATAGGTCCCTCGGATGATCTTTTCTTAAGATTCACTAGAACTTTAAATCTGATGAGGAGAACCTATCAAATGAGGGTCCATGCTACGACCCATAACTCTGTCTAAGCAGCACAGGCTATACTCAGTTTGATTCTATTTGTGGAGCTGTCACTTTGGCAGGTGGTCAGGGCATCTTTTCCCCCCAGTTATGACTGAAGTGAGCTTAGAATAAACCCGGAACATCCGGCTACTATACTTTGATTCTCTAACCATGTAAAATAAATAATAGCTTTTTGCTGCAAATGCCCTGTCGGTCCATTATAGAAGCTAGTAGGGTGACCAGACAGCAAGTGTGAAAAATCGGGACGGGGGTGGGGGTAATAGGAGCCTGTATAAGAAAAAGACCCAAAAATCAGGACTGTCCCTATAAAATCGGGACATCTGGTCACCCTAGAAGCTAGAGTTCAATGGTACAATGGCTTCCTTTTTCTTTCTTTCTTTTTTTAAAGAGAGAACTTTACTGGCATTAGACATTCCAAAATGCTTTGCTCCCAAAGATACACGAAGAGGATACAATGACAGAGAAACCTTCTTTCAGAGAAAGGAACTGCAATAAGTAAGCTTAAAAATGATATAAAATGGTAAAGGATGACCGCGGTTTGTGGATGGTAGTTCTGAAGGGTGCGTATAAAATCTCTTGAGCACCCCAGTTCAGACGAACGTAGCTACTCTACCCTTCCTGATGACAGGAAAGAGCAGGAGATATAACTGGTTGACAAAGGAACATCTCAACCGTTTTTTCTGATCAGTATTATTATTACTTTTATTACAGCAACACCTACACGTTGCAAATGAGATCAGGGCCCCATTGTGCTAGGCACTGCACGAATGCATAGTAAAAGACCTATGCTCCCACAAAGAACATACAATCTAGACAGGTCAAAGATAGGAAGGGAAAAACAGAGGCGCACGGATAGATTAAATTAATTCCACAAAATTACACAGAAGGCCAGGGACAGAGTTCGGACTAGAACCCAGATCTCTTGAGTTCCCAGACAGTGCCCTACACTGCCTTATTATTATCATTGGTCTTATTTTTAAGCATCAATAGTATGCTCAGTGCTGAACAAGACACAAAATATAGACATTTCCTGACCCCACACAGTTTACACAGTTGAAACAAGATTGACACCAAGTAAAGAGCCTTCTATAGGAAGCCCAGGAGGGGAACTCACCAGTTATATTTTTGATACAGCTATTGAAATTATTGACTCACTTCTTAGAGGCAGTACAGAAGAAGTGAGGGTTGAGGCAGGATTTAGAAGATACAGATGATGTGGTGGATTAGAATTGGGAGGAAGTCCATGCATAGGGTTCTGGTGGGAGAAGATACAGAGAGACAACCACGGTTGATCGGAGAAAAATGTTTACACATTTTTGGATACCTGACTCCAGTGTGGAGAGAAAAATGTTTTTTCCCCCTGAAATGTCCAGTTTGTTCCTAAGCCTCCCACAGTCTGCTGCTCAAATATGACCATCCCGCTCTATTTAAAATTTCTGAGATCAGGTACATGCTGTCCAGTAAGGCCAGAGCTGCAGGATTAACACAGCCAGTAAGCAGAAGGTGCCTAGATCTTTAGGATTCTCTTTGCCCAAATAATTACAGGGGTTTTTAAAAGTGTTCAGAGTGCGGAGCACATTTAATCAAGAGAGAGACTTAGAATCATAGAAATGTAGGACTGGAAAGGACCTTGATAGGTCATATAGTCCGGTGCCCTGCACTGAAGCATGACTAAGTATTATCTAGACTTGAAGGCCACGAAAGGTGCAGAGGGGCTGTGCGTGATTTCTAGCAAGTTAGTTCCCACCTAGGTTTTCTGAGCAGTGGAGAGATCAGGGTTTTGGAGAGAACACAGAAAATTCTATGTATCTCTTCACACACAAAGACACCTGCAGACAATGGAGAGAAGGCACCCCTTGCAATGCCTAGCAGCTTCAGTGACAAGTGGAGATGTTCTGTGGGGAATAATGGGTGGGTAGAGAGACAGGCACAGAGATTTACCCAAGGGGTGGCTATAGTAATAGAACCCAGGACTCCGGTCTCCCAGATGAATCCCTAACCATGATGCAGTTCTGTTTCTTGCACAGGCTCCTATTTTTAAAACTATTGGCCTAGACTGAAACCACCAACTCCTTTAATACAAGTCACCCAAACAGCTGCACATGGCCAATTCAGCTCTAGGCTGGATTTGAACCTATGACCCAGAGGTAAAAGCCTTTACAGTCATTTACCAGTTCCCGATGAGCTGGAGCAAAAAGATGGACTAACAGCACTCTGACAGGTTTCAGACTGGTAGCTGTGTTACTCTGTATCAGCAAAAACAATGAGGAGTTGTTGTGTCACCTTAGAGACTAACAAATTTATTTGGGCATAAGCTTTCGTGGGCTAAAACCCACTTCAGATGCATGGAGTGAAAAATACAGGAGCAGGTATAAATACATGAAAGGATGGGGGTTGCTTTACCAAGTGTGAGGTCAGTCTAACGAGATAAATCAATTAACAGCAGGATACCAAGGGAGGAAAAATAACTCTTGAAGTGGTAAGAGAGTGGCCCATTACAGACAGTTGACAAGAAGGTGTGAGTAACAGTAGGGAGAAATTAGTATTGGGGACATTAGGTTTAGGTTTTGTAATGACCCAACCACTCCCAGTCTTTATTCAGGCCTAATCTGATGGTATCCACTTTGCAAATTAATTCCAGTTCTGCAGCTTCACCGTTGGAGTCTGTTTTTGAAGTTTTTTTGTTGAAGAATTGCCACTTTTAGGTCTGTTATTGAGTGACCAGAGAGATTGAAGTGTTCTCCTACTGGTTTTTGAATGTTATGCCATCATGTGCCAGCAATGCCCCTCTGCCATGTACATTGGCCAAACCGGACAGTCTCTAGGCAAAAGAATCATGGATACAAATCTGACATCAGGAATCATAACATTCAATATACCATCATTCTGGATACCATCATAACATTCTGGATACCATCAGATTAGGCCTGAATAAAGACTGGGAGTAGTTGGGTCATTACAAAACCCTAAACCTAATTTCCCCAATACTAATTTCTCCCTAGTGTTACTCACACCTTCTTGTCAACTGTCTGTAATGGGCCACTCTCTTACCACCTCAAGAGTTATTTTTCCTCCCTTGGTATCCTGCTGTTAATTGATTTATCTCGTTAGACTGACCTCACACTTGGTAAAACAACCCCCATCCTTTCACGTATTTATACCTGCTCCCGTATTTTTCACTCCTTGCATCTGATGAAGTGGGTTCTAGCCCACGAAAGCTTATGCCCAAATAAATTTGCTAGTCTCTAAGGTGACACAATGACTCCTCGTTGTTTTAACAGCTCTCTGATACTCTTGTCTGCTGAGACATCAGAACTGCTCAACAGAGGCAGAAGCAACAGTGTGAAAGCTTGTATTTTGTCTCTGGGGAGAAAGGCAGCGCTCCGTTTTAAATTAAAAACCAAAACACTTCCATGATTTATAAAACAAAGAAAGCTAGCCTCCCTAATTTAATAAAATACCTTGTTAACTAAAACAACAGTCTCTGAGATGGCTATTGATTTGCAAGCTTTTCATCCAGGGACCGGGCAATTTCCCCTGAACAGGGAACTTGACAGACAAAAATTAAGATGAACATGCAAAACATCTCCCTGCTTTCTCTGTGCACAGTGTGGTCAGCTACTCAAAACGTCCAAGGCAGTGATATGTAAGCACCTATAAATTAAAGACAAAGCTAGCACCGGATGTTGGAGGAGAAAAGCATGTCTATCTTATTGCAATTACAGCTCTTTGTAGAGGTTCCATTGGCTAATTACTTGGAAAGAGTCACATTAGATCCCTGCAATTGGAGAAGATTTTTTTCAACTACCCACTACCAAATAGTTTCAACTACTAAGAAATAGATATTATAGGTGCCTCTCATGCCGAAGGATCTCAGAACACTTACAGTTATGCAAGAGTGACTTGAATCACAACCAAAATGCAACCACCTCTGGTGGAAGACAGTAGTTGCTCAATGCTACACAGCGTTTAGAACAGGAAAGTGAAATTGAATTCCATAGCCAACAGATGTGGCAGAGGGAATAGTTTTCCTAACAGCCATATTCTTGCCATCAGTGCTAAGGAATCTTTAATGACCACAGTTGGAAGTTATAAGCAGAGACAGGCAGCCAAATGAGTTGGGATTAAATAAGACCCATTAAAACTTTCACTCAAAATTTAATCAGGTTTGGAGAATTTTTTTTCCACTCTGTTTTCATTTGCACTGCTATGTTCCGGATGGGGTTGTCAACCAAAGGATTATGAAATCTCACAAGAGATTATTGTCATGAGACTTCTAATCCAATTTTGCATACTCAAGAAGTTCAGATAAGGCTCCAAACTTCTGACTGCTTTTCCCAAATGAAACCTCTGATGCTTCTGAGGTTTGCACGTAGCTAGTCATCAGACATTGAAAACACTTGCCAAAAAAGTTTAAGGTGTTTGATGCTTTCCTGAGTTGCTAAAAAACTTCTAGTTTGAGGCCTACACATGACTGTTTTGGGGTTGAGAATGTACGGCAATGAATCAAGAAGAAAAGGTTTGTTTAAGTCTAGTGTTAGGTCATTTAGGCTAAACACAGAGTTTGACCTGCAGAGCCAAGGAACAATAATGCCTTAATCTTTTGTTTTATGGGTTATATGTTCTTATTTGCCCATCCATTACTGGTTGATCTGCTGGCCATTGAACCTAATTGCAAATCAAGGCATACACATGACATGAACTTCAGCACTATTGTTGGAGTAAAAATAACTATACCTAAGGGAATTCCAGCAACAAGAAAGAACTCAAGCTTTAAAAAAATTGATCGACCGGGCCAAATTCAGAGGGGGATCAAGGAAAAACCAATAAACTCTAAATAAATTTAGAGGGAGCTAGTGCAGCTCAGAGGAAGGCTGGCCTTGTCATTAAGGAACTGGGTTAAGTCTCAAGAGATGTGGGTTTAATTCTTGCCACTCCTACAGACTTCTTTTGTGACCTTGGACTAATCTCGCCATGCCTAACTTTCTCATCTGTTAAATGGGGATAATCATACTTCCTTTGTCTGTCGTCTAGAATCATAGAAGTGTAGGACTGGAAGGGACCTCCATAGGTAATCTAGTCCAGTCCCCTGCACGCAAGGCAGGATTACGTAATAACTAGACCACCCCAGACAAGTGTTATATCGTAAGCTACTCCTCACAGGAACTTCTCTCTTACTATGTGTGTGTACAGCACCTTGCACAATGAGGCCCCACTCTCAGTTGGGGTCTCTAGACCCTATTAATACAAATGATAATAAATAACACATGCCTTCTTATGATAGCTTTGACTTGTAAACTGAGACAGGTTAGACTAAGAAAGCTGGGAACTGACTTTATCTCCTAAAACTAAATTTAGGAGCAAATTACTTAGAATTAATCTCATTTGCCAATGTGTAATGTACACCTTTAAACAGTACCTCAGATTTGTCCCAGACAGAACTCTTACTACAATGGAGTGCAGTACAGAGCCTTTCATACTGTATCTTTTATTGCTACGGAAGCTGTGGAAGATACATACCTTATTAATCAAACTCATTTTGCCAAAGATTTTGCTGAAGAACTTACCAGCTGATCCTCAACAAAATCCCAATGCCTTTAGAGCGACTTTCAGCTCATGTATGATTCATTCAAGTAGTTTCACGTACTATACAGAGGCTGAGACTTAGCCTTCCTCTTAGAGAGAAAGGAAACACAGCAGGCAGCTCACGTGTTAGTTCAGCTTGATACCCACAAGAGTATTTCACCGTGAATCTCACTCTAGGGCTGGATCCAATCCCCATTGAAAGACTCCCATTAGATTCAGTGAAGCTGGAGCAGGCCTCTAAATGCATGGAAATGAAGTTTACCCCAAAACAATGACATTAGCAACATCACAGTGCACATTGCATGCACCGTGCAATTCTCTCTGACACCTGAATTGGGGATTTAGCCAGCTTAGAGGATATTTGCCTTCAGAAACCCATTGCCAAGTGTTGTCAGTTGCCTTTGGAGAGACGATTAATACTCTTTTCTCTCTCTCCCCTTTCTTGAATCTCCCTGCCTCATTGGCTGTCCATCTCTTTTCAAATCTCCATCCTCCCTTATCTCTCACTCTCTTGCTGCGAGTGGCCTTATGGCTGAATGCTTGAATTTATTCACCACAGAACTGCCGCAGCCCCTTGTTTTCTATCATTTATACAATGCGCTATCTGCACTCTCGTGGTATTTAACTCTACAACAAGCCTGAGAGTCCCTGTACGGAACACACTGGCACTGTGTACAGGTTTACAGAGGCTGTAACAATAAGCCACCGACCCTGGGTGGGAATAAAGGACCATACAGCAGGACGGAATGAAAGATGGGATACTGGAGTGAAGGCCAGTTCTTCCATTGTTTCTCCTCCTGCTTATTCTCTTTGCCCTTCTCACGTTCCCTTCCCTCCTACCCCCTTATTTTCCAGACTCCCCCCATGCTTTAATACATTAAATATATTAGCAAGGGGATTTTTATCTTTCATCTCCTTGTAACCCTCAGCCTCCCACACTCCAATCAACTCTCCCTTTGTTAATCAGCACCCTTTGCTTTACAACATTTAGGCCCAACACTGCACTCTCAGCTGCTGTTAAAATCCATGGAAATGAGCAATGGAATTCAGCTCCCTGCAAGAACAGGCTTTTAAGATTCTTAATGCAGGGACCTGGGGGTTTCCAGTGAAGCACCAGGCACATCTCTATAAATAAGGGTAATTAGTCTATATTCCATTTAACATGAGCATGGGTATTTTAGGGCTAAACTGGCAAATCCGGTTTCCAGTGGAATCAGTGGAGCTTTGCTACTGACTCAACGGGAACAGAATTTGATTCATCCATCTCCTTCCTTTCCCATATTACGGATGAGGAGCACGGCAAAGCATTTCTGTTACAAGTGGAAGAAAAGCGGGAGGCAGAGGCTGCTCATATCTGCCATTCTGCAGATATCTGCGGACCATTTTTACGGATGGCGGATCGGAGGTGGATACAAATTTTGTATCCATGCAGGGCTCTAAATATAGAATCTCAAAGGCAGGGAAGCAGCTGTCTGCAGCTCATAGCCTATGAGGCTGCTTGCCCGTTTTCCAGGGCCTATATTCCCTCTCTCCCAACCCATACAGAGAAAGGGAAGGTGATAGATCAAGACAGGCAGCAAAATCTCCCATGCTCCTATCACCGCAGTTTAAGCAGCCCAGCAATTTAGGAAACCCCTCCCGACTTCATTGCCGTACCAGGTCAGTTGGAGAGGGAAGCCAGACTGACTTACTCTGCAGAAGCAGCTGCCTCCCTCTCCAGCTGACCTGATATGGCACAAATTAAGCACTGGCTGGGCAGCTGGAAAGCACCTTCACCCTCGTCTTAGCCTCATTGTGTTTCTTGCTAGAGCAGCCTCTTTCTCTAAGTGCAGAAGAGGGCACTGGACCAGTCCTCCTGAGTGATCTAAACACTCAGGGCTCTGGGGAAGTTTAAATCTGAACTTTGCAACTGGCCCTTGATTATGTCTGTGCTGGTGCAAATCAAAATCCTGGACCACAGGGATGTTGGGGAAGTGCAGAACCAGATCCAGATTTATTTGGATTCTCACTGGAATAAGGGAAGCTGGATGTATAAATGCAGGATTGCCCGGCAACCTTCTGAGCTAAGGAGGTAGAGGCTGAGCCAGAATACAGCTGGAATCTGTAGGAGCAAAGCTGACTCTACGGAGCACCTAAGAGATGACTTTAAAAGCCTGATGGGTAGGTAGTGTGTGAAAAATAAAGCTGTGAGTAGCAGAGGGATTGCAGGCCTGAGAGATGCCCCGGCAGAGTTCTGTATGGGAATCTTGCATCATGTTTGCCCACATTGTGCCAGATGCTTCCAACTCCATGAGCATTACTGGGGAAGGTTTTCACATAGAACATGGTGATGATGGGTCAAGAGGGCCACAGTAACTTTATCCTACAGAACTCACCATTGTATTAAATTAAAATTACTAACCTTTCCATGCAACGACATACAGGGCTGATATTGAAATCCTTTCTTTAATGCGCCATCCATAGGTTCACATCAGAAGACAATCCAGGTAATGGGTTTATTTATTTTTGGGATAAAATAGACAGGCAGAAGTCATGTTAGTATTGTTTTGCAACTGCTATAATCAGGGAAAATATTTTTTCCACAGCAGGAAAGAACTAGGCAGCAAGCCACTAAAAGGTTTAATTACCAGATGACATTAAAACAAGGCAATTTAGGCCCAATTAGTGTTATAATAATTTATTTATAAGATGCTAGTATATGCAGTTATATTCTATAATCCATTTACTCCAACCCTGGTAATATATGTGCCCCATTAAGTAGTAAAGTATAAGATCATTAACCCACAGTGCTACTTCAGATCATGTCATTAGATTGCACTCATTTTCTTCACTGGGCGGTGCTGATGTCTTAAAGTGCTTTTGGGGTAATTTATCTGCTATCTCATTTCTCTTCTATGTTGCAGATATGAACTGCCCCAGGACTGCTGGGACCAGATTTATTTATCAGTAAAATTTTAGACATGGTCTGTACTTACATTTTCAATAGTTTCTATGGCCCAGATCCTCAAAGGTATTTAGGCACTTAATGGCCACTGATTTCTTTGATGATCTGGGGCCATACTCCTATTGTGAAAGCCACAATGTCCGGTATTGCTAACTCCAAATGTTCAAAAAATATGCGTCCGCAAAACCATGCGACTGGCTTAAAAATCACGAGTTTAAAAAAACCCAACAAGTAGTGAAGTTTTGCTTCTTTTGATGGGCTTCTGATTTTGAAGCCTTTAGGGTTACCATTGGGTCATGTTTATAACCTTTTCTCCACAACTGTAAGGCTAGAAATTTCTTTTTTTCCCCCACCTAAAAGAAAGCTGAGACTTTTAAATAATCACATGACTCCAGGAACTCATGCTTTAAATAAAATACCAAGTACTGTGAGAACTCATGATCAAATGACAAGAGTTGGCAACTCTTAATTTAGAAGATAATTACAGTGATCAGCCATGTTGGAAGAATGTTTATCGGTGACTAGAAAGGACATTACGCAGCATCCTGTAATGCACCAGGGTTGAAATTCACCAGGAGAAAGGCTATGGTCACTTGTTCCTTCAAGATGGCCCTTAAGTAGGACTGAAGGGGTGCATGACCCTCATGCTGGCCCTTAGCACAGGAGTGAGTTTCACTCTGTATGATGAAAGTGACTGACAGGACAGACTGATGAGGGAAGATGAAAATTAAATACCCGTAGCTTGGTAAAATGTCACCTAGGAGGGGATGTGGAAACAAAGAAGGCAAAGACCATCCATAGCATCTCCCTTCTGAATTGGTCCTTAATCGACATCTATGAGTGTTTTGATGATTGGCTACCTGTCTCTGAAAAGTATAAGCACCAAGAAGCGAGCGTGATTCTTTGCGGTGAGATGCAGGCATCCATATAACTTGCAGCAATGGAATCATACTACAAAAAGGAACATTTAAGTTGCAATCAGAAAATGTTTCCCAATGGCCATTCTTTTGCCCCATCCCACCAGCTTGTTCTGGGGGAGAGGGAGCGGCAGGTAGATACCACTGGGTAGCGGCAGGTAGATACCACTGGGTAGCTAAAAGGAGGCTTCCAATAATCCATGCCCCTGTATGGACTCATAGTCTAAGATGCTATCTAGCCCTTAATGGATATATATATATATATATATATTGCCAGGGTGGAGTGAACGGACTGTAATTTACAAATACATATACACCTGTACCCCAATATAACGCAACCCGATATAACATGAATTCGGATATAATGTGGTAAAACAGCGCTCCGGGGGGGGGGGGGGGGGGGGGGGGNTCTGCGCACTCTGGCAGATCAAAGCAAGTTCGATATAACACGGTTTCACCTATAATGCGGTAAGATTTTTTGGCTCCCGAGGACAGCGTTATATCGGGGTAGAGGTGTACCAGCATTTTATTAACAGCATAACACTAATCTCTATAGCATCATATAAACACACACAAATAATTATGATGATCATTATTATTTGGTAATCAGACATCACAGTGATGGGTGAAATATAGGAGTTTAGAGAGGGAGAATATAATGAATAACAATAACAATAAATAATATATGGCCCATTTGTGTTTTCAGACTCTGTTATTTCTTCTGATCATATCACATAGGTGAAAGTTGAGGATTGCTTTCCTGCTTGTGGTTAAACTTTCAGTACATTTTCTACTCTGACGCTATTGATCCAGCAAAAGCAGCGCTTCACAGCTTGCAAAGACAGTCTGTGTGTAATCAGAACCACTTCATTCCATAAACAACAGTGCCATGGCAGCTTCCAAGTCTCTCATTTTGGTCACTTACCCAGTTCTTCTTTTAAACAAAGTCTCCCCATATTTCACCCCTGATCCAAGGAATTTGGGAAAACAGATGAGCATATTCATTACAAAAGATTATCTTGTACACACATGCCACAAAACATTACATTGGATTATGCTAATTGCTAAGACTCAGCACCACAATCGTGTCGTTTGCATAGAAAACCTTGTCTCAAAGATGATTTTTTTTTAAAATGACCCTTTCTTGCACATTTTGAGAACAGCTTTCAACCTTGCCAATAAAGAATCATGAGATGGCCTTGGAAAGAGAAGCTAAACACTCATGCCTGCTCTTATTTACCTCATTGCTCTTTACATTGAAAAGACAATTGTGTTTTTATTTTATTTTTGGTTCAGTTTAAACATTTCACTACAGTTAGGGTGACCAGATGAGGGGAATAAAATATCGGGACACATGGGGGGGGGGGCTGAGAAAAAAAAAAAAAGCCGAGCGAGTCCCGGCTGAGGGGGAAAAAAAAAGTGCTGCCTGCGGATATCTCTGTCCCGCGTCCCGACCAAAGATCGGTTGGGACGCGGGACAGAGACCGAAATATTGGGACGGTCCCGATAAAATCAGGATGTCTGGTCACCCTAACTACACAAAACAGCTGTAGGGCCCTGATTCAGCAAAGCACTTAAGGGTTCCATCTCTATTCAGTAAAACACTTCACCAGGCACGCCTCGCAATGATCAATCATTTCAAAGGATGCCATTTATTTCAGTCTTGAAACTCCCTATGTTCCACATAGAATTGGCATCCTCTCATTTTTTATTGGTGACAATTGTTTCAATCAGAAATCAAGAATCATGAAACAGAGGTTGTGAAAAGAGCCATTTAACTTAGGAGAGGAATCCCACACCATTTAAAGTTTCCTGCATGAATAACTTTTTTTCATGTGCGTCTTTATTTTGTATCTTTGTCACATATTGCATCCCACAGGCGGAATTTGCAGGCTGAAAGGTACGTGGACATGTGTTTAAGTCCTACTGACTTCAGTTTGACTATTCAGGTGTCTAAATGTTGTGCTGACCAGGACTGAGACTATTCATGTGCTTAGTTGAATCAGGATATAAATGTGTAATGGCTCCGCCACCAGCATGGGTCATTATCAGGGTTTGAACTTGATATTTTCAGCACTGCAATAAAAGCCTTTACCCACTGAGGTAGAGGAGCATCTCCGTTAGCTGGTAGCAGTTAGTAGGGTGTTATCCTCCAGTGGACCAGCCACTAGCGGATGATGTGATGTCCAGTTTGCTAATGTGTTACAAATGCAAATCCTTGCAAAGAGGACTATAAAACCCAAAAGAAAACTGATAAAAGATGAGTAAAGAAATGCAATAAATCCCAGCTGATTACATAAACAAATAGCATGTGCAGTGGAAAGAAAAGTGTAGTTACAGTTTTCTTTACATATACAAAGACTTCTTTTAAGGTGCTTTTTCTCTTGATCGTGTCTCTTTTAGGGTTGTAAGCCTTTTTCTTTTTATAAATAATGAAGAAGTTTCAATAATTAATTACTGCTTTTCTATATGTATAGAAGTATATTGGCACAGAATTGACTGGTGAAATCAAAGGCACTTGCTAACTTGTTAAGGTCTCTTAGGGCCAGTTGAAATTTCCAGATAAATCCTACTTTTATAAGAAAACAATATGTGACCAATCAGCTCTTTGGGGAATTTGCAAGCTCATTATGTTATATATTTGTGCCTAGCAAAATGGGGCTGGGTTATATAGGTGCTACCACAATATAAGTAAATTAACTAATAACAATTAATTATAATATGTTTCCATGTCCCTTTTTTCCATCAAACCCAGTCTGGCAATAGCTCATTCTCTTGCTTTACACAGGCCTACCTTCCAGGATAATTTATAAGGCCCACATTTTTTTCAGTTACCACAATGTGATATTATATGGATGGGACATGATGTCATTGAAGTGACATCACTGATCCTGTAGTGTGATTTGTGTGGGCAGAGCCCAAGCCCACATGGACCAGACAGTGAAATCAGGCCATAGAGGTAATAATGTGACGATATGACATCAGATGATGGAGGTGATGCAATCACATGACCTGAAGACAAAACTGGTCCAGCTCAGAAGTGTTGGGCCACAGGGCACAGAATAAAATCGTTATCTTGGGCCTTCATGGACGCTCATGCAAATCCTAACTGATGGGCAAATGATTATAATGGTGAGATTTTATTCTGAACATTTCACTCAGTTTACACAGCTGAGTTGTCTCTCTCTGTGCTAGGAATCATTTCATGCTGGGTTATCACAGTAGGTTAGGTATAGCTTCATCAAATTCCCAATGGGCTGATTCAGGAAGAGACTAAAGGCCAGCATTATCAAACTCACTTACCTAATCAGAGTCACCAAATCCACATTTGGACACCAGAACCAGCCTGATTTTGCAAAGTGATGAGCACCACAGTGGCTATTGGGTCAAGGGAAGCTGTAGTTGCTCGGCACCTCTTAAAACTAGGCATCTTGGTTAGGAATCTAAATTTTGCGTCGTTTGATGGTTGTGCCCCAAGCATGACTGACCAAAGGAAAGTCATCTGAGCTGAAGAACTCTGGAAGGTCTTTCTTGTTCAGTCAGTGCTGGTGGTCACAACTCTGGTGAACACTGTGGCTCTGTAGTGTTTCCTGGATACATTTTTGTCACAATAAGCAAATTCCTCTGGCTTTTGAGCATGAAGATTGCTTAAAAGATGTGTGAAACATTAATAAGTCTGGCTGGAAGTATAGAAGCAAAGTGATCCAAATCTATTTCTTTCCCCCTAGACCAGGGGTCGGCAACCTTTCAGAAGTGCTGTGCCGAGTCTTCATTTATTCATTCTAATTTAAGGTTTCGCGTGCCAGTAATACATGTTAATGTTTTTAGAAGGTCTCTTTCTATAAGTCTATAATATATAACTAAACTATTGTTGTATGTAAAGCAAATAAGGTTTTTAAAATATTTAAGAAGCTTCATTTAAAATTATATTAAAATGCAGAGCCCCCTGGACCGGTGGCCAGGACCCGGGCAGTGTGAGTGCCACTGAAAATCAGCTCACGTGCCGCCTTCGGCACCCGTGCCATAGGTTGCCTACCCCTGCCCTAGACATTTCTTTTTCTGCTCCCGCATTCTCTTTGTTCAGTACCATGGTGGCAATTTTGAAGATTGCCTTAAAGCACTTACCATCAGACAATTATTTCCAAGGGATATTTTGGTGGCAGCAGTCTCCCCCCCCCCCACTCCCGTATCAGACATGCCTTCCCATTCTTCTTTCCATTGATGGACTGCATATGCACCTAGGGACTTTTGCATTATTTTGCTACATTGTGCTTTGTAGTGGCAGAAATACATGGCCCTTATGATACAGTTCAAAGCTAAATACACTTGGAGTGGCAGACCATTCTCTCATTTTGTGAGAAAAAAAGTGGAACAGCAATAGAAACATGGATGAGAACTGCAAAAGCACCAGAAAGTAGCCAAAACTGTGCACAAGCTCCCCTCCTCCCCACACTTCAAACCACCATTCTCGCTTCCCAGCAGGAGTAGGAGTATAAGGTGGTCCTATGGCATGATTTTTTTTAAACAATTAAAATCCACAGTGGGAGAAAGGAGGGTATTGTGAGTAAGGGTATGGGATTCCAGAGAGCTGAGCCCAATAATCCCCTGGCCTCTGTTGATAACAGAGAACAATAACTAATCTCTTTATTTTAGGTACTTATCTGGCCCACATCCCATAGTATCCGAGCGCCTCACTCTCTCAATGTATTTATCCTCACAACACCCCTATGAGTTAGGGATTATCATCTCCATTTTACTAAGGGGGAACTGAGGCACAGAGAGTCTAAGTGAATTGTCCAGGGTCACACTGGAAGTCTGTGGCAGACCCCTTGTCTCCCTATCGCCAGGCTAGTGCCCCAACCCCTGTAGCACCGTTCCTCTCTTAGTAATAATAAATCATTCCAACAATTTATAATAGATTTGAAAGCAACCGAAGAAGTGTTTTTTTACCCACGAAAGCTTATGCCCAAATAAATCTGTTAGTCTTTAAAGTGCCATCCGACTCCTGGTTGTTTTTGTGGAAACAGACTAACACGGCTACCCCCTGATAATTGATAATATGAGCTCCCTTTATTTCTTCAAGGGTTTCTAATAGGGCAGCCAATTTCATAATACAATTATAACTTGTTCAGCTCAGTACCAAGCCCGTTTCCCAGTAATGTTCCAGAGAGGATAGGACGAAGCGACTACAAGACATCACCCACATTATGTTTCTTGGGAAGCTGTTTTAAAAGCAGCAAAGGTGAAAAGAGGAACCTCTACCTGGATTAGCCATGCTAGGGGTTCCCTGCTGAAAGCTTTCATGTCATTTGTAGCTCCAGAGAACATGCCACTCTGAAGCGCTTGCAGGTCAGAGTGGAGAATGTGGGGAAGGCCCGGCTTGACAAAGCCCTGGCTGGGATGATTTAGTTGGGGATTGGTCCTGCTTTGAGCAGGGGGTTGGACTAGATGACCTCCTGAGGTCTCTTCCAACCCTGAGATTCTATGATTCTACGATTCTAAGAACTGCAGGCTTCCTTAAGGGGGATTTAAATGGAGATGAGAGCATGTCCTACAGGATAAGCAGAATGTTAAAGGGCGCTTTTCTACCCCTTTTACTTCTTTTTTTAATACACCTGCATTAGCATTCCATTTCCTTTTCGGAGTGAATAATAAAACCCATCTTTTTGCATACATTAAACTGCAGCTTTGGCTTTCAGTGTGATTGCTCTGTGGATACTATGAACTCATTATGGGGTTTTTTACTTCCCATTCCTAGATGAGCTCCCCTATGAAACAATTCCTGCTGCCATTAACTGAAAATGTAGCTGTAAAGCAGGGTTCTTGCGTGCTGCTACAGGTTTCCCAAAGATCCCATCTATTTCTCGTAGGTAAATGGCCACATTTTGAAGAAATCAGATTTAACTAATATACCAAATGAAATAATTTGATTGTCAACAACCCTAATGAGAGGAGGAAGTAAGGGACATTGTTCACCAGCACTTAAATGAGTTAGACTTTTCTCTGTAAAAATAGCTGTCCCTGTGCTAAGCAGTAGGAGATATCAGGGTCTGGCAGGTTGGCTTCCCATTGGAGGCTATTTAAATGCCATGTAATCTGGGTGTATTCTTCACATAATCTGTTTATTTATACATATACAACAGACCTTGAACAGAGGTGGTCACAGATGGCATCAAGAAAAAACCCTTTCAGAAATCTTAGTTCAAACACCAGTGTCTGGTTTCCAGAAAACAACTGTGCCCCAAGAATCAACTCCAGTTAGATGAAGGCAGAGAGAAAACTCTCTTGCTGTTTGCAACAGCATCCCCGCAAAGCAACTGTCTCACAAAACAATATAGATTTTCTTCAAAGAGCCTACACTGCTTTCATGCTAAGAAAAGGAATGTTTATAAAAATCTCCACTGGGTGACCGTTGCCAATAATATTTAACATATCAAATTAAACCACCAGTTTCCCGTATGTATCTTACCTTTACCTCTGCTCCTGAAAGAAAAAGGGTGGCTCTGAAACTACAAACAGACTCCTCTGGTAATATGAAGCTATATAGAGGTCATGTCACCATGCTACAGCAACTAGGGTGGGACTAAGATGGAGGGACTGGTCATATACATTACTGAAGCAATAATATTTTTTAAAGCTGAATAGTGTATATGGGCCAGATACTCAGCTTGAAGCTAGTAGAACTATGCTGATTTACAGGTATACAAATTGAGGACTTACTGGAACTGGTTGTGAAATTTAGACTCCAAGTTCAGAGGCATTTGTGTATAAAAGTTTGGCTCAGACTGATCTCAGTTTATTGTTAGCCATATCCTGAATTTCTTAACTCGGCTGAAGCTAATTTTAAAGGGTGGCCTGCCCCTTTAAAAGCCAGAGACCTAGGGCCAGCCATCCCCTAATCAGATGCAGATGAGAAGGGGTTTGGTGTTTCTCTCAAGAGCTGCAAGAAGGGACAGTCTCCTCCAGTAGTCCCTGAAGCAAGGGACTCCTGATGGGAAGCCCTGGGAGCTGTGGCTGGGTAGAAAGCCCCAGCTGGAAATTTTGCTTTTCTTTTGCGAGTTTGTTTGTGGGTCGGACAGGAAATGGAACCTGGAGGCAACACTAAAGACTGACATGGGAATGGCTGATAATTCCCCAGTTTGCTGAGGAAGTCTGCAGCTTACGCTACTGTCTAAAGACCAACCAAAATATGAGTGTCAGATTCTGCCATCCTTGATTGTGGGGAGAGGTAACTTTATTCCACGACATTATTGCTGTTCTTTTGTACCACAAGAACAAAGGAAACAGATTGTGGAAATGGGACTGCCTGTGGGCCATGGTACAGCCCCACATGAGTAAGTGGAGGGTGGAAGGGAAGACTTAGGGCCCAAAGGAGGAGGGATAGCTCAGTGGTTTGAGCAATGGCCTGCTAAGCCTAGGGTTGTGAGTTCAATCCTTGAGGGGGCCTTTTAAGGATCTGGGGCAAAATCAGTATTTGGTCCTGCTCAGTAGCGGCGCCAGCATTTCCGGCGCCCTAGGCAGCGGAAGGTCCCGCCCCCCAATTTCTACAGCCGGCCGGGGCGCCGGCGCCCCTCAAATGTTCGCGCTCTAGGCGACCGCCTAGGACGCCTAATGGGTTGCGCCGGCCCTGGTCCTGCTAGTGAAGGCAGGGGGCTGGACTCAATGACCTTTTGGGGTCCCTTCCAGTTCTATGAGATAGGTATAAGGAGGCCTTCTGTTTTTTTATTTCCCTAAACAAGTCAGACTTAATGCTTCCTCTTTAAGAATCTCAACAAGGAGTCCGGTGGCACCTTAAAGACTAACAGATTTATTTGGGCATAAGCTTTCATGGGAAAAAAACCTCACTTCTTCAAGATGCATGGCGTGAAAGTTACCGATGCAGGCATTATATACTGTCACATGAAGAGAAGGGAGTTACCTCACAAGAGGAGAACCAGTGTTGACAGGATCAATTCGATCAGGGTGGATGTAGTCCACTCCCAATAATAGATGAGGAGGTGTCAATTCCAGGAGACACAAAACTGCTTTTGTAATGAGCCAGCCACTCCCAGTCCCTATTCAAGCCCAAATTAATGGTGTTAAATTTGCAAATGAATTTTAGTTCTGCTGTTTCTCTTTGAAGTCTGTTTAATGTGATATATGCCATCATGTGCCAGCAATGCCCGTCTGCCATGTACATTGGCCAAACCGGACAGTCCCTACGTAAAAGAATAAATGGACACAAATCAGACATCAGGAATGGTAACATACAAAAGCCAGCAGGTGAACACTTCAATCTCCCTGGACATTCTATAACAGATTTAAAAGTAACTATTCTTGAACAAAAAAACTTCAGAAACAGACTTGTTGTCTCGAGGATTTGTACTACTATTTCCAGTCCTTTTTTGCAAAATGCATATACAAAGTAGATGTTTAGAGGAGACTTTGTATGAGAAGATGTGGAAACCAGAGAGCAGACTTGAAACTGTTTTCTCTTCACAGGCAGTGCGGTAACAATGGATAGGGAAAATCTGGATTCTATTCCCAGCTTTGCCACTGACCCGCTGGGTGACTCTGTTAATCTGTTTCCCTTCCCATCCTTTGCCTGTCTTGTCTATTCAGATTGTAAGTTTTTGGAGGTAGGGGCTCCTTGCTATGTGTTTGTACAGCACCTAGCACGATGGAGCCTGATCATTGTAATGCAAATAATAAATCATATTTGCTCTTCGGAGCCTGATTTTCAAATGTTCAGGTGCTCAAATCCATGTCTAATTTGCCCACGTCATTACCAAGTTTGCACGCAATCACAATTGCATATGCAAATTACCAGTTATGCATCTAACTGCATGTGCCGTTATCACAGTTGGTTTTTATGGGGGCATTTACAGATTGACTCCTTATAAAACAAATCCTGAAATTTCAAAGTGACAACATGCTGCCTGTCTTAATATGGTACCACACCTCCTGATTTCTATTTTAGCACTTTATTTAGTGAATGTTAGCTGTGAGAAGCACCATTAACTGAGGACCTCTTATTTATCTCTAGAACTGCTATCACAGCGCAGTGCCAATGCCAGCTTCCTCCATACTGCCCTGTCTCCAAGATGGGTGAACCACGTTGAAGGCTGAGAGGGGGTGTCCACTCTCCATGCCCATCCCGTAAAGATACACTCAGACTGCCTGTCAGCAAGGGGGTCTAAAAAATGCCAACAAAGGTACCAGTTAGTGCTGATTGTGCTGTTGACATCTGTCGCCTATGAAATGGATGGAGATATCATCAAGTCAGTTCCGATAATGGTCAGCCATGACATAGGCGCCGACTCGGCACCCATGAGCCACAGTGGGGGCTTTTAACGTGACAAATGGTATTAAAGATGTCCGTTGGAAGTTACTTTGCCTTAAACCGATATTTTACAATGGCACCAGTAGGGGGCAGGAGCATATACATGGCGCACTGTTAAATCAGAAGGTGACATTATTAGACTAGTATGCTGCGATTCACAGGTAGGTAATGGATGTGAGTAGGGCCAGGTTGAAAGATGGATAAATAACAGTTTCATCCAGGAAGCTACAGTGAGACGTAATGTCTTTAAACTGCAACGCTAGTGAAGACAGCTTGTAGGTGAGTGCAATGATTTTAATATACTGTAATTCATGATCATGTAATGATGTAGTTCATTACTATTTTAATAATGATTATAAATTGTGAATATACCAATGAGACACATATTCAATAAAGAGAATATGAAAGAAGTGTATAAATATGATGAAAATAGCCCCCCCCTCACCCCCAACACACACACCTCTTCGAAAGCACCCACCAGCAACAATAGAAGTCAGCGCCTGTGAGCCATGGAATGGTAGGACCATTACTGGAGAACGGTGGCTGTTAGGAATCATGTGATGGCTCTGACTAAAAGCCAGGTAACATGTCTATGAGTTTGTTTTAATCTCTTTGTTTGTTTGTGTGGCCCTGAGGATTCATGTGTATATCTTTATCCTGCAGGTAGTGTCCGAATCAGTTCTGACCACTCTGATGTAAATACATTACGTATACTTTTTGTGGAAGGTAATAAGACAGATTTTTAAAAAATAATCACCTAAGTCACTTGCAGATATTTAAGCTCCGGGCTTCCTTCTAAACACCACTTTATTGGCTTTTTCCTTAATGTAAAATTGTAGAGCTAAATTCTCACATTATCTGTCTGCAGCAGATTTACAATATTGCAAGATTAATTATATTAGCCACATTTCACGATTCAGTGCATTTGTATTAACATTTTGGAAGCACAATCATTTATCAACAGACAATTTCAGGGCATTTACTTTCCATGCCCTAGTATTGTGAACTTCAATCTCATCTCCAGCTGGATATTGCATACAAGCTGCAAGGGAATTCTCAGAGAGGACCCTTATGAGTCTAGTTCCATCTCTCTCATATTCCAGTTCATGCTTAGAACAACAGGGCCAGATTCTGACACCCTTACTCACGTTTAGCACTTTATTCTGTAAATTGTCCCATTGAAATGACACGGATTATCCATGGAGTAAAGGACGGCTGCAGAATCTGGCATAAAAGATATATTAGATCACTTTATCCATCCTGCTGTCAATGCAAGATTGGTCCCTCACCCATATATCCTCTGGTTCTTAGTTCAATGCATTTCTAAATTACTCAGACATTGGGCCTCCCAATTACACTGCTTTGCAAAGCTGCACAACCTAGTACACCATGCTGCCTGGGAAACATCCCCTGATATTCAGCCTAGCTTTTCCTGCTCTGATTTTCATCCAGTTTTCTCCTAGCGATTCCCACTTACATCACCCTGAACAATCCCTGTCCACCCTTGGTATTTATACCAGTAAAATAACTGTATGTGGTTATCATATACCCCTCAGCTGATGTTCACTCAAGTTCTTCTAATCTGTCTTCATATGTCAGTCATTCCAGCCCCTTAAGGGTACATCTACACAGCAAAAAAAGGCCCACAGCAGCGAGTCTCAGAATTTAGGTCAACTGACATGGACTAGCACTGCAGGGCTAAAAATAGCAATGTAGACACTCAGGCTCTGAGATCCTCCTCACATGCCAGGTTCCAGAGCCCGGGCTCCAGCCTGAGCTCAAATATCTACTCTGCCCCACAGCATGTACCCCACTAGCCCGAGTCAGCTGACCCGGGCTCTGAGCCTCGCTGCCGTGGGATTTTTTATTGTTTTGTTCTGTAGACGTGCCCTTAATTATTTTGTGACTCTTCCCTTAGTGTCATCATTTCCTTGAAGTTGTCTTTTTCGCCTCCGCTAATGATGTACCCAGAGTAGTATCCAGACATACATACGTGCCATACTTGGAAATTGATCTGAATACTGAGTATTTTTATGCTGACCTTAATTTTCTGCCATTTGAGTGCTTTGCGTATGAACCTTACGTTATTAGTAAGAGTGACTACGTTTTTACCTGTAACGTGTCCAAGAGCTGGCAGACACGTGATAGTATCATAAACCAGGTCAGACAATAAACAGATCCCTTTTTAGGTTGCAAATGCACATTCATTTGGATGGCCTCACTTTGCATTAGCCCACATGATACAATTATTGCATAGTTTAGCATATGAGTCTGTCACTACTCAGGACAAGATCAGGGCTTTCTAACAGAGGGTGATGTATAGGAAAACTAGCACAGCTTCGTCATGCCCAGCTCTAGCTAGGGATATTCATCCCTCCTCGTGTTCATGCCAGTTATTTTTTAAGCTAGTGACAAAACAAGGGGAAGTGAACACAGCGACACCTTTCGATTCCAAGACACTCTTACCTAGCCAGTGGATGTGTGCGCTATTTTAATTGGAAGCACATTCATGTGTATTAGATGCACTCAGAGGCAGTGTAGATCCGGCTTGTATCAACTTCTGACAGACATCGGTCAAATCCCCGCACAAACACCCTCCCACGCACCCTGTTATCCTGCAGTCAGTTGGAGATCCTCTCTAAATCTGCTAGTGCACTCATAATGGTATGCGCCCCTCAGCACTACTTAAACCAGATGCTGATTTCCCTCTTTGCAATGAGAAATGCTTTGAACAGGCATCGTTTCTGCAGAGCATTAAGGAAGGAGATGCCCTCCAAGCTTTGTTAAAGAAAAACCTTCAAGTCACTTGGAACAACTTAACTACTCAGTTGCACATTGTGCCTGCTTCTAACTTCTTCCCAACGTGCTTGAATGGGTGGGCATGGCCAAAGGAGAGGACTCAAATCCCCTTTACCTCCTCCACAGTTCTACTGTATAAAATAAACATCTTAATAGTTGCAGGCTTTAAAGCAGCAGATGAGAAGCTGCTGCTGGAGCGTACAAAAGACTATGTATTTGTACCATACATATTCAAGTGGCATTGTGAGGTCCCTTCCCTAGTGTTGGACAATTATTTAGGGGGTTTTAATGTCTCTGTTGCATAGTGGAGACTTGCCCTCCTGACAGATCACTTTATACTTGAACAGGAAAAACAAAACGTTAGGTTGGTGTTTTTCTAACGTTCATATTTTGGTGTCCCTGGACGTCATCGTAATCTTCCTTATCGGGAGGATTAGGCCACTTGGCTCATTAAGCTAAGCTACTTAAAGGAAAACCAAGGGGGATGTGGGATTTGTAGTGCAGAAGGACGTGGCACTAGGTTAACTTGGCATTAAGTAAACGGATCAATGCTAAACTGACGGGCGTGGAGTTAGGAAAGCAACCGCCTGTGAGAGCTGCTCAGGCCTAGTGGGGAGATGTTAATACCAGCAACACGGTTCACAGTGGGGAGAGCATTAAAAGCCATATCAAAGCACCTCGTCATGCAGCATGCCTGGGTAGGGTCTCCCAGCGCAATCAGTCATTCAGAAGTGTCTGTGCTGGCAGGAAAGGGAAGAGCGACGATTCAGATTTAAGGAACAACTTAAAAAGAGAGAGAGAGAGAGAGAGCGAGCAACTGGCAGTTTGCTGTGCTGGTTTTTGGCCATCAAAAATGGGAAAGGAAATTTCCTGTGCCTTCAGTGCTGGGGAAAGGTGCCAGTTTGACAGCCTTGGAGACGGGATGAATTTAGGATCACAAAAAAACTCATGCAGCACAGAGAACAGCTGTTCGAGCCCCGCCACCCCATCCCAACAATCTACCTCAGCCCTGCTCTTGATGCCAACTCTGTTGAGGGGTAGGTATGGTTTTAACTGGATAACTGTCCAGTGGTAACTGAGCTGGGACACAAGTCATTTCACATAGGCCATCAAATGGTTGTTAAATGAAAAACCCTGACAATTAGAGCTGGTTGGGAATTTTCTGATGGAACATTTTTCTGTCAGAAAATACGGATTCATCAGAAGTGGGATATTTCATGGAAACAGGTCAAGTTTGCTGAAATTTAGGAAAAAGGACATGAAGCGTTTTGATGATGTTGTAACATTCTATTTCAATGTGTTTTGGAACGGAACATTTCGATTTTTCATTTCAAAATGACTTTGTTTAGAAAGTTCTTTTATCTTATATTATAAATATCAAAATCAAAACAAAACATTTTGATTTTATTGAAATGAAATGTTTCAATCAACTCCAAATTATCTTTTTTTGGAACTTCATTTTGGGGAAATTTAAAGATTTTTGGTTTTCCCTGGAATGGAAATTTTTTTTGAACTCACCAAATTTCCCACAAAATAGAAAATCCAGTTCCCATCCAGCTGTACTCACAAACACTAGTCTCATCTGAGGTCAAATCCTGCTCTAGTTAGATCAGTGTAAGTCTGGAGACTATGCATTAAAATAAATGAACTTACTTCATATTTACACTGAAATTAACACAGATTTACACCGATGGAGAGCTGAATTTGGCCCGTTGAACCAGCAATTTAGAACTGATTCCTGATTTTCATCTTATTTACGTACTTACTTACCAGTGTAACCCAGGAGAAAACCCACTGCGTCAGTGAAGTTACATTGCTGTAAAACTCATTTAAGATCTTACCCTTTCTATTTTTGTTTTTTCTCTATGGGAAATTTAAAACAAAAAATTTCATTTCAAATTGCCATTGCAAAATGAAACAAAATTGTATTTTGACGTGTGTGGCATTTTTTTTAACTGAAAAATTTAAAAAATGATATTTTAAGATGAGATCTTAAACTGATGGATCAATAGCAAAAGGTTCTATAGCCATATAAATAAAAAGAAAACAAGGAAAGAAGAAGTGGGACTGCTAACCACTGAGGATTGGGTAGAGATTAAAGATAATCTAGGTACCAACACCTAAACAAATACTTTGCCTTGGTTTTTAATAAGGGTAATGAGGAGTTTAGAGGTAATGGCAGGATGGCTAATGGGGGGGAGGATATGGAGGTAGAAATGACCACATCCGAGATGGAAGTCAAACTCAAACAGCTTAATGGGACTACATTGGGGGTCTCGAATAAAATCGATCCAAGAATAGTAAAGGAACTGGCACATGAAATTGCAAGCCCAGTAGCAAGAATTTGTAATTAATCTGTAAACTTGGGGATTGTACCCTATGACTGGAGAATTGGTAATACAGGCCCTATTTTTAAGGAAGGGGAAAACTGATTCAGAAAATTACAGGCCTGTTAGTTTGACCTCCGTTGTATGCAAGGTCTTGGAACAGATTTTGAAAGAGAAAGTAGTTAAGGATACAGAGGTTAACAGTAACTGGGATAAAATACAACATAGTTTTACAAAAGGGACATTGTGCCAAACCAATCTGATCTCCTTCTCTGAGAAGATAACTGATTTTTTAAGTCAAAGGAAATGCAGTAGATCTAATCTACCTGGACTGCAGTAAGGCATTTGATACAGTTCCACATGGGAAATTATTAGTTAAAGTGAAGAAAATGGAGATTAATATGAGAATTGAAAGTGGATAAGGAACTGATTAAAGGGGAGACTACAACGGGTCATACTGAAAGGTGAACTGTCAGGCTGGAGGGAGTTTACTAGTGGAGTTCCTCAGGGATCGGTCTTGGGACCAATCTTATTTAACATTTTTATTGCTGACCTTGGCACAAAAAGTGGGAGTGTGCTAATAAAATTTGCAGATGACACAAAGTTGGTAGGTATTGGCAATATGGAGAATATAATACAAGATCTGGATGACTTTGTAAATTGGAGTAATAGAAATTGGATGAAATGTAATAGTGCAAAGTGCAAGGTCATGCATTTAGGGACTAACAACAAGATTTTTTGCTATAAGCTGGGAATGTATCACTTGGAAGTGACAGAGGAGAAGAAAGACCTGCATGTTCTGATCACAGGATGACTATGAGATGCCAATGTGATGCAGCTGTGGAAAAGGCTAATGCAGTCCTAGGATGCATTTCCAGTAGAGACAGGGAAGTGTTAGTACCGTTATACAAAACACTGGTGAGACCTCATCTGGAATACTGTGTGCAATTCTCGTCTCTCATATTTAAGAAAGATGAATTCAAACTGGAACAGATGCAAAGAAGGGCTACTAGGATTATTCGAGGAAGGAAAACCTACCTTATGAGAGGAGGCTCAAAGAGCTTGGTTTGTTTAGCCTAACAAAAGAAGGCTGAGGGGAGATATGATTGTTCTCTATAAATACACCAGAGGGATAAAAACCAGGGCGGGAGAAGAGTTGTTGAAGTTAAGCACCAATGTGGACACAAGAACAAGTGGATATAAATTGGCCATCAACATGTTTAGGCTTGAAATTAGATGACGGTTTCTAACCATCAGAGGAGTGAAGTTCTGGAACAGCTTTCCAAGGGGAGCAGTGGGGGCAATAAGCCTAACTGGCTTCAAGACAGAGTTTGATAAGTTTCTGGAGGGGATGGTATGAGGAGATTGTCTACAATGGCATGTAGCTGATCTGCGACTGCTAGCAGCAAGTATCTCCAATGGCTGGTGATTGGACAGTAGATGGGCAGGGCTCTAAATTACTAAAGAGAATTCTTTCCCAGGTGTCTGGCTGGGGTGTCTTGCCCACATGCTCACGGTCTAACTGATCGCCATATTTGGGTTTGGGAAGGAATTTTCCCTCAGGTCAGAGTGGCAGAGATCCTGGTGGTTTGTTTGTTTTTTTGCTTTCCTCTGCAGCATGGGGCATGGGTCACTTGCAGGTTTAAACTAGTGTAAATGGTGGATTCTCTGTAACTTGAAGTCTTTAAATCATTTGAAGACTTTAGTAATTCAGCCAGAGGTTGGGGGTCTATTACAGGAGTGGGTGGGTGAGGTTCTGTGGCCTGCAATGTGCAGGGGGTCAGACTAGATGATCATGATGGTCCCTGCTGACCTTCAAGTCTATGAGACTAAAACTGAAAATCTGAAACAAAATGATACTTTAAGTCAAAATGAAAAGAATTTTTCAAATCATTTTGAAATTTTCTTTGAGAATGGCCACTTTTTTTTCCCACCGAAAATTCTCAGATGAAGATTTGTCATGTGAAACTTCTTGCTGGAAAAGTTTGTTTTCTGACCACCTCTCCTGAGCCAAAGGGTGAGAGGGGAAGCAGGCCCCGAGAAGTTAAATGACATACCCAAGATCACACAACAGGTCTGAGATTATTCTAGTAATAGAATCCAGGTCTCCTAACACCCAGTCCAGTACTCTAACCACTAAATCACATTGCCTCTTTAACAAGAGTATTTGATCTCCTAGGTGTTGTGTTCTCAGCATACAAATAGAGGAGTTAGAGTATTTCCTGCTTTTATCTCTTTCTGGAAGGCTGCAACATAACACTTCTTTATTTCTTAGAATCCAGAACCCTAACACACAAGAACCAAAATCAGAGGGAGACAAAGCAGGCTGCTTCCCAAGGCAGAGAGCCACAACTCAATCCACATTGCTGTAGGCTGGATCCTTCCAGACTGACTGCCCAAGACCCAGCCCACACACTTTCCTATAGAGCCCCCTAGCATGCAAGCAGGACCAGGCAATCCCTTAAAGAGATAGCTTGTAATTTTAACTCTATTTTCAATACACCAGAAAAGGGTAGTGACAGACAAGTGGGCAGTCTGGTACTCTATTACATTGCCCGGTGCTGGAAGCTTCTGAGGAAGACACAATCCCTACTCATGCACACATTGCTATCCTAGAGGGAGAAATTCATTTCTCACCACGCCGTGTGATCAGCTTACGCTCTGACACATGAGGATCCATATTGCAAGTCTTTATAACATTGTGAAATCTACCTGACCTTGGATGCATAGTAGTGCCAAGTTCCATCACACCAGGCTGGTTCCAGGTCAAGTACATTTAATTATTAGGATGTTAGTGGCATTTTAGGACAAGTCAGATGATTTCCCAGTGCATTATCCTCATATGACAGCTATTGCAGTGACTGATTAATGAACTTTACTACTAAAGACAGACCTTTGGTGACCTTGAATAGGCCATTTCCTTTATGTAGCATTTTGGAATGTGTGGCTAGGGTTTAGCCAGCTAATATATTACGTGTCAGTTTCACTAGTAGATGGCACTATGGCTTATTACACTCCGCCCTCCCCGTGTGTGTGCTGCCTTTCTTGGTTGGAGGCGTTTCCTGTAATAAGGAGCGTGGATTTGCTGCCTATCAAATGACATTGGGTCAAATCCTGACCCCCTTCTCACCCATGGAGGGCCCCAGATACAGCAGAACGGGTGTGGATCCACTGTGGGGATTGCACGTACCATGGGAGCAAGCTGCTGGGGAGGCAGGGGCCAGATCAGCTGCTATGTGCTTCCGCCAAGCATAGAGACTACTGCAGCCTTAGGGGTGGTAGTAGCCATGGTACCCGGGGGTGGGGAGATTCCCTTCTCTCCCCGATCCCCCAGCAGCATGGATCCTACCTGCACCAAGCCAGCTTCTCAGGCTGTGTGTATGGGGTGGGGGAGGAGAGACTCCATCTAACGGTCAAGCACAAAGAAACTAGGAAAGATCAATGAGGTTGGCTAATGTCTTAGGCCTTCTCAGCCCTCTGGCCCCCTCAGAAAGCCAGGCACTTGGCTACGGATTGTCTCCTTTCTAGCTAAGGGCCGGTCCCAGTTACATCATTTTCCAAACAGCGCCGGGAACGGCCACAAAGGGTGGCATTGTGCTGGGGAAGTGAATGCAGTGTTGTCAGCTCCAGCTGAAAGACAAGCTAGCTGCTTCCCTGGAACAATGAGTGGGTTTGTAGCGCAGGAAACGTCCCAGTCCATTAGCATCTGTGAGGAACAATGGCAGTGCGTGGATGCAAGGAGGAGAGCATGGCCTTGGCGGTGCCTCCGTCCATCACAGGGAGGAATGGCATTCCAAGCATCAGACAGCTGCTGAATGGCCCAATTAATGCCGAACTGGCTTTTCCCCGTTCACAAAGACGGGCGCATGCAGTGATTTGTTGCAGCTTTAGCGTTGCTGATAGAGGTTATCAAGTATATAACTGACCTTGGTTTACTGAGAGTCTTCCCAACATTTGCCCCCTGTGGGACTGCAAAAAAGGAAACATTTGTCTATAAGACACTCGAGTAATAAACAAGATGAATTCTCTCCGCAGGCTGAATTCCAAAAGCCTTCTGTCCTCAGAGATGGTTATGGGTAAAACTGTGCCTGGTGGTTAAGAATGCAGGACTGGAGCCAGGCCTTCTGGGTTGCCTTCCTGGTTCTGCCACTTTAAATGTGACCTTGGACAAGACACGTAACTTGCCCGTGCCTCAGTTTCCTCATCTGTGAAATGGGGACAATGATGCTCAACTATTTTGCAGGCGTTCCAGGACACTAGGCGCTCCTTAAATCAAGGCACTGAGACTCAAGAGCAAGGTAGCTGACTGTGAGCTTCAGCGATCATGTCGGCACTACGAGTATCTACACAGCACTCTCTGAGGGTTCATTCATCTCTGTTAGGAGTAGCCCTGCACTGGGTGCAGTGCAGAGCCACACCACCCACACAACAGCACCGAGAGGCACAATTCTTTCCACACGTGCATGGGGTGTGTGTACCTGCTGCATCTTGGGCTCCCTTCCATGGCTGGTAGGGAGGAGCTATTAGCAGATGGTAAACAGTCACCTTCTCTGCTTGTCACCAGCTCTTGTGCAGGCTCCTGATCTCCTTGTGCAGGCTCCTGATCTCCTTGTGCACCTGCCACCAATTGGCTCCAAAGTATTTTCCCAGCTGGCACGTGGCTCAGTGAAAAGCCTAGCATGTATTCTTTGTGGATGATCTTCTTTTTGATGGCTTCAAAGTCCTGATTGTGATATATTGAAAACTGTTAAAATTGTAAGCTATCACTTTAAATTTTCTGAGTTTTTTTCTGGTCCTGCTTGTAGGCTAGGGGGCTGTGTAGGGAAGCATACAATCTGGGTATAGCAGCAGGCAGTCTGCAAAGACTAGCCAGCTTGAAGCCAGATGGGGTGAGTTGTGCCTCTCTGCCATAGGGAGCAGCCTGCTTTGTCTCTCTCTGTATCTGGTTCTTGTGTGTTACGGTTCTGGATTTTAAGAACTAAAGCAGTGTTACCTTGCAAACTTCCAGGAAGAGCATTTTCTGTTTTGATTTAACTTCTTTGCTTGTATGCTGTGATCCTAACACTGGTCAAGAATCTGGAGGGGGCTTGCCCAGGACTTCACACATTTAGTTATAATTCATAAAGCTCCTGACACGTAAAGTGTCACTAGGAAAGTCACATTGCAGGGGACAAGAGCATTTTGCAAGATCTCCATGCTTCCTGCTGGAGACAGAACACCGGACCTTGCCAAGTGCCCATGTGCGTGCACACTCTCTCTTTCTCCCTCCCTCTTATCCCCGCCCTGGCCTTTTTGTAGAAAACAATGGAAACATTTTATTCCTGGGGTGTGGAGAGTGAAAGCCTCTAGCTTTACCAGCCACATGTTTTCTTAACTTTAAATCAGGTTAAAAAAAGAGAGTAATTCAACCATGGCAACTCTAATTGGCTACAAGTATAATCCAATAACCTCATATAACCCATATTGTTCATTGACTTAATTAGACCCATATAGCCACCAGCTAAATGTATTGGTGGATGCAAACGGTGATTCTAATTTCCTTCATAAACCTTCCTTCTGCCAGAGTAGGAGTTGGAGAGGGGAAAGGAGGAGGCGGCCACCCGGGCGGTGTTACTTCAAAAGATCAATTCTGTTCCAATTATCTGTTCTCTCTAGATAGACGGGACAGAAAACATCATGAATGTCTTTAAACGGAGGAAAAAAAGAATTGGCCGTTCGTGGGCCACAAAGCGAAAAGATTCCAAGCCTTTAAACAGAACTGAGAATCAGTGATTCTCTTTGCCAGAACTCCCAGTTTCTGAGACACTGGACTCAGCAGACCCGTTTTAGTCCAGTCCAACGCCCCCAGAGATTCAAGTCCTTTGCTTAGCCACAGAATTGTTTCCGCACAAGCAATGGCCATGCAAGTTTCTCCACGGTGCCCCTGGGTCTTGAGCTTCCAGTTCTACTTGTAGAGATCTCCCCTAGATTGAGGGGGAGGATCCATATTCATTCCAACCCCCCAACTGCAGTTTCTGAGCTGATACTGGTGACGGGTGGTTTTTGTGATGCAGGGATGCTTATCCCTGGGGAACCGGCCAGCGTGCTGCTGTGCTCACTTCTCTGACATCACCAAAAAGCCCTCAACATACCATCTTGTCTCTAGCCCCGTTGGGACCCAATGATGGAGAGCTGAGAGGCCTCAAATCTGATTGTCAGTTCCTTGAATCACCCTTCTTATGTCATAGAATCATAGAATCATAGAATCTCAGGGTTGGAAGGGACCTCAGGAGGTCATCTAGTCCAACCCCCTGCTCAAAGCAGGACCAAACCCAACTAAATCAGCCCAGCCAGGGCTTTGTCACAAGCTTAGTGTCATAGAAACATAGGGGCCTGCCAGACTAGGTGAGACCCATTGTCCATCTAGTCCAGGAACCTGTCTCTGACGGCGGCCAGTGCCAGATGCCTCCGAGGAAGGTGTCAGAACCCCAACAGTGTGTGGAATAATCTGCCCCCTCACATAGATCTCTAATAGTTAGGGATTGCGTTAACTGACACTTGCCTGACGCTTCCTCATTACCCCCCTGCTAGTGTGGCAATGTAGCAGCAAGAACTGTTCCTGTTTGCCTCATCCTAGCTCCTGCTGGTTGTTTGTTACACCCACTCGTTATGGCTTGTCTTAATGAGACTGTGAACTCGTCAGGACAAGTCCTTCAGTCTTGGCGCTATGCAGCCCCTAGCACAACGGGGCCCCGATCCTGAAGGGGGATGTGTAGCCTTCACCATAATACAAGTAGCGATATATACTTGGCATGGTGTGGACGAGAAATAATGGGCCTGACTCAAAAGCCACTGAAGTAAATGGGAGACCATTAGTGGATTTAGGATGAGGCCCAATGTGATTTGGGACCAGGAGGATGCTGGGAGAGGGCGTTATTGATTAGGAGAAGAAAAGGAGTTTTAAGAGAGTTCTGAGTTGTTAGTGCTTTTTACAGTAATACTGACATTCTGGCATCTGCTAATATTCCCAGTGAAATCACAAACGGATATACACACATTGTATTCCAGAAGTAAATTAAGTCATAATGCAAACAGAATGCTAACAGCAGGGGAAGTTACGCTTGGGCAGGTTTGATCATGCTACAAGTAATGCATACGCATCACTGGAAAAGAAACAAGCCCAGAGGACGGTTGAGACTTTCTCTGGGAAAGACTAACAGCAGTTATAACTTTTAGTCACAATTTGCAACAAAGAAAACACCCTGGTCCTTCCTCTTTTGCAAATGAAGACGAAAGCTCGAAAAGCAGAGCTGACAGAGGGAAGTTGGCTTGGGAACCTACCAAACCTTTTCCTAGTGAGGAAAAGAGCATTTCCAGTGGAAGCTCTGGATTCTCACATGCTGTATTCTATAAACAGAGTGTTATGTGGGAGGGATTGGGGGAAAAAGACTTTCTAGCTGAAAGAACGACATCGGAAAAAGCTGACAAAGGAGATTGTGGAATCACTGACTCTGAGACGTGGACGGGCAAGGTCTGGTCCATCCCTAGAAATTGCGCTGATTTAACTAAATTGGTTTCTAAATTGATTTTGTTAAATCAATTCTACTCTGTACAGGTTCTTATATTGCCCGCATCACCCTAGTATCTGAGCATCTTCCAGTGCAGTCTGTGATGTGACTAACATCTGTTCTTCCTCTCATCCTTGCCCTAGGCAGAGAAGTGCATGTCTAGTGTAGTGTTTAGGTTTGGTAGGGTTTTTTAATATACCCGCTGCTCTGTGGACAAGAAGGTGGTGAGGTTTCTGATGGGTCTTAGTTCCTCTAGGAACTCGTTCCACAGTCTCAGACCAGCCCCTGAGAAAGCTCCATCTCCCTCGTGGTGGGGAGTTCCATTGTGCCTGAGCAACAGAATTGTTGATCACGATCCTCATCCTGGAGCTTTAGGTGAACTTTTAATCATGCTGGTCCCAGGCATTGCATGCCTTGAAGATAAGGACCCAGACTTTGACCATGGCTCAATCAGTGCAACCCCCTTAAGTAGGGTTAAGAGTCCCCTTATATTGACTTAGCTTAATTTGGTTTCAAATAGGGTCTGAGACGAGTCCAGGTTGGGGTTGCTGAGCAGAGGAGAAGAGTGAGGGTGGAGAAAGCTGCATGACTGCCCCTTCACAATACAAACACGCCCATGGCACTTTGGGGAAAACAGTGGGTGGCACCTAGCAAGCCACTTCCTCTTCTGTCTCTGCTCCCCTAATGCAGCCAGCTGCAGGAGTACCTTGCATATACAAGGTTGCAGGTTCAGGTTAACAGTCCACGGACCCAGGCGGCTCTGCTTTGTTACTCTGCTAGGCAGGAAGAGCATATGCATGTGACTTCTTGGAGTAGCCAATGGACAGTCCCATCCCAAGAGGCACAGCGCCTTCTGCTGAGTGGGGAACAGGTGGGGGAGACGCAAAACAAGCGAGAGAAAGGAAAAATTTAGCCAGAAAATGAAAAGCTGAGAGGGGAAAAAGAACAGATAGAAAGGAAGAGAAGTGAGAAAATAGAAAGGAAAAAACATGGTGGCAACTCTAATGAGATATGGTGCAAGATATGGGGCATGGGACAGAGTGTCCTCTGCTACAAGGTGGGGCTCTTACAGAAAATAGCTGGAACCTCCCTCCCATCGGTACCATATTTCCATACGTCAGTGTTTTGTACCCATGCTTTCTCTCCGGGTGCAGGAGGGAAGCAGTTTGTGACTGTTTGTAATTGGAGATTTGAGGAATTAGCTAGAACATTAGCTGGATATAATCTGTTCACTCAGGTGCGGCAGAGTTACATTACTGTTTGCTCAGCTGTGATGCGCTAGAGTTCTCTGTGCAGTGGGCTGACAAAGATGCTCCGAGCTGAGATGTGATCTAACAGCAGCAGGGATGAAGCTGCACTTTAACAGGCTGCAGTGAGTGGCGATGAAAGTGCAACACCAAACCCTGCTGTATATTTGAACTTCATACCCTATAATGTCCTAGTAGCCAATGGAAACACTTGGCAGACGGTACTACAAGGACCGGTTATTATCATGATTTCATATTTATCTTAGACTAGCGCTCAGAGACCCTGATCAGGGCTCCATTGTGTTAAGCACTGCACAGACATACAGATCAGGAATTTTTCAAGAAAACCTTTTTGCCCTTGGACAATGCTGATTCAGTGAAACCAAAACTGTTTGCAGGAAAGAGTCAGTTTCGATGGATTTGTCCTTTGGAAACTTTTCTGCAACACGTTTTCCAAATTGTCACCATGAAAAGTGCAGTATGTTTGAGATGACTTTTGGATTAAAATTTAAGCTAGGTATAGGAATTAAAACATGGGTCGGCCCAAACTGTTTTTTTCTGGATTATTGATTTGCAAAAATAGTCCCAACTTCAACTTTTTATCTCAATTTGGGAGTGGATTTCCCACCCCAGAATCTTGAAGTTTTCCCCAGAACAGGAAAAAACTTTCAGCTCTATGTACAGGTAAACATGGTCCCTACCTGGCAAAGCTGGGTAGGGGCCTAACAAACACCTTCCAATTCCATCTATGCTTCAGGATAGGGGTCCCCTTTTTTCTCTCACAAGATCCCTCTCTTATTCAATTGAATTCACCCTGTGGGACAGGAAAAATTAAAAGGCTCAAGTTAGTGCAGGTCTTCTAAAATAGCAATCAGTTTGAAAACTTCCGCTCAGCTTCTTTCCAGCATTTCTCTTCCGCACGCCTTCCATTGTTATATCTGAGCCTTCTTCTGCCACAAAGTCTCCAGCGAACAAAGTAAATATTTGGAGATCTAAATTACCAGATGAGGCCCTAGGATGCCATCATTAACAGTGGTAACAAGGAGGAGTCAGGGTAGCAACCTTTTATTTTTTCAATTGCTCCTGCATGACATGTTGTCAAAATATTTCCCCAGTGGTCTGATTAATAACAGGTGACAGACTCAGTTATCCTCAGACATACTAGAAAATATCACTCAGATACAGCCTTTAAGAAGTAACATCTTAGCTGCTTTTACATTGCCCCAAAATGCAATTAAACCCTTTCCACTGTTTCAATCAGGTAGTTTATTTTTTGAAGCTGCATATTCATAAAAGGTGCAAGTGCATGATGACATTTATCAGAAGATTGCAATGCACTTTGCTCACATTCGTAGTACCCATGTGAAGTATGCACTGGAGAGGCAGTATTCTCTAATGGATTGGGCATCAGACTATTATTCAGGAGACCTGCTGGGTGACTGTGAGCAAAGTCACTTAACTGCAGGGACCCCAATTATATGGGGACATGCAAGAGGAAGACTCGTTGCACTCCTTCCTCACACCTATAAATGGGCCAGTGACAGTCTAGCCCTGATTTGGCAGCTTCAGAAATTGCTTGCACAGCGATTTGCATCTGACCCTATTTGCATGTGCAAATGTCTGCTCTGGTGAGCAAACAATGGTCCTGTGTATTTAGCCTGGATTTTCCAGTTGCTCTTTGCTCTCGTTCAAGCAGTGAAACCCACACCTCCACCCTTCGTCTCTTGGAAGGTTTTTGAGGCTCCTATGGCATTAAAACAAACAAAACTACTAAATTGGGGGAGGGTGGTTATAAGTAAAATGCTGTTATTTAATTTAAACCAGAGGATGGATAAAATAGTTGAGCAAAACTGCTAGATCAGGCAAATAGCAGCAAAATTAATACTACAGAGTCCAAGAAACAGATAGCTAGAGTGGAGCAGGTGTGTTGTTGGCAAGAAGGTGAGTTTCGTTTGATGCACAAATGACTGAATAGCTCCCAAGCCCAAAGACTGCATCTGTGCCTCTTTAATATAACTCGCAGTAGAGACCGACCATGCAAAAATTGTGAGCTTCTTTCAAAAAGTAGCCACCCAAAACTTGCAAGCAGTAGGGCCCCAATTCCACATTGTACTTAAGGATGGGCCTCATGTTAAGCAAAATGGGTAGTCCCATTGATGTAAATGAGATTGCCAACATCCTTAGAGTTAGGTACATGCTTAAGTAACCTTGCTGACTCCAGGGCTGGGTCCTCATGAATGTTTCAGTGGTGGTTACGATGTGTGTTGATTTTGTTGTCATTGCAGTGGGAATACTGAGCATTAAAATGTCTGATTGGCTTGAGATCATAGAAGTGAGAGAGGGAAGAGATATTGTAGAAGGACCCACCTCCATCACAATGCAAGATTGTACCCAATGATATTTCGTCCAGCATTTTATCTGGTTTTAAATAATTCAGGCAATGAGGCTTATAGCATTTCCATCTGAGATTGTCCACATTCTAACAAATCTAATTGATGTTCAGCCTCTATTTACTTTTGCTCAGTTTCATCCCATTGCCTTTTTAGTTCCAACCTATACAATGATCCCCAAAGCGTGAGGGCCACTATTCCCCGAAACTCCGCTCCTAACATCCTGCTTGCTGCTTATTCTGGATTTTGATTATGCGAACATCCTGCTTCTCTCTTTAATCCCACTCAACTATTTGTATCATTGATTTCCCATGGCAGCAAAGTCAACACAGGCTGCATAAAAGAGTTATTCTCTTTATCTATTATTTTAATTTATCTGCTGTTCAGTTTCATTGACCCTCGCTCTGGCATGGCGGGGCTGGTTGAAGAGGAGCATCCAATCTGTTGGGTAATAAATCGTTTGTTTGACACACCTCTTTTCTACCTCCTCTTAATTACTGTTGCTCTAGAGCAGGGGTGGGCAAACTTTTTGGCCTGAGGGCCACATCTGGGTATGGAAATTGTATGGCGGGCCATGAATGCTCATGAAATTGGGGGTTGGGGTGCAGGAGGGGCTGAGGGCTCTGGCTGGGGGGCCGGGCTCTGGGGTGGGGCCAGAAATGAGGAGTTCAGAGTGTGGGAGGGGGCTCCAGGCAGGGGGTTGGAGTGCGGAGAGGAGTGAGGGCTCCGGCTGGGGGTACAGGCTCTGGGCTGGGGCTGGGGATGAGGGGTTGGGGGTGCAGGAGGTTGCTCTGGGCTGGGACCAAGGGGTTCAGAGGGCGGGAGGGGGATCAGGGCAGGGGCGCGGGAGGGCGTCAGGGGTGCAGGCTCCTGGAAGCAGCGGCATGTCCCCCCTCCGGCTCCTCCGCGGAGGCACAGCCAAGCTGCTTGGCTCGGCGCGCTGCCCCGTCCGCAGGTGCAGCCCCTGCAGCTCTCATTGGCCATGGTTCCCTGCCAATGGGAGCTGCGGAGCCTCTTGGCTGACCCTATGCATAGGAACTGGAGGAGGGACATGCCGCTGCTTCCGGGAGCCGCGGGGAGCCACAGCACGCGTGGAGCGGGGCAAGCCCCTGGCTGGAGTGTCGGAGCAGGGTAAGCCATGGACCCCGCTCCCCAGCAGGAGCTCGAGGGCCAGATTAAAACATCTGAAGGGCTGGATGTGGCCCCCGGGCCGTAGTTTGCCCACCTCTGCTCTAGAGAGTGAAAAGTTACCAGGACTTTGAGAATATGGATGACACCAACTGCCCCTATTGAAGGAATGTGGTACTCATACCTCATTGGTACCACTGATTTTCAGGGCTCTCCCAAGCTACAGCTCATGGCTAGCCAAGTCAACTTGATTCACATAGCTGGTATCCAGAAATAAAGCTAACAGGCTGCAATAGTTTAGCCATCATGCTGACCCCTAATCAAAAAAATCCAGTGGGTAAATGTTGTTACCTTGGCTATATTATTTCAGGTGGATATTTGAAAGATGAGACCAGCGTAAAGTATGCAAAAGCTAAAAATGAACTTTTGGATATCACAGAAAATTAGGGAGAAACAACAAACATCTCTGTAGCTGAGGAGCCTGGATGAGAATCTATCAGGCAGCTGCACTATCAATCTTATTATATTAAGCATAAGTGTAAACACTGAAAAATTCATGAAGCAGAATGAAACAGTAAAGCCTAGTTAAAACTCAGAGCTCTAGTTTGATATCTGCAGTGCTGACAGGATAAAGTGAAGGGAAAGGAAAGGAGGAGAAAGAACAAGGGCAGTTTTACATGCTGTTTCCTTTTTTAAAAAAGAAACATGATTTGCATTCATAAAGTTCAAATGCGAGAAAGTGGAGTTATGTATTGCTGCAAGGAGCATCTCTGATTGGATTCACCCTCCGCGCTTCCTCTAGATTCACACTCTCTGCCTGGAGTTTGGAAATAATTTGCTTTGTCTCGGTGGCCTCGTCTTCAAAACGAAGCTCCCCTTGAGGCACCAAAAGAAGAGCCCAGATTTTCACTGGGCTCTTTTGACAAATCGGGCCATCAGTGTGTCACTATGGCAAGCTGCTGGGAGCTGAGCTTGTTTGCAAAGCCGCCCCCGTTGTGGGTTCAGATCAGGGCCGGCGCAACCC
Source organism: Platysternon megacephalum (assembly GCA_003942145.1). Classification (NCBI taxonomy): domain Eukaryota; kingdom Metazoa; phylum Chordata; order Testudines; family Platysternidae; genus Platysternon; species Platysternon megacephalum. The sequence goes on from QXTE01000048.1 coordinate 11,159,395, forward strand.
ATTAGGCGACCTAGGCGGTCACCTAGGGCGCTGCTATTTTGGGGGCGCCGGCGCCCCGGCCGCCCGTTCAAATTTGGGGGCGGGACCTTCCGCCGCCGCTGTTGGGGGCGGCATTTCGGGGGCGGGACCTTCCGCCGCCTAGGGCGCCGGAAGAGCTGGCGCCGCTACTGGTTCAGATCCCTTGAAATTCAGGCCCTGAGTTCTTTGGAAAACCTGGCTCCGTAAGATCATAGAGCATAAGTTCTTTCTCCATTCTAGAGCAGGGCCGCCGAGAGCGGGTTTGGGCCCCAGTGAAAAATTTTTTTCGGGCCCCCCAGCAAGGGCAGACCGGCTAAACAGGGCCGATGGGGAGGGGGAAGCCGGGCCCCGGGCCCCCTTCTGGACCGCCGGGCCCCGGTAATTTGTACCGGCTTCCCCCCCCCTCTCGTCGGCCCTGTTCTAGAGAGCTGTATTTGGTGACACAGCGTGACAGAGGCAAGTACCATATGCAAGCCCAAATCACCAGCCTGCCACCTAATGATGGCTGTGTGTGTGTGAGAGAGACTGTGGCTATATCTACACTACACAACTTTTAGTGACACAGTCATGTTGACACAGCCATGTCGCTAAAATCAGGCAGTGTAGCAACCATTTGTCGGCACTTTTGGTGACAAAATACTCCCACCCCCAACGACCGGCATTTGCGTTGTCGACAGGAGAGCTCTCCTGCCCACAACATGGTGTTCACACTGACACTTGCTGTGGCAAAACTTTTGTCTTTCAGGGAAAGGGGGGGAGGGTTCAGCACCTCTGAACGACCAAAGTTTCATCGCTCAATTGCCAGTGTAGACATAGCCTGTGTGTGTGAAGGAGGGAATTAAATTCTTCTCCAGTTTCCCTCAGCCACTGTGATATGATAATGAAGGCTGATAAGACATCCTGCTCTCTGAGAATACGCAGACAATGCCAATGAACAAGAGGTGGATCTGAGACTCCGGATGAAGGAGTACAAAGAAAGCAGATGAACACTGATTGGCCCCTTTGCTTACCAAGACATCAAAGAAGCCTACACAAAAAAGTTTAAAACAACAGCAATAGAGAGAACTGACAAAAGAGGCTGACTCCAAAAGAGACAATGCACTGATGAAACCATATGGAAACTCCAGTGACTAATCCCTTTGGATATTATCCTCATAAAAAGAGAGAGGACACATAAAAATTCTGTTGGATGTTACTTGTCAAAAAGGCCAGTCAAGCAACACACTTATGAAGACATATGAGAAAACTCAAGCTGCTGTTCTGCTTTGGGCAATTTGCCCTATGTTTAAACAAAATGTATCCCCCCTTAGTTTGTTTTTGTAAGGGGAGGATATATATTCTCCAGAGAGTCACAGATCTCTCTTTATTGTCTCCTCTTTCCTTCCTTGTCTGCCTTTCCTTATCCTGCTTTGGGCTCTTCTCTGCTATCTCCATCAAATAACAGATCAATAGTCACTAGATGACAGTAGCATCCTACCTGCAGAATATTAAGAACAATGAACCCCTTAAACACTACAGTGTTGACTGCTTTCACCCCCCCCCCCGATATCTGCCATTGTAGGATTTTTCTCCAACCCACTCTAAATTCATTCACGCCACTAGAAATGGCTCCATCCTTCCATAAATATAGGGTCAGGCAGGAAAGCTAGTCTTGTAATGTTCCATGGCTGGGAACAAAGATAGATGGATGCTTTGTGGCATAATACAATAAAAATGACTAGTATAATACTTTGGAGACTCTGTATTGAATATATTTATTGGCTTAAGGCAGAGCTCTTGCAGCTCCCATTAACTTCAGTGGGATTTTGGATGCTCGGCGCTTCTAAAAATCAGGCCATTTCTATTAGTGATCCTAAATACTGATTTGGGAGCCTAACATTAGGTATCAAGGTTTGAAAATGTTGGTCCTAGTCTCTCATTATCAGAAAGCGTTGGGTAAGGTTAACATTTTGTCCATGTACACTGGAGGGGAGTGTTTTATAAGTCAGACAATCAATCAAGTACTGTGTGTGAATGGATATTTTAATATTGTTTATTAAGAGTATTTAATCCAGAGGTTCTGTGCCTTCAACAACTGGGCGGACTGAGAGCCCAGTGAGTGATTTAGCGTCGGTGTTTAAGAGAGGGGATAATGCAGACCAGAATGTCACCGCTGTACATCACACACCACTAATGGCCTAGACGTTGATTTGTGTGTCGATGCTTGTGAGTGGTAGCGCTGAATGGGGGGAGAACATGGGTGACAATTATGGAGCAATTATTGAACATCACTCACTGCACTTCCCCACTCTGGGGATTTTTTCCATGCTAAACAGTTTGAAAGAATGCCAGCAAGCTGCCAAAATGCAACAGAACCTGCAGTGAAAGTAATGTCTTGGTCTGAAGTCTGTGGCTCTCACATTAAAAATGGGGATACATGACAACTGGTGTAATATTCCAGAAAGATGAGAGAGATGGGGGTGAAGGCCAAAGGAGGTAAGTCAGCCTATGATTCTGTAGGGGTGGAAATGCACTTTGTGGACACGTCAATAATTAAAAAGAGCCAGAGTAGGAGTTCTTATTCCTACTACAAGTAATTTGTTCAAATGAAATGTATTTCATGAATCCTTAAGAATGGGATTCTCCATGTAGTCAGGCAAATGAATGCTCAGAAAAGTCTTTGAATGCTGTATGTATGTTAAGAACAAAGGCTAAAAACTTGTACCTCAGACTCGCAAACTTGAAATTATTGGGACTTCTTAGGAGTCCGTATGGGAAAGTGTGTCAGAATCTCGCCCTTGGCGAGTAGATTTTGTGCCTTGGCTGGTAAATTGTCATGGTGAGTTTTCAGGGCTTCTACGTGTCTCTCAAGAGAACTTCCCACTGATATATGGTGCAACTCCACTTTCTCGTGAAGCAGAATGAAAGTTCTCATGTTCTTCAGTTCGTCACAATTCCAGTTACAGGGACCAAAGCTGCCAATCAAACTCTAAGCCAATGGGAGTTTGTCGTTGATGGCTCATAATGAACCTTTGCTTTGAGTGAAGTTGGCCTTTGAGGGGTAAAAAAGAAACTCTCTATAATAAAGTTCCCGTGTATGTGTATTTTGTAAGGGGTAAAGTATAGCAGCTGCTATTTAGTTTTTGTTTGTTTTTCTCTTGTCACTTGTGCCAGGTGCTTAGGGCATTGGATGGGATATCTATCTATCTATCTATCTATCTATCTATCTATCTATCTATCTATCTATCTATCTATCTATCTATCTATCTATCTATACCCGTGTGTGAGGATGCTGGTAATGCGTCTGTGGAAAAGCAATGGAATTTCTAACCAAGTCAATGCAGGGTTGTTGAAGATTTCTGATGTTGGACATGCCGAACTACATTGCTTTTCCATAGATACATTACCAGCATCCTCACACACATGGATGAATGCATCCAACCATGCAAAAATTCCCCTTGCAGTTTCTTGTGGGTATGGCATTATTCTTCACCAACTAACCAAGTCTAGCTTGTAGCGTTCCAGTGCTTGGTGAGTCAATTGTTTCCTTAGGATTCTGAACAATGAAAGGTGCCATTACACAATCATGAATAAGGTCCCTGTAAGAATCTTCTTTTGCACATAGATCCTTAACATAAAATATCAAGACAACCTTCTGTATGAGGTTGATTCAGCCTATGTCCCTAAAGAAAATTTGTTATTTCTTCCCAGATAGACCTCAACTGACACAAGATAATTAAGTCTGGTCCAATATCAGTCTTATCATGGAGCAAAGTTATGCTCTGGACTGGCTATGAGGAAGCATCTATCTTCCTCCTCTTCCTTCCCATACACCCCAGAGTCTTCTAAACTGGCCACTCCTTCCATCTCCCCACCACTCCCCAGCCATCGGCACTCCAGTGTCATCTGGGATGACATTTGCCTTGGTGATAGGATGTGATGATGATGGACATTGCAGCATGACTTGTAGCCCTTTATGTCATGCTGCTAAGTGTGTCCAACCAATTTTATATTCCTTGAGTTTGGTTTGACATGGTCAGGCAGGGCTGAGGATTTCAACCTGAATCTTTTATCCATTTCTGCATGCTGCAAACTGATAAACCCAGCCACTTCTGTAATAGACGTGTTTTCCTCTTTATCAATCAGAAACGGACTGGCCAAAATTTTGGGAATTTTGATTTTAGCATGAAGTTTTTCAAATGAGATTTTGAATTGTGAAGAAAAATAGGAAGAATTATTTGCAAGAATTTTTTTGAAAATTTTCTCCCCATTTTTCTGCCAACTCTCCCACGATCAATGTAATTGCAACCAAGACCAGCTGTTTATTGTGGATAAAGCAAGAGATACATGGCAGTTAACATGCAGTCTGATGGGAGGATTGTTTGTAAGCCACTGCCTTGTTGAGCAATATTTTATCTAGTATGTCTGTAAAACAAAAGAAAAAATAATGTATTCTGGAATTAATTGAAGAGATTATTTCTGTATTTCTCAGCTCAGTTCACCATTGCCTTTTACCCTTTAGTGCACTGGAGAATTATTATTTTAACAAACACACTCCTTAATTGGCTATTCAAATGTCTGTCACTGCATTTGCTTTGGGTTGGTGCATGGAAAAATTATTATTTTAGACAGGTCTTGTCCCTTAAGATACACCCTTTTAAGTAGGCTCCACCATCCCTTGATATAAACAACCATATTTCTCAGTACTCATGCTTTGAAGGGATCAGATTTAGTGCTGTGTGAGGGAGGAATATATTGGTCTGCTTAAAATAAATAGACTTGAACCTTCTCCAAAATCTTCATCTGACTGAACCCACATGAAATCATTTTTAACCTTCATTCAGAACTAGGCTTAGCATTTTTGGTTGAGCTTACAAACAAGATAGATTGCTGGGTGCTCTATGGCTATGGGAGAGGGTAACTTGGGAAATTACCTAAAATTTAACTAAAGAAGTAGTGCCGTGACCAAGCTAATAAAACAGGCTAGGAACTTGCATTTTATTTTTAATGAAAGCTGCGATTCCCTTTTACATTTCTAGTTCCCTTGAAATCAGAGGCCTCACATCATATGCTTTGCAGGCCCCAAGGCTGCCTCTGGGTTCAGATCAGTTTTTCTCCATTATTTTTCATTTTCATTACATGCTTCTGTTAAGGAGAGGATTATGCTAAAAATCTATCTCATTTCAGGTACTTATATGGCCCAAGTCGCTGTAGTATCTGAGCTTCTAATATATTTATCTTCACAACACCCCTGTGAGGTAGGTTATTATCCCATTTTACAGACGGAAAATGGAGGCACAGAGTGGCTAATTGACTTGCCAGAGGTCACACAAGAAGTCTGTGATGGAAGAGAGAGTTAAACCAGGGTCTCCTGACTTCCAAGCTAGCACCCTAGCCACTGCGGCAGCCTTTCTCGCTTGTTTTTTATTGTGTCTAGAAGTGGAAAATACTAAAGATTAAAACAGTTGGAAAATGATTTTTTAACAAAAAACATCCCTTTGTGATTACCTGGACATTGTTATAAGACTGGCTTTTGTTGACATTTTAGGGGTTTTGGCTGAAACACTCAAACTCTGGAAATAAAAAGTTTTAATTTTCATGTTTTGAGTTTTCAGGTTTTTGATGAAACCCCAAAACATTTTGATGAAAATATAATATTTGTATTTTCTTCTAAACTTTTCATGGAAAATAATCAAAAAACCAAACCCACATCTTCTGACCAGCTCTGCTAAAAAATTTGGAAGAGAGCCTGTTCTATTAATAAGATTTGCAGCCCAAGTGTACTGACTCAAGAGCTTAAGAGAGTTTGGATGCTGCTTTGAATAATTATACAAGCTTCTGTGTGCTTATTCCGGCTAGACTCTACTGCCTTTTGACATCCACCCATCACTGTCCTTTATACCATTCACGGTGTCAGCACTCTAGCTCTGTACTTCAATGAGCCAGATTTGTAAAATGACATGATTGCATTTCTCCCTAGAAATGCGTTCTGTTTTGACAGGAAATATCCAGTAAGAAAAATCATTGCACATTCTTTGTTATTTCTATTGCTAAGCCTCCAGCAACAAAAATGCCTTATTTGTCCCCTCATGAATCATTCAAGCTGTCCTTTCAATTCCCAAACTAAACGAAACGAAACAACCCGGCCCTCAAACAACAGCCCCCTCCCCCCCATAATAACATACTGCAAAATATTTGGAAAAACACACTTGATTCCATTAAAAACCAGCAGAAAACAAATCCTTTGGCTCTGCCCAATTCTGAGCACTCTTACTGGGCCCAGACTAGTCTACCAATTATTGGGAGATAATGTGAGAGAAATAGCAGAGTGACAGAAGCCTGATTTTCCATTGGTCTGCACTTTGCATCCATTCTGATATAGTAGCATTTTACATGGTGTCAATGATTACACAAGGTGCAGGTCCACTGACATAAGTGAAGCTATCCGGATTTACACCATCTGAGAATCTCGTCCATTACGTAGTTAGTTATCTTTGGATAATGAATAAATTGGTTCTGATAACAGAACCAACCAGGATTGCACAGGAAGCCAAGAACTCAGCAAGATTCAAAGGGCGATTGGACATTTGTTTGGACAATAAAGACATCTAGAGGCATCCTAATGCTTAGAAGGGGGTTGGAGTAGCGATAAAACGTTGTGCTTCAGATTTTAAAACAATCTCTAACCGTTGATGGTTAGAATGAGAAAGATCTACAGAGGAGGCAGATTATTCCATTCTGCTTCCTCTGCCGTTTCTTGCACCTTCCTCTGAGACATCTGATATTGGCCACTGTCAGAGACAGGATCCTAGAGTAGGTGGACACCAGGTCTGACCCGATCTGGTGATGCCTCTCTTCCTGTGAAACTTCACCCCAAACCTGAACCAAAAATGGAACCTGTCTGTGGTCTGAAAATGTTGGGTCCATTAAAAAAAAAAAGGAGAGAGAGAGAGAGAGAGAGAGACGTTTTAACCCTGAATGTTTAAAAAAAACCCTTTTAGTTTGTATTTGTTTCACTAGACCAGGGGTGGTCAAACTTACTGACCCCCCGAGCCGCATACGACAATCTTCAGAAGTTCGAGAGCCAGGGTGCACCTGCCGGGGCTTGGGGCGTCAGTCCCGTGGGAGGTGCCTTTCCCAGCTCGGGGCTGAAGCCCCGCTCTTGCTGGAGCCCTGGCAACCACACCCCACAGGGTCATGCCCCAAGACCCCCTTCCCTGCTGGGCAGAAGCTGGAGGCATCACTAGGGGGGGAACGTGGGGTCACGTGCCCAATTTTTGCCAGGGTTTGCTGGCCCCGCTGGGTCACATGGTGCTGCCAGGCCCTCTCCCTGCATGGCAACTGCTGGAGCAAGCAAGCTGGGAGCTGCAGCCCTGGGGAGAGGCAGCGGCAAACAGCTGGGAGCTGCAAGGAGAGCCACTGCTTTTGCTGCTGCCTCTCTTCCAGGAGCTAAAGCAGCAGCCCCTCCCTGCAGCTCCCAGCTATTTGCTGCTGACTCTCCACAAGGAGCTAACACCTGGGAGCTGCAGGGAGGGGCCACTGAGGATAAGGGGGCCATGACTCAAGCTATTGGGGGGAGGCTGAACATTTAGCATGCACCAGTCATCTCTGGCAGAAGCCCCAAGTTCCCACCTCCCTCCCGTCTGGTAGCTGGAGAATGCGGGGGGAGAATGGGGGCTCTGCGAGCTCCATTTTAACTGTAAAAGAGCCGCATGTGGCTCATGAGCCGCAGTTTGGCTACCCCTGCACTGTAACTTGCCTAGGGCACAGTCTGAAACCCAGCTTTTGGAGGGCACGTAATACCCAGGGTCATTCAAGATTTTTGGCCAGGTTTTCAGCCTCTCTCTTTGGCTTCAGTGGAGCCTGGTCAGTTTACACCAGCCGAAGTTCTGACCCTCCCATGACCCCGAGGATAAGTCTTGACTCGTAGAAAAGTCGTGTTCATCAATCATGGTAGCACAATTGAATTAGCCTCCCATGATTGAAAAGCCCCATTTAGATGCAGGCTAACTCATTTGATGCTAAGTATCAGAGGAGGAGCCGTGTTAGTCTGGATCTGTAAAAAGCGACAGAGAGTCCGGTGGCACCTTATAGACTAACAGACGTATTGGAGCATAAGCTTTCGTGGGTGATCCGACGAAGTGGGGATTCACCCACGAAAGCTTATGCTCCAATATGTCTGTTAGTCTATAAGGTGCCACAGGACTCTTTGTCGCTTCATTTGATGCTGTGTTAGCTGGCTGTGTTGTAGCCTAGTGGGGAACCTGTCAAGACAGGACCTCGAGGAATAAGTGGGGCCACCCTAAAGACCTGGCCATATTCCATCTTGAACGATTGCATCCTACCTACCTAAATCCCCCTGAAGTGTTAGCTGGAGACGGTTGTTCTTCAGTTCCTCTCTGTAGACGAGCGCTTCCTTGCTCGTGGCACAAATCCACAGGAGACCGCTCTTTCAAACACCAGTGCCCTTTTACTTCCTTGTATTTTCCCACCACCACATATATACAGCTATATACAGTTCGCTCTCAGGCAGGCGGCCCCCTTGGGGAACAGCTTGCTCTTACAGCTCGCTGGGAGCAACAGGCCCTCACTCCTCACTTTCCTGTTCCTCCCCTCCTACTTCCTTCCTGCTAGCTTTATAGGCCTTCCCCAATCAAGCTCACAGGTGTCTCTGTTTTAGGGCTTTAATCAGCCACAGCTTGTCAGCTCCAATCACTTCCCCCTTACTGGGAGCTGAGCTAGCAGGCTCTGAGCTAACAGGGGCTGAGTCAGTGCCTTTTGGCCAGCACCCTGTTACACTCTCCTAGATCATTATGAATTGCTGCTGCCTGCTGCTAAGCCCTCACCACATGTCCTCCGATCCATGCCCTTCTTTCAGTGACAGATAGAGTGATTCTGGGACAGGTCCTGATCCAAAGAAGTGCTTAGTCACCAACTTCCACTGACGTTAACAACTCAGCTGCAGTGATGTGCTGAGCACTCGTAACTCATCTTCTTCAGTGGGAGAAACAGCTGTCCACTGTGTCTCAGGATTAGGCACAAGGGACATAAGAACGGCCATGTTGGGTCAAACCAACGATCCAGCTAGGCCAGTATCCTGTCTTCCGACAGTGGCCAAAGCCAGTTGCATCAGAAGGACTTGGTTCTGCAAGGCATAGGAAGACTTTCAGCATCCTTAACCCCTATTAACTCTGAGGCCTATTCTACACCTAAAATTTAGATGGACCTGGCTGTGTCACTCAGGGGTGTGAAAAATTCACATGCCCGAGACATGTACTTAAGCTGACCTAAGAATTCTTCCCTCGGCCTAGCAACTGCCTCTGGAGGAGGTTGATTTTCTACAGCGATGGAAAAAACCCTTCCGTCACTGTAGCAGGTGTCTGCTGGAGTGCTTGTAGTATAGACACACTCCAAGGCCTGGTCTACACTGGGGGGGGGGGAGGGAGGGAATCGATCTAAGATACGCAACTTCAGCTACAAGAATAGCGTAGCTGAAGTTGACGTATCTTAGATCGACTTAGAATCACTTACTTCGCGTCCTCGCAGCGTGGGATCGATGGCCGTTGCTCCCCCGTCGACTTTGCTTCCGCCTCTCGCCGAGCTGGAGTTCAGCAGTCGACGGGAGAGCGACCGGGGATCGATTTATCGCGTCTACATTACACGCGATAAATCAATCCCCGATAGATCGATCGCTACCTGCCGATCCGGCGGGTAGTCTAGACATACCCTAAGAGGAGTTGAGGGTACTCCGTATCTTCTAGGAGATGCTCAGTCAGCANTGACTTAGAATCACTCACTTCGCATCCTCGCAGCGCGGGATCGATGGCCGCCGCTCCCCCGTCGACTTTGCTTCCTCCTCTCGCCGAGCTGGAGTTCAGCAGTCGACGGGAGAGCGACTGGGGATCGATTTATCGCGTCTACATTACACGCGATAAATCAATCCCCGATAGATCGATCNTAGACATACCCTAAGAGGAGTTGAGGGTACTCCGTATCTTCTAGGAGATGCTCAGTCAGCACCTCACAAGATTGAGCGGGTGATCTGTAGCGTATTAGTGTGCTAAGCTTCTCAAGTGCATCAGGATGGAAGACAACACTATAAATGGGACGTCGTTATCCCTTTGGAGAGAGAGATGATATGTAAATGTATCATTTTAAAGAGCCCTTGTTTTAAAAAGAGTACCCACCAATCCTAATCACCTCAGGGGAAATTCAGTGTGAATAGGGAATGTTGGATCAGGCTCTTCAAATGTAGGTACACTATATCAACTGGATCATCCTTGTCCACATGCTTGTTGACACCTTCAAAGAAGTCTACTAGATTTGTGAGGCATGATTTCCCTTTACAAAAGCCATGTTGACTCTTCAGCATATCATGTTCATCGATGTGTGTGATAATTTTGTTCTTTACTATAGTTTCAACCAATTTGCCTGCTACAGAAGTTAGGCTTAACAGCCGGTAACTGCCGGGATCGCCCCTGGAGGCTTTTATTCAAAAATAGATTACATTAGTTACCTTTCAGTCATCTGGTACAGAGGCTGATTTAAGTGATAGGTTACATATCACACAATTGAGTGTAAACAGGATACCGTATTACATTGAGCAATATGTGAGTTTTTGAGCACCTTATCTCTAGCCACATTGATTTCTTTTGAAAAATGATCTAATAAAAGATAGAGTAGATATAACATAATATAACCCCAAAAAATCTATATCCTGCTGGTTCTGAAAAGACCCAATCCCAACCCCCTTTGAAATCAGTTGGACTTTCTCCATTGAGTTAAGCAAAAGCTGGATCAGGGCCTAATTCTAATTCACCAAATTAATCCAGACAAACATGCCAATGGTATATTTGTTGGTGATCCTCATATAAAGTTTTGTGTGATGTAGAGCTTTGTGAATAAGAGGTTTTTCATTTTGCTGGCAATTCAGAAAAATTGGGGGCAAATTCTTTTTGATCATACAAAACCCAGTATTTTTTTAAAAATCAGCAAATTGAAGAGTAAAAAAATAGTTTCTGGTTAAACGAAATATTTTGTCCAACCCTAAATGAAAAGTTTGGGTTTGATTTGGGGCATTTAAAAAAATTAAGGAAAATCAAAGGAAACTTCACAATGAAAAAGTTATTTTGAACTGTTTCTAAATGAACTTTTTGTCAAAACAGACACAAATTCATGAAATGTTTCGGTGTCCCCAGATCTGTTTCTTTTCTCCAAAAAAAGGTTTGGGTCAAAAAATTTCACCGAGTACAGGGAAAGGCAAATTAATCCAAAACCTGAACTGAACCCCAAACAGACCTTGTTTTAAAAATTCNAAACCTCAGAATGATTTCAGTTCACTACAGCTGAATGAATAACATGTAGAAAATCCTATTTTTGATTATTTTAATCTGTTTCTCTGTTTGCAACTAATTCACAAGCAGCCAGCAGTTTGCTTAACTGTTTTTATTTTCTTCAAAAAGATGTACTAAATAATTTTCCTAAATAATTCTTGGTCTACAGAATGTTCACGAGTTTTAAAAGTTGAGCTATGCTAATTCGTTTTGATTGGATACAAAGGTCACATAGGACTGTTACTGTTCCCTGACTGGGATAAAATTACTTTGACTCAGGCTTCTTGTGCTTACAAATTCAAAGTTTGCATTCTATGTATATTCTTTAATTTATGCTTAAAATTAATCAGTTCTGCAAATGTCCCTGCCTGTAAAATTGGCCAATAGAAAGTTCATGGAAAGCAAATACAACTGAGTGTAAACCGGATACCATTTTTCATTCAAGCGAACGTTTGCAGCAAAATGTTTGAGATAGTTACATATGTCAAAGATTTACCCATTACTAGCCAGAAATCTGCTATTTTAGAGTCAGGGGAATATCTATCATAATCAAAATGACCTTTGGCTGTCTCATAGGGTTAAGTTTTCTGACCCAGTCCCCTATTGTACCAGCTGCAAACCTAAAACATCACATACAAATACTTACATTGCCACTGAGGGGCTCCTGTTATTACATTAACTTGGGTACTGTTCATTATAATGCAATGAATCTCCAGAGTTAGAATGTAATGTAGTCCATTGCCTCAAGGTATCATAGTATACATATCCCTGGAGCCCTTGCATTGCAAACTCCAGAAGGCAGTGTGTGTGTGTTGTGGAGCTGTTGCAGTGAATACATAAATGGAATCCAACAACATTAGCAGTGCTGAAAGCACTATAAACCATTGAGGACTTGTTTAGCCAGTCACAACCCTTCATTGGCCAAATATTCTCGAACTTCCCATTTTCAGTAGGAAATGCACTTTGCTGTTGAAGTAGTTTGTTTAAGACGCTTGCTGCCCAGTTGCTTCTCCAGGAACATGGGAGGAAGGCACTAGACTATGACTCAGAAAAGCTGGGTTCTGTTCCCTGTGTGACCTTGGCCTCTTGGTGCCTCATCTGTAAAATGGGGATAATGCTACCCTACCTCCCAAGGAGGAATGTTGAGAGGAGGGAATCACTGTGAGGTGCTCAGATATTACAGTGGGGAAGGCTGCATAATAAATGAATAAGCTGTGAGCCAGATTCATCCTCATGGGTGTAAGAGGGTGTGGTTAGTACCACCAGCCTTTGTGTGCAGCTGTGCCCGAGGGGCATGCACCTCTGGGGGAGGCATAACTGCTGCAGGACTTCTTTAGGCATTGGGTATGGGAAGGACCAGTTTAAATTAAGTCATGGGATCCAGAGGAATCTCTTGGGCGGGTGATGCTGAGGAGAGGCACTTCGTCTATACAGCTCCAGGCTGGCATGGCCCTGCCAACTTTAGAAGCTGTGCTTGCTGATGATGTCGCCCTGCAGAGCATGTATAGTGGGCAAATTTTACTGCTGCCCTCTGCTGCAGACAGACTTACCGTACACTGGCCTATGACGCTGGTACAATCCAGGGAGTGAACCAAGCCCAGAGAAATGTAACAAGCTTTTTAAAATTCCTTTAGTGCTGTTAGAAGGTTTCTGGAGTGGAAACCTCTAGGGAGTGAAATCCAGTTTATCTGTGGAGTTGGTACAGCATAGATAATGGCAAGACAAGCTTCTCCCAACCTACCCACCGATGTACCTCTACCTAACTCTGGACAGGGCTACCTCTAAGCTGCAAGGACAGCCAAAAAGGGGAGCAAACGTAGTGTGTGTCATGATATAGGGGCTGGTCCAAAGCACCTTAAAGTCAATGAAAGTCTCCCATTGGATCAGGCACATAGAAACAGGTCCGTTGGCAACTGAGATGATCAAACTCATTTCATGTCAGCCACCAATCAGCTGAAAAGTGGGAGTTCTTTAATTTCGGTTCAAATAAAGGCGTTTTTTGAAGCTGTGTGCTCACTTCATTGGTGAGTTTGCTTACATAACACAGCACCTCTGGGCTTCCCCTGCACTGAAATTAGAGGGTGCCCCATTCATTCACGGTCAAAACACTGGGTCAGAATTATTCATCTTCACTTAACAGGCCCTGTGTCAGAATTGCTTCTCAGCCTCTCTCCAGTGCTAGCACAGGAACGCTCAGAGGCCCTTATAAACGTACTGAACTGACTAGTGGCCCCTGTGACAATGGTCTCAATACTTTATTTCTTTCCATCTCCATCTGTTTCCTACCTTAATTACGTTACCTATGAATTCTCTTGGATCTTGCTACTAGGTCTGAGTGGCAGCAAAGTTCACATTCATGCAGAGCAAACCAGGGACGGATTGGTTTTGTTTTTCTGTTTGCCATGTCTATAGCAGTAACAGAAGCTCCTTTGTGCCATGAGGAACTTGGGGTCGCATTAGGGATAAAATGTGAACTCCAGTAGTTGTGGGTTGAATGCAGCACTGTGCAGGGAGAAATCTCTCTCACGAAGGGCCGCTGTGACTCAGGGTTAGGAATTTGCCTTATCTGAGAAACGCCTTTGGAAACTGTACGCTTTCGCTGCACGCACTCAGCACAGAAGAATGGATGGTTAGTCACGTACATTCCAGTATATAAAGCCACACTTGCACATATCCTACCTCTTAGTTCAGGGGTCGGCAACCTCTGGC